>JAKUBW010000010.1:0-432384 GCA_030674785.1 Yamadazyma pseudoaaseri | reverse complement strand
TTACTCTTGTAAAGTAGGCAGTCCCTTATACCCGCACGTAACTAACGCTTCAAATACATGTTAGGTTATCCCCCACTTCAAATTTGCTGTCTTCGAAACAACTCTCGTAATTTTACATGCTTTACATCCCCCACTAATTTCCTCCACGTAACGCATTTATTATCGGAATTCATTTCTTTATAAACCAGCTAAACCCCAGGTTTTACTAAACATGTCAGAACACTTCTCCTACGACCGTCACGTCGATGGCGATACAAAGTTCTCTCGTGGACGCTGGGAGTTGAAAGCTGGGGTAAAGATCCTTTGGGCAACGGAGCTTGTTAAATCCGTTACTAAACCCGATAGTTTATACTCAGTATTCAGCACTAGACCAATCAAACACCGAGGCGATACGCTAAACAATGCGGTAATTACTACCAATATCACTAGTCCAGCCCTGGACGTATTAAGGCTTGAGACATACCACAATAAATCTGCTTATAAGCACGCAAAAGAGCCTAGATTCGAGGTTAATACCACAGATGCTGCGGTTACCACCAGTGATTCAACCGATTCTACAACGCTTACTAGTGGGGCCATCACTGCCGACGTTGAAAAGAACCAATTTGGTATAAATTTCACCCAAAATGGACGTCTTTTGACCAAATTAGGGTTCAGATCTCTAGGAACCGTGGAAGACTCCCGTTACGAGAAACCACAGGCCACCGGTCATAAATTCACTGATTACACGACTGTCCAACTTCACTTATCTGTGGGGGAGAAGATTTATGGATTGGGGGAGAGATACGGTCCATTTGTAAAGAACGGGCAGCTGGTAGAAATGTGGAACGAAGATGGTGGTACTTCGAGTGATGTTACGTACAAAAACGTTCCATTTTACCTCAGTTCTAGAGGATATGGGGTATTTGTTGATTCTACGTCCAATGTATCGTTCCAAGTGCAGAGTGAGCGTACCAGCAGAGTCAACATAACCGTTTTAGGTCAAGGTGTAAGGATTTATATCATCAATGGGCCCACATTAAAGGATGTTTTGACCAAATACGCTGGTCTCACTGGGTTCCCTGCATTACCACCAGCTTGGACCTTTGGTCTTTGGCTTACCACCTCATTCTTGACGGACTACGACTATGGTACCGTCAGTAAGTTCCTTCAAGGTATGAAAGACCGTGAAATTCCATTAAGCACATTCCATTTCGACTGTTTCTGGATGAAAGGGTTCCAGTGGTGTGACTTCAAGTTTGACCCAGTGTATTTCCCCGACGCTAAAGCGATGTTAGCCGATATAAAGACTAATTTCGGCGTAAAAATTTGTGTTTGGATAAACAGCTATATCGGTCAAGAATCTGAACTTTTCGACGAAGCTGATGACTTGGGGTACCTCATTCACAAGACAGAGGACGGAGCTTCCTACCAGTGTGACTTGTGGCAAGGAGGAATGGGAATTGTAGATTTTACAAACCCAGATGCTTGTGAGTGGTTTAAAAGTAAACTTAGAACGTTAGTTGACATGGGAGTCGATAGTTTCAAGACAGATTTCGGGGAGAGAATTCCTAGCCGTGATGTGGTGTACCATGACGGTACGAATCCGGTGGGAATGCATAATTTTTACACTTATTTGTACAATAAATGTGTGTTTGAAGTGCTTGAAGAGAAACTTGGACGGGATGAAGCGTGCTTATTCGCTAGATCTACCACTGCTGGGGGACAGAAGTTCCCTGTTCATTGGGGAGGTGATTGTGAGTCAACTTTTGAAGCCATGGCAGAATCTTTGCGTGGGGGTCTCTCTTTATCATTATGCGGATTTGGTTACTGGTCTCATGACATTGGTGGGTTCGAGGGGTCTCCAGATCCTGCTGTATACAAGCGTTGGTGTGCCTTTGGGCTCTTGTCATCCCACTCTCGTCTTCACGGCAGCCATTCGTACCGAGTTCCGTGGTATTTTGGTGATGAAGCTGTAACGGTATTGCGTAAATTCACTAAATTGAAATTGTCTTTAATGCCATACATTTGGTCCAAAGCTGTGGAAGCTCATACCACTGCCGTTCCAGTAATGAGACCAATGGTGTTGGAATACACCGACAAGGCCGTAGAAGGTTGTGATGGTCAATATATGTTAGGGGATGCCTTCTTGGTAGCACCTGTTTTCACTGCTGATGGGCTGGTATCGTACTACGTGCCAAAAGGTGATTGGTACGGCTACCTCGACGGAAATGTTAGACACAGTTCAGGTGAATGGTTCGAGGAAACACACGGTTTCGACTCTTTGCCTTTACTTGTACGTCCTGGCTCTGTTTTCGTCACCTCTTCTGACGACCACACCACGCCGGATTATTGCTACCATGATAAAGTCGTGGTAAATGTCTATAAGCTCGACGGACACAAGACTGTTACTGTTCATACTAAAAATGGTAAAATCGTGGGGGATATCACTGTCGCTGGCTCAAATGGAGGTTATTCCGTCACCACTACTGGTAACGTGGGGGAGTTTGAACTTAACGTATTAGGTAAATAGAAAATATGATTCCAAAAGATTCTTCTACTCGTCTTCTCTTGTTATATCCTCCACCTTTGTATAATCCTCCACGTCATTCCTCCACATTCAGAAATCTTTATTATTTCCTCTGCTTTTCACCCTACCCTATTGTTCTCTTAACAAACACTGTTCGTCTTCTCTCCCCCGATACAACCAGATTCTTTATATGCTGCCTTCTCCCTAAAACTTTCCCCTTTACCTAGCATATGAGGTACAGATGGCTGCGCAAGACATGCATTCGCTAACAGTGTTTGCAGTACTTGCATGAACATTTTATCGGCGATACGGAACTCTTGCAGAGGCGACAACTCTTCTCGCTGCTACTGTTGCTGTAGTTGCCGCTATTAAGGGTTTCCATTTGATTGGCGGCACGATATACTTCTCCCACTGATGGGGGTCCAATTCGCCTTGCCTCCGCAAGACCCCCCACTATTTAATTGGTTCTCGCGGCCCCCACCCACTGTATACTTAATTGGTAACCCCCACATACATTAAAAACTTACGGGGGTGCATCATTCAGTATAACTAGCGATGAAGGTATTATAGATAGAGTAAGCGAATTTGTCTGTCAAATTAGTTAAGCTATGGTGGATCAACTCGTGATGTGGTGAATTGTTTCAAGTTGCACCTTGTCTCAAATCACGTATATTATTACCCAATGCGGATTCGCGTGCATATTATGAAACATTACGGATTTTTGAAACAATGTTTCAACTTTAAATCTCAGCCTCGCAGAACATGCTTGCAAGCCTCCTGGAACAGCCTACTGACTACAGGGGTGTCCGGTATAACACTGCGCCCTGTTTATTAGTTGGCAGATGTTTCAGAATGATTTGTTATTCAGGACTGAGTTACTCGAGAAAGTACCACATGATTTACTGACATACCTTTATACGGTGTTGGTACTTGTAAAGCGATGGTCCTGCTGTAGAGTTTTGTTAAGTTAGCACGGTACTGTGGGCGTGAGAGCAACTACGCACCCATCGATTTCAGTCACAACACCAGTATATACGACAATATATTTTACTAGTAGAGATCAAGAAAACTGTTCTAGTAACTAATACCAGTAACTAATACTAGTAACTAATGCCCTTATGTTATACCAGTAAACTGTGTTGATTCCTCATTATAGAGATAGTGAACAAGTCACACTACAAGAGAATTATCTGTTCTATGACATATATTCCTACATCCAATATCCTAACGGTAAGATTTTTGGAATCTTGCTCTGGCACCACGACCACCGAATTTCTTTGGTTCCATTCTTCTTGAGTCAGCAACTAATAAAGTTTTATCGTAAGAAGTAAAGATTTTCTTTAATTCGTTTTTTGAAGCTTCATCAACAAATTTTTGATGGTAAGCAATTAAACCTTTAGCAATGGCTTGTCTAATAGCGTAAACTTGAGAGACGTGACCACCACCATTGACTTTAACTCTAATATCTAAGTTTTGATATTTGTCTAATCCGACTAAGGTTAATGGTTCATAGACTTTAAATCTTAAGATTTCTGGTTCAACTAAAGTGATTGGGGATCCGTTAACTTTAATTAATCCTTTACCAGCTTTAACATGAGCTACAGCAGTAGCAGTTTTCTTCTTTCCAAAGGTTTGAACTGATGGAGTTGACATTATGATTATTGAAAAAAGTGAAAAAAAAATTTTCATGAGTGAGGAAGTGAGGGAGGTCGTGTGAGACGCGAATGAATTTACTGAGTAGTGATAAATGTAGTCACTTAGGGAGGTAACTATGTATAATTAAAGAGGATATAACGTATAATAGATAATAAGTGATAGATATTAAATACATTAAACCTAACAATATACTAATGGATAAGTTGAATAATTGGAAATCGGGTGAGCACATGACTATGTGACTGCTATATTCGCAATGATTCTGCTTATGTAACCCATAAAGCCCTATCACCAAATTAACAATTACACGACACCTCACAATGTCTCCCTCAAGAAAAAAAATTTTCACAATTTTCACATCACTAACCAAAGATGGCTATTTCAAAGAATTTACCAATCTTAAAGAACCATTTCAAAAAGCACTGGCAAGAAAGAGTTAAAGTTCACTTTGATCAAGCTGGTAAAAAAGCTAGCAGAAGAACTTTAAGAGCCAAAAAAATTGCTAAAGAATCTCCAAAACCAATTGATTCTTTAAAACCAATTGTTAGATGTCCAACTATTAGATATAATATGAAATTAAGATCTGGTAGAGGTTTCACTTTAGCTGAAATTAAAGCTGCTGGTTTAACTGCTAAATATGCTAGAACCATTGGTATTTCAGTTGATCATAGAAGAATTAACAGAAATGAAGAAACTTTTAATGCTAACGTTGAAAGATTAAATGAATACAAATCTAAATTAGTCTTATTCGATAAAAAGACTACTAAAGAAGAAATTGCTAAATTCTCTAGTGTTTCTGTTGCATCAAGTTTCCCAATTAATCAAGTTGCTCCAGAATCAACTCCAAGAGCTGTTGAAGTTCCAGAACAAACCGCTTACAGAACCTTAAGATTAGCTAGATCTGATAAAAAATACAAAGGTATCAGAGAAAAGAGAGCTAAAGCTAAGGCTGAAGCTGAAGCTGATAAGAAAAAGAAGTAAGTAATTAGTTAGGGAGTCTTGATAATATAAGATTTAGAACATTAATGTATTTTACTTGTATTTAATTTATGTAGTATTTAGACTTTTCATTTAATGCTATATACGAGTTTCATTCATGCTAGTTTTATGTATAATCTCTCGTGTTTATAGATATCAAATGAAGTCGAATTTTTCATTGTCCAGTCTCCAGATCATTTTTGAGATGACTTTAGAGACTTGAAGACCTGGAGACTTAGAGTGGTAGAGCCTTAAATACATGATAAGTACTTATATTATATATACACTTAATCAAATAAACCGAATCCCATATCATCATCAGATTCTTCTTTTTCTTCTTCTTTTTCTTCTTCAGCAGCAGCTTCATCAGCACCACCAGCAGCGGCAGCACCACCAACTGGAGCAGCACCAGCAGCTGGAGCAGATGAGATGTTAAAGAACAAATCTTTTAAGTCTTGAGAAGCTAAAGCTTTAGCATAAATATCAGCCCAAATACCTTCAACTTCAATATTAGCTTTAGTTGTTAAAGCTAATAAGTTTTCGGAGGAGACTTCAATATCTGAATCAGCTAAGATTAAAGCAGCGTATGATAAACTAGTTTCGATAGACATTTTTAAATAATACTAGAAGTAATCAATTTAAGCAATTTGCAGACTAATTCTTAGTTGTAGTTGAACTGAAAAATTTTCCTACAGTAGGTTGAGATATGGATTAGTCGTGTATAAAACACATGTCTCACGTGAGCGAGATTAGGGTTTCGCAATTGGCTTTGCTGACGTAATCGAGTCATTGATTATGTAATCGATCGGAGTAATCTGTTTGTGTCGAATATTATTGATTGGCGGTTTATCGCATTGCAATTACCGGTTAATACAGGTTTTTCCACGGGAGAGAATGTTCATTATCAAATGGCTTAAGTAAGCCGCAATTTAAATGAGTATTAATTTAGCAAGCCCACATGATAAGCTTAGCTACAAACCAACAAGCAATTAATTGAACCCTTTTAATTTAAAACAATAATTAGTTAATCTATATTTAAATACGATTTGTTTATCAAAATTGATCACCATGTGCAACAATCTGCAAATCTGCATAATAGCTGGTATTCTTATAAAATAAACTTTTACAAGTAAACAAGCTAATATAACGGACTAATTTAACTAGTGTTTAAATCCTGAATTAAAAGGGTTATTTCATCCCTTTAATTAATTAAATTTTAAGCACCCCTTTCAAAAAATAAACCTGTTTAATCGACACAAAGATATATATTACGGTAATCCCCCTCTTTAATCAAATTGTGACACCAAATTTCCTTCGCTAATAAATTTTGTAAACTTTAACTATGTGGTTCTTAATATGGTTAATTCAAGTCGTCGTTAGTATCCCAGTTTATCAAAGGGAAACAATATTTGATTATCAAAATGAAAAAATTCAAGGTGTTAATTTAGGTGGTTGGTTTGTTTTAGAACCTTATATTACACCATCATTATTTGATGCATTTGGTGATAGTTCTAATACACCAGTTGATGAATATCATTTTTGTGAAAAATATGGTAAAGAAAAATGTTTAGAAGTTTTAAATCAACATTGGGCCTCGTGGTATACCGAAGATGATTTTAAACAAATTAAAGAAGCTGGATTAAATATGGTTAGAATTCCAATTGGATATTGGGCATTCAAAATGTATGATTATGATCCATATGTTAGTGGACAACAAGATTATCTTGATAAAGCATTAGAATGGTGTAGAAATAATGGATTAAAAGCTTGGATTGATTTACATGGAGCAGCAGGTAGTCAAAATGGGTTTGATAATTCAGGTTTACGAGATCAAGTTGAATTTCAATCAAATCCTTATAATACAGCAATTACATTAGATGCGTTAAAAATTATGATTGATAAATATGGAGCAGGAGAATATTATGATGTCGTTGTTGGTATTGAATTATTAAATGAACCAAATGGATCAGCATTAGATTTAAATAAGTTGAAAGATTTCTTCACAAAAGGATATAATTTTGTTAGAGATTCTGGCTCAATTCAACCAGTTATTATTCAAGATTCATTTCAAAGTCCAGGATATTGGAATGATTTTATGACTGTTGATAATGGTGATTATTGGGGAGTTGTCGTTGATCATCATCATTATCAAGTATTTAGTGCCAATGAATTACAAAGAGATATGGATGAACATATTTCAGTAGCTTGTAATTTTGGTAAATCTCATTTACAAGAAAGTCATTGGAATGTTGTAGGAGAATGGTCAGCTGCATTAACTGATTGTGCTAGATGGCTAAATGGAGTTGGTAGAGGTGCAAGATGGTCAGGAGATTATGATAATTCACCATACATTAATTCATGTGCACCATTTACAGAATTTTCAAATTGGCCAGAATGGCAAAAAACTAATACTCGTAAATATATTGAAGCACAATTAGATGCTTATGAAACAAGAAGTGGATGGATTTTCTGGAATTGGAAATGTGAAGATGCAATTGAATGGGATTTAAAAGAATTAATCGCAAATGGAATGTTCCCTCAACCATTAAATGATAGACAATATCCTAATCAATGTAATTATTAATGCATAGTGTAATATAAGACTAATTTTACTAATTTAGTAACTTGCTTACTTGTTTAAGAGAATGTAACTAAATGTATTATAATGTTCTCTATTTTTAACCCGTATTGTATACAGGTTATCAGAACTAGAGCCTCAGAGAAGTTCGGGATTAAAACGCGTTATTATGCAATTTGAACCCCTTTTGAGAACATATAGGAATAATGCCGAGATTAATCAGCCTGTCCAACATCAAGTAATCGTCACATACTATCGCTATAAATTCTTATTCAATGAAGCCAAGTAAATTGTTATAATGTACATGTTTCACCATTTGTTTATTTATTAAATTACGCTGGCTCACCTTTACTAACCGGATATAGATTCTTCCACCAATTGTTTAATTAAAGCAAAATCCTGTATCGTATTAAACATTTGAATTGTTATCCTTATATAAGCAATTCCATCATATTTGCTCACAGTGAAATAGTACCTTTGTTTACTTACATGTTTCGCTAGTGACGCAACATCAACTTGAGTTGGAAGCTTAAAGTTTACCATTAAAGTTGGTTCACCGAGGAGCTCCCAACCAAATAACTCAATTACTTCATTCCGAATATTATTGCAGTGGTTATAAATTACATCATCACCTCCAAGTGAGTCTCTAAATTGTTTTGCAGCTTTTATAGCACGAAGACTTCCGTAGTGTTTGAACCCCATAAGACCAAATTTCTCTTTCAACGGCATATCAGCACGGTAGTTGAATGGTGGTGGCATTGGGTGAATTCTCTTATGGTACAGTGGATGAACGTACATTAATGCACATCCTGGTGGTACATGGTACCATTTATGGTAACAAGTTACTAAGAAATCAGGATTTAAATCTAAAATATCCATTGGCATCATACCAATCCCGTGTGCTGCATCAACAAGTGATATTATGTTATATTTACGACATAGGGCTGATATTTCTTTTACAGGCATGGCAAATGCTGGCATGGCTGATACAAAATCGAATAAGCATACTTTAACGGACTTATCAACGGAAATAATTTTTTCAATTCCTTCGATAATTGATTCTGTAGTATGGTTAGCACCAATTGCTACTTCTATGATGTTCACCCCATACATCTCATGAATAAGGTTAACTACCAGTCGAGTACCTCCAAACACTAAATCGGTGATAATAATCGAATCAGTAGCACACCAATTGAAGCTTCTAAGGATCATATTTATCCCTGCGGTGGCACTATCTACTATGGCCAAACAATCTTGTGGTACATTAGTGATTTCACTCGATACTTCAATTGCTTCATCGATGTGCTGTTTACTGCCTCTGTAAATGAACTCTGAGGGATTTGAGCATATTTGGCGGAGGTTTTCAACGTAGAAATCAAACACTGGCTTAGTGGTGACACCCAGTGATCCCTGATTAGCTGCTTTGTTATCAAGTAAAAATTGATCTCGTGCTAAGGTCATGAAGAACAGGGGGGAGACTACAGTACTTAAGTGCGGAATCAATGAGTCACTAGCCATGAGTCACTGGTCTAGCCAGTCACTGGGTCAGTCATTTGGCATAGTCAACATACATTCAATCTATTTAATCTCTATCTAATCACCTCTTATCTCCTTAGCAATAGTCTCAAATAATTCAATCAGCTTCTTGAAATCGTCCAATTCATTATAAATCTGGAACGATAGTCTGAGAAACATGTGACCCTTCATGAACGATGCCATGATACTCGAGTTGTTCCTAACGAGGATCTCGTGATACTTTGGTAACTGCTCTTGTGAGAATCTAAATTGTTCAGGAACTAAGATATTAACTAATTGAGTAATCTCATTACCATAAGTAGTAGTACCCCATCTTTCACCGACCCAATCAAGGAATTGTTTCTTTAAATCGCTGCAATATTCCCAAATTGCGTCATCACCACCGACAGAATCTCTAAACTCTTTTGCAGCCGCAACACAACTTAACTTGGCGTAGTTATCACTAGCACAGAAACTAAACTTTTTAACCAAAGTATCAACCCCTGCGTCATCAATGAATACGTGACTAATAGGGAAAGGTTGAATATCCTTGTGGTGTTCTGGATCGACGTATAACATAGCAGTAGCTCTTGGACAATAGTACCATTTATGGAGATTACTCACAAGGAAATCAGGAGAGAATTCACTAAATTTAAATGGTACTAACCCAATACCATGAGCGGCATCAACAACGGATATAACTCCATATTTACTACAAAGTTCAGTTAGTTGCTTGTATGGGAATAAATACGCTGGCATACTACTAACCATATCGAACATACAAATCTTAACTCCTTTTTTAAACTCTGCTTCAAACTGTTCTATCATATACGAATCACCTTTATCCAAGTCAATATCAATCTTTATAATCTCAATTCCATACAACTTCTTCATATACTGTAATACATGTTCACAGCTATCGTATACAACTGATGTGATAACTACCTTATCAGTTGATTCCCATTTCATACTCCTATAAATAATGTTCATCCCGGAGGTGGCATTGTCTATAATGGCCAATCGGGTGTATTCAGTGTCGACTACTTCTGCCACTGTCTCTAATGCTTTTTCGTACTCTACTGGCTCCGTTTTAAACATGAACATATCGGGAAAGGATAGGTCCTTCTTCATGGTATTGACAAATACGTCAAACACTTGGTTAGGGGGGAGTCCGTATGATCCATGGTTTACGGGGACCACTTTAGGGTCAATTGGGAACTGACTTCTAATCTCTTTACCAAACTTCATATTGTAAAGAATGACTCAGGAAGTTAAATCGGACCATTGGCGCCATAGATGCGTTACTTTTAAAAGTGGTCGTGTGTATACCGATACGTTTTAACCTAGCAATGGCACAATCACTACAAGTTCATTGATAGTACTATACGACGTAACAACGAGTGTATTCAGTCGCTAGAATTACAACCTAACTACGCTAACATTTGCATGCCCATCTCCCATCATCTCATTTGTCGCATTTTTCCTCTACGGCAACCATGCTACGATTCAATACTATATACACCGCCATGGTCCGAATACCTCCTACTGTCCCTGGTATAGGCAATGTCTCAGTTATGCAACGCACATACTACCGCCATAGTGGACCATTAGGAGTAAAGCTCACTGCAAATTGCCCTAATTTACGGCCGCTCCACACGACCCCATCAAATCTACTACGGTTCCCCAGATCTAGCATCACGCCAATTATCAGACAATCAATGTCTGGTACCATGCTGCGTCCGTCAATACGTCCATTAGTCCCCATACGGAGGTTGAATTTGTCGACGTTGCTCCAAAGATTCAAATCAACGCTAAAGAGAAGTGGCAGACCATTCAATACCGATGATTATTCAGCGGTATTCTCTTGGTTTGTTATTAGTAATGCCCTCCTTGTGATCCTTGGTACTACCACATTCTTCCTGTTGGTTATTCTCACCATAAATACGGTTTTCGCCCAAGAATTTGTTGCTGCAAAGCTTGGAGAAATTATCACTAAAAACTCAAAACTTAGTGTCACATTTGAAAAAGCTATCGTTCCCGCATGGAGAGATGGGCGAATTATCTTCAATAAAGTCCTTGTAAGCAGAAGACCTCAGAAATCAACTAAATTCGTGAAAGCAGCTAGTCAAACTGATGAGGATGTAGAATACGATGATGGGAATTACACTCAATATGATATTACTATTGAAGAAGTAAGCTTGACATTAAGCTTTAATAAGTGGGTTAATGGTAGAGGGATTGTTGATACATGTGAAATGAAAGGAGTTAGAGGAGTCATTGATAGAGCACATGTTATATGGGACCCAAATGATAGTGCCGCAAATTATAAGAATGTGTATCATCCAGGGGATTTTGAATTTGATAAATTTAAGATTACAGACTTGCTAGTAACTATTTACCAACCAGGAGGGTTTAGACCATTTAATATGGAGATATATAACCTTGAAGCTAATAAATTAAGAAAGCATTGGTTATTTTACGACATGTTAAATTCAGACGCACATGGATCATACGATGGATCATTGTTCACTGTACATAAACGACAAAGAATTGATGATTTAGATATGGAAGACGTTAGATGTCAACGGTTAAGGATAAATTCATTAAGTATTGACCATTTAAATCGAGGTCTTGAAGGACCATTTGGTTGGATAACTAATGGGAAAGTTGATATGGTAGGTGATTTAATAGTACCAGCACAACCAGATGATTTTGTTAGTAAGCTTAAGCATTCATTAAATACTCCTCAACAAGAACAACCAGGTAAATTAACATTGAATTTAGTGGTTAAATTGAATAATGTTAGAGCCTCTGTACCATTTCAAACAGAGGAACTATCATACATCAATTATGCATTGATAAGACCAATTGTCGGGTATATTAATAGTCATAATACTTATATGGAGATAAGTAATCAAATAGTTAAGGATATTCAAGATTTTGAAGGTTCTTGGACGGTTTATGATTGTTTGTTAATGGATGATATCAGTGAACAAGTATACAATAACTTTGCTGAATATGTAGCAGATGAGGAAAGGAGGTTAACCCGAATGAAGAAAATCATGTTCTGGAGTGGAAATTTGATGTTACAAGTACTTTTACTTGCAGTTGGGGCATTAACGTAGGCACTCACTCGTCAATCTAAGTATTCACATCACATCATCATGATCAATATAAGCAATGCCACATAACATAATAAACTAATCCCTGTCAAAGCAATAACACTATTACCACTAGTTTTAAAGAATTCTTTATTTTTCACCGGATTATAGTAGAGATCAACTGTCCTACTTTTAAACATCCCAAAACAAAACACAATAAATCCATAAATCGTATAAATAGTACCAATAGGTAAGAACTCTTTAGAAAAGAGTTTAATAATCATCATAGAAAACGCCAAACAACCAATTGCTGTACGAGTATAAGCACCTTCATAAGTTCTCTGATGTGCTCTTACGTCTAGTTTAAGACCATTAGATAATCCCTCTAATGAGCTTGGAGCTCTACCAACTCTACGTGGCTGAACAGACGTTGTAACCTGTGGCATTAAGGATAATTTCGCATTCTTTTCAGTAAAATATGGCACCTCCAAGAAGGTATTGGGTTAAGTTAAAAGTGCCTAAATTGGTGCTAGAGAAGCTTCCAGTATTTGAACCACCAATCTCTAAGAGCAGACTCAAGAAATTAGCTCAAGAAGAGAAAAGAGATAGTAAAACAGGATCCCCCCAGCCTGACTTCAACTATAAGATCAATAGTGGACTAAAAGAGAGTAGTACGCTGGGATTAATGATGAATACTGTGGGTCATGTCAAATTAGATAAGAGTGGGAAGCCTGCAAAGAAGTGGGTTAAGAAACCGGTGCTGTTCAAGACGTTCAGTGGTTATACAGTTAAATATGTTAATTGGAAGGTTAAGTAATACATGGTTAATGCTCCGTACTGCTGTCCCCCTGCCTCTGGCGCTCTTCTTTGTCACCTCTGTCTCCTGTTCTTTCTTACTCCTCCTCTTTTACTCCTCCCCTTCTTCCGTGGTCGTCGAATGTCTGACCTCTGCCTTCTTGACTCTCTGTCTCGCATTTTTTCACTATGAATAGACGTACATTTCCTAGACTTATAAGGCTATCATCTACGTCCGCTACTACAACTGGTAGTAACTCCACCGCGTCTACGTCCATCTCCAATAGACAGCTCCTTTACACCATCGACAAGTCGTCCCCCGGATCTATATTCTTCCTTCCTCATGGTACTAGACTCTTCAACAAATTAGTACAATTCATGAAAGTTCAACAACACAAGTACGGATTCCACGAGGTTATCACTCCCTTAATCTACAAGAACCAACTCTGGAAGACCAGTGGCCACTGGGACAACTACCAGGACGATATGTTCAAAATTCAAAAAGATGAACCTTATCAATCAGAGGATGAGCAGTTCAGCTTAAAGCCTATGAATTGTCCCGGACACTGTGTATTGTTCAGCAAGTTCGATAAGTCGTACAATGACTTACCTGTCAGATACAGTGACTTCTCGTCATTACACCGTAACGAAGCCACTGGCGCTCTAACAGGACTCACTAGAGTGAGAAGATTTCACCAAGATGACGGTCATATCTTTTGTACTATGGACCAAATCCACCAAGAAATCCTCAGAACATTGAAACTTATTAAGGATGTGTACGGTGTGTTTGATTTAAAAGGTGTAGAGTATCATTTGTCTACGAGACCTGAAGAGTATATTGGAGAGTTAAGTACGTGGGACTCGGCTGAATTGACTCTTAAAAGTATTCTTGATGAAAATTTCGACAACTGGTTCATAAAAGAAGGTGATGGGGCGTTTTACGGGCCAAAAATCGATATTATGATCACCGATAAATTCGGTAAAAAACATCAGATTGGTACCATTCAATTGGACTTTAACTTACCAGAACGATTTGAGTTGAAGTACACTGATCATAACCAAGATCATAGTCAACCTATACTTATCCACCGGGCGATTTTTGGATCTGTTGAACGATTCATTGCCATTTTGATCGATAATTATGAAGGTAAATGGCCATTCTGGTTGAACCCTAGACAAGCTATCATCATACCAGTGAATAGTAGTCATTTAACTAAAGCACAAGAGATCCAAGCAGAGTTATCAGGAGATGACATGGCAGATATCTCCCCCATGACAAAACATAAATTCTTTGTAGACATAGACGAAAGAGCAGAACCAGTAGGTAACCGAATCAAAGATGCCATCAATAAAGGCTATTCTTATATCCTAATGGTTGGTGATAAAGACATTGAACGTGGAACTGTTGCAATAAGAACTAGAGATAGTAGAAAAGTAGAAAATCTCAGTATACAAGATATTTATTCCAAATTTATTAGTTTGGAGTTAGCTTATAAGTAAATATTGTACAGAAACTTGTAAATATGATACAATTATTGACCCCAACCTCTTTGAATCAAAACTCTTTCTAAATCACCCCAAAATTCATTAACTATCATGTTATCTCTGAATCTTTTGTCTCTATCAACTCTTAAGATATGAGTATTCCAGTCGTGGATAACTTTTGGTACCACGTCACTGGCGTAGCAGGCGTATACCCCCCAATATTTTTGGAATAACATCTCTGGATTAGTATACTTATATTTATTAAATTGCCAAGTTTGACCAGTAGTGAATATAGCTACTACTCTATCCCAATATTCAGGCTTAGTAAAGAATTCAACATTGTCCACAACGGTAATAGTATGAGCAGATGGATGTAATTTATCACTTTTATGACTGATAGTGACAACTCCATTACTTGGTCTTGGTAACGTACTAGATTCCACAAATCTCGAGTCTTCAAAGAACGTTTTGATGTTATGCAAAGTTATCAAGGCAGATGTAGATGGTGATAATATTATTATAGGAGATTTCAACAGTTTTGAATGTTTTGACACTGGTTTATTCTTTTTCAATTGATTTATTAATACTTTAGTATCCTTTATCAAATAACTAAAATCTATATTTTTGGTCCCTCTTAAGATAGCGTTATGATCCACACTTTCAACTTCTAGTTGGTTAATTCTTTCAACTTGAGTATCTTGAACTTGACTACTTGGTTCAGCTTCGGTAACGATAAATTTACATTGATCACTGTTACCTGATAACCAAGTATTTAACTCTGTTTTGACCAAGAATTTGAAATCACTGATACCATACTTACTGCACTCCTCTTTATATTCTACAATACTTAACTTTTCAGTCAACCAACAGAATAAAACTGTCTTTAATGGGTGAGGTTGATTATCTTGGTCTGCGAAGTTAGTTTCACTGTTTATATCCACTTCATAGTCTCCAATCACCAATTTTTCAGCGTTAACAATACTTGATGGTTCTAGTGACAATGTCTGTCCATTTCCTACTAAACTAATTGGTTTATTATCCAATATAGCTTGTCTTAAATCTTGTAAGTTGAACATTGTTGAACAAAAAAAATTATTCACCGCGAATACCTGTATGAGCTATAGTATATCGGAGGTAAAGAAATGGAGTCGAGAAGCAGGAGAATCATTGAATGAGGCAAAAGAATTGTGTAATACGGCAGATGTATCCATCAACACACTCATTACTACTTTTCTTGTGAAGTTACCCCAAGATTTAGAGACAATTGAAGCACATTACAAAAAGTCTGATCGGTTAAATGACCTTCTCCTACACTACATAAATTTTCTTAATGATAAGATTTATGGATCAATTAGTAAGTACAATGATGAGTACAATCAATTGGTGAAGCTCTTGGACGAATTTCATGAGATTTTAAGACAATTAGATGAGATTAAAGTCCCTAGTTTCCTTTTAAAACATCCCCAACTGGACTATCTGTTAAAGAACTTTATATCAATGGACGAGATTTTGCTATTATTTGAAAATATTGATATAAACCATGAAAATATGGCTAAACTTCATGAATTTCTCGATAAAAGCTTTCAATCAACCGTTAAGAATCCATTTGAATCAGTTATATCCAAAAAGAATCAACAATTAAATAAGATATACGATGAACTTGTGGTGATTCAAGGGATGAATCAGGAGCTGATTCAAAAGATATTAAAGGAGAACGAATCACTTGAGCAGGAATTAGTGTCGTTATTACAAATGCTAACAAAGCATTACGATCAATGTGTTACAGGGGTAAACCTGTATGGGAATACAGATGTTAACTATGAAGTGTTACATCAAGATGCGTTAGAATCACAAGATGTCATCAAAGACTTAAAGTCCATCTATGAGGTTATTATCAATAATGAGATAAGGGGCAAGAAGGTACTAACAAAATTCGATGCGTTGACCGAAAAAGCTTATGGGTTAACTACAGACTTAAATAAGATGTATGTCAAGTTCAAGTCAACTAATCTTTTCCAAATCATCATATTCATGAACAAATACCACGAAATGGATATAAATCTTTCAAACTATATTCATATAATCAATCAATTGATTTATTACTACAAGAATTTCCTTCTCATTTATAAGACCAAGTATCTCCTTGAGTATCACCATCAACAGTACACGTACCCCAAACTATTCCTTGCCAAACTCAACAAATTTTTAAATGATGAGTTATACAGTTTCCAGCAACAAGAACGAGAGAGAAGAAGTAATTGGTTAAATAAGTATGGAGAGTTTATACCACAACAATTCAAATTACCAGGTGAACATCAACCGGCAGTAGTGCAGGTAATTACAGAAGGATTAGAAGAAGATCACAGTAAGGAGAATGACATACTTGAATTAATCAAACAATTAAAATAACGAATATACGACTAATTAAGACTTATTAATTGCATCAGGGTTAAGAATCTTATTTCCAGGGACCAGTAGCAACTCAATTGCTTTCTTTGCCACCACTTTAGCTTCATTGGATTTAAGTATGAACGAAAAGCCAGGAATTTTCGTAAGGTAAACACCAATTTGTTCGCCTAATCTCTTCTCACCTCTATCGCCAAGTAAGAGACCAGGTCTTAAAATATGAGTAGAGTCAAACTTCAAGGCTAAAATCTTATCTTCAAGTTCCCCCTTAACTTTCATGTAGGGGAACATACTCGTAGCACTAGCACCTTCAGCAGAGACTAACACAAATTTAGATACATTAGCTTTCTTTGCCACTTCTGCAAATTTATAGATATTACCGAATTCCACCTCTTTAAACTGAGCACTCCCACCAGCTTTTGCTTTAGTGGTACCAAATGAACTGATTGCTACATCATGATCTTTAAAGTATTCCTCTTTGTACCAATTTGTATAATCCGGGTCGGTTATAGAAACGATTTTTTCACTTTCAATTGAAGGGGGTCTTCTGGAGAGCGTAGTTATCTGTTTCACTGCGTCATTCAACACAAGCTGTTGAAGAATTGACTCTCCTACGAGTCCTGTTGAGCCTAATAAGATAACTTTCATGATGGCAAATGAGGAAAATAACCGCACAAGATGACCCCACTATAGATGGGTGCAGAGATCTTGATTAAATCGATAAATGTTTGACTCGTACGGGAATTGTGGCAGATACTCGTATATCCCGTCGGAGTTGTGGTAGCTATTGGTATATCCCCTATGGTCTTGGTATGGTCCGACTGTTCATCCATTAGGATTCATTACTCCTCGAATTGTGATAATCACATTTGCACCCAAAACACATTATTTCAAAATACCTCTACAGACAAGGGGAAAATTGTAATTAAACCACAAATACTATTACACTCTCACCATACTCCCACCACTAATGGATAGTACTATGGCTAGTTTAACAAAGCAATATGTAGCAGAAGATCTTATCCTCACACGACGATTCACACACGACCGATCACTCCACGACTGTCTCAATTTTATCCCCAACGTCTGACAAAGCTATGGGCAATTGCTTATCGTAATAAGCCAAAACAAACTATTACAATGAGTGAATTTAATCAATATCAAGATGAATTTTATGGGGAATTTGACAATGATATTAATTTCGGGTCCGATAACGGGTATGCCCACACAAACGAATATCAACACCACCAGCCTCATTCAACCATTAATCAACTACCACCAAATACTCAATTACAACAACCGATAAATCATAATGATGAAGATTATCATATAAATTATCACCAAGGTATGACCAATACTCTACAACAACAATTACAATATAATGAACTACACTTTAATCATCATCACACACTTTCAAATCAATCATATGAATCTTCAATACCTGATAGTTCAAATCAATTCTTTGACGTTAGTCAAGAGGATTTTCATAATAACTTTGATGAACCAGCAAAGAGAAGGTTAGAAGATGAAGAATTCCCTCGAAAAGAGCATGTAAGACCTATGAAACCAGTACGACAGCAATCAAATCCAAATATGCCAAAACGAAAAGTTAGGCCCCAATTAAATAAATCATATTCGTATAATATTGATAGTAACCCTAAACCAATATTTGAATTCAATAAGAAGAAGCCCAATTTCTATTTAAATTTAGATCATTTAAAGAACCCATCAGTTCAATCATTTGATAGTAATAATTCTCAAGCTACATCACTTCATAATGGACTTAATATTCAAGATAGTGACCTTCAATTTGATAATGAATTTGATATGACCCCAAGTATGAAACCTCCAGGTACTGAAGAGAATGATTATTTTGATGATTTAGTTATACCAACTAATTTTCAAACTAGTGATTTAACCGGACTTGATTTTGATATTTATGATAAAAATTACTATGATGACCCAGATGATGAACCAAATGACTTTAATGATTATAAACCACAACAATTTAACAATTACCCCGATATTCAAGTTGATTCTTCAAATATTGATAAAAGATCACCACCAACTCCATTATCAAATAGTCCATCGAGGTCACCAGCATTATTTAAAACGTTATCAAATCAAAGTAACTCATCAATAACATCATCAAATTCAATGAAAGATTCGTCAAATAAGAAGAAAAAATTACCAAAAGGTTCAACATGTACAATATGCGGTAAATATATTAGTAGAGATTTATCGAGACATTTAAGAATTCATGATGAAGTTGGTAGATTTAGATGCGTTTTTCCCGGATATTGTAATCATAAAACTGGGAAATTTAATCGACCATATGACTATAAGAAACATTTATTACATTTCCACTTTATATTTGATGATAAATCGGGTAAAGCAGCGAATAATTTAACAGATAAACTACCATTATTAGGGGTATGTAAACATTGTAATTATCGTACATCAGCAAAAGATTGGTTAGATAATCATGTTTTGACTAACATTAAAGACCATAAATGTAAATTTGCAACTGGTGTACCCAACCCTCATTAACGGTTGCGAAATCGGATTTATATATCACTTTTAATATAAATCGTATGACAACGGTAACCAATCAATACCTAAAGTTCATTGCGTTTACATAAATTCCATTGGGTTTACATAAACTCTAAACGCAGCCAATAAGGTATTTTGCCCGTTGAGCAAAAAAAGTTTCCTCGTACTCTAAACACTTGAGCAAATTGTTTTTCCCAATTTATCGATTGAATATAAAAATGCATCAATTTCCACAATAATTAAAATAACTTTAAACAATGGATATGGATCATATGAGCCTGGATATGTCTACTATGAGTATGAGTATGAGTAGTATGATGGATATGATGAGTTCTGCAAGTATGCAAATGTCATCAATGAGTATGTCAATGTCAACAGAGACAGGCATGCACATGAGTGGTTCTTCAATGGATATGGGGTCTTCTTCAATGGATATGCATATGACATCTTCAGGAATGGACTCAATGTCTACTGGTATGGATATGGATAGTATGTCAATGAACATGGCGTTCACAAATTCTTATAAGGATTATCCGGTTCTTTTCAGCTCATTATCTGCTTCTAACGGTGGTGAAGCTTTCGGTATCTTTGTCCTTATTTTTTTCATTGGTTTCATCACTAAGTTCTTTGAATTCGCCAAAAACTACTTGGAACAAAAAGTGTGGAATGATCATAGCTTAGTTCCGTTAGATACTGATTCTGATGAGAAAGGTGGTGCTTCTGAAACTACTCATAAAGTATCTAAGAGTATCCCTGCTATACTTATCCGTAATTTTATTAGAATAGTGCTAATTTTCATCCCAGAAATGTTTGGTTTCGTGCTTATGTTAGCAGCTATGACTTATTCAACAGTTTATTTCTTTGCAGTTGTTACTGGTTTAACAATTGGAAGATTTGTATTTGAAAGAGTAAGTAATAGATTTAATATTGTGCCACTAGATACTCTGCACCATAGTTAATGTATATAATTAGAGATAGAATAAACGGTTAATTATTTAACTTTGGATAATAAATCATTGTACTTGGAGATATTGAATGATGATCCATTTCCATCTGCTAATTTTTCACTGTACAATAATCGTACGAGATTTGTCTTCTCAAATGCTGAATACCCTTGTAACTTACTTGGTAATTGATTCTCATTAACTGTGAATAAGTTAAAGTAATATGAAGTTCTCTTGAAATCTGTGTCAACATTACTCTTATTAAGATTCTTTAACATTTGCTGTAACGTGAAAATATTAACCAAAAGTTTCTTTATACCGTTTTTATTAATCTTATGGATCAATTTACTACCTTTAATCAATAATTCATTCAAGAAATGTGACATTCCATACAAAATTTTTGATATTTCAAAGTCATTCAAGTAATTATTCACTTTATTCTCCATGGAAAACAACTCTTTGTTCAATTTAGAGATGAATTGATCTGAATCTCCTGGTTCGTTATTTAACATCCAATCACCAAGTTTGAATGATTTACTTATGAAGTAAATTGACTTCAACCTTAAATCATACCTCAAGATTATCAACGAGTTTAACTTTATCTTTTCAAATTGTTTGATAGTTTGCTTAAAGTGTTGATACTTGGTAGGATTCAATGATAAGTAAATGTTCAAGTTATCAAAGTTGGAATTAACATGTTTTGGATTTGTATCTTCTATTAATATTTTTTTACCATTCTCTAAGAAGTTCCAATCGTGTTTGAGCTTTTCAATTGCATTCAAGCCTTGCTCAAAATTATAATTACTTTCTTTACCCAAACTCGGTAACCAACTTAAGATATAGCTGGACGTTAATAATAAATGACAAATTTGATTGACAGATTCTTCATCCAATAAATCATCTTTGGTTATTTCTAGTATATTATCAATATCTTGTAACATTATTTCGATTTCTTTATTAATAAGTTCATCATTTATATCATTCGTTTCATTGATTATAAGTGAGGAAATATCGTTTAATGCAGGTGTTTTGAGCCAATTATTCAACCTCACATTAGAAGATCCAATAATTGATTTATAAAAGTTGAAGTTACTTTGGTAGAACTTGTCTAAAAATTGTAACACTAAATCATTTAACTCATTTCTATAAGTTAAAGAAGTATTCAAGATGTTACATAATGAGATGAAGAACTTTTTGAATTCAAATGAATTTTCATAGATTATGGAATCGTTTAAGCTCATAGTTTCGAGCTTGAAATTAGTTTTAACCATCAACTCACTCTCCTCATCATTATATTCCACCATACCCATTAAATGATTGAATTTTACGTCAAAGTTATCTCTCAATTTAGGTAAAAATGAGATCTTCATAAACGATTCGAAGAACTGAATTGCCAATAAGTTTGTTGGCTTCGATGGCTCATTCAATAAATCTGTTACTCCTGATACGAGAATCAAGAAGAAATCCATAATTATTCTCATATTGAAAATATTAATAGGCACTAATACTTGTAAATTTGATTGGAATGATTCATTTTTGATGTATAAGTCATCTTTATAGGTACCTAATTCTTCATTATTTTCGAATAAATTAGGGAACTTATTAGTTAATGATTCTTTATTGAAATGTATGTTATCGAACTTGAACACTTCATTCATATTATGATTATTAATTTGAGTATGACTTTTCGAGTTAGTAATATAACTTAAAACTAAGTTAGATAATTCAGATTTAATAACATTCCAAGAAGACTTAAAATCATAGGAAATGTCAAACTTTGCAACAATTTCTTGAATTAATTTCTGTTTTTGTAAAACAACCAATGATTTTAAAAACACTGAACTGAACAAATCCTTCAAAATTTTCACTGACAAATCGTTGAAGTTGATTAATTCAGTATCGAACTCATTTTCAAAGTCAATGATTTTGTTCAATTTATTTAATTCATGTAAATTCTTCAGTTTAGCCTCTTCAATTGTTCTATATAATAGAGCATGGAATTCTTGTTGATTAGACTGAGACAATATTTGGGTAGCTTGCATGACTCTATTCAATTTAGAAGCTGTCATTAACAATTGGTATATGTAGTGATAGTTTTTATGACTACCAGATAAATTAAAAGTCAATTTAAGACTTGAAGACTCTTTTTCAAATAATTTAGGTAATTTATCGGTCATGAATTCACATATAAGTTCATTAAGACATTGGCTAATTTCAGTCAAGTCTAAATTAGCAGAATTATAAATAAATTGATCTAGTTTATTCAGTTTAGAAATAAACGTTTTAAAACTTGATAATTTTGGGCCATTATTACTGGTGATTAACTGATCCCAAATATTTTCATCTTGAGTGACTAAAGGATTTTTCAAGTAAATTTCATTCTGTAATTCGTCAATAATCATATCGAATAAATTATTTGATTGTAAATCTAAGTAACTTTTTATACCAGACATAACACTAAGATTCCAAAGGTTATACTTTTCGGCTGTAGAATAACCCTGGGCAATTATGTCGTACACTTGATGAATTTTCTTTTCGATAATTAATTGATCAATCTTATTAGGTATAGCATTAACTGATTCCATTGCATCTAATATTTCAATCATTTCACTGTATCTCATAGAAGTTTGATTTAATTCTTGTAAAACATCTGATTTATCATGAATCTCCTTTGTAGTACTCTCTAACATTTGCTTAATCTCGTTAGCATCTTTTTGATTCTCTTTACTGCTATTCAATAAGTAATGATATGAACCTATACTATTATTAAACATTTCATAATGATCTGTCACCACCAGACGTAAAGCTCCAGCAGTTCTTTCATTAACTTCCTCGAATTCTGGTAATTTATGTGATAATCCAACTGATGAATCATCAAGTAATTGAATAGCCATTTCAATTGGGTTTGCATTATCCTCTAAGCACTGGGGCCATTCATATCGAATATAATTCATAGTCTCCTTTAATTCAAAGATTGACTCCTTCATTCGAGGTTTCGTTCGTGATGGTACCCGTGATCCTTCGTTACCATTGAGTGATACACTTAAGTTCCTTCTTCTCATGTTGTTGATTTTTTGTAATTTGATTCACGCGCTATGAATGTAATAGAGATCCTTTCTGATAGTGGAATGTACGTATGAAGATGATCATGATGATGTCAGTACTAACGTATAGCTCTGATGATGAGAATGGTGTCAGTTCCCTGGAATCTTTGGCGTCTGGTTCGCCATTGGCGGGGCTTTTAAAGAAGGCTAGCCAACCTGAGATAGATGCTGGACCAATTGAACAAGATGTTAAAGAACACGCTGAACCAATCGAAGAGATAGTGTGTGTGATCTCTAGTGAAGGCGAACAAGAAGCTGGTATTAAAGTGGCCGACACAGAGGAGGGAACTGGGGCAGAAATGCCCAAATTCGTGAATATCTCTGACACTATTGATGAGTCTGATTTCAGCTTTACTAAACCATCACCAAAACCTTCCTTGAGCCATATAGAGGAAGAATCTCCGTCAAAGAAGCAGAAAGTTGACCCATTCGATCTTTCACATTATACCACTAAAGACCTTAATGAAGCCAATAAGGTAAAGAGAACTCGACCTGAAATGATGGCAGAAATGATCATTTACTTACCGCAAAGGCTTATTGATAACACACAAGATGACACATTTGAAGAAGCAATAGTTCGAAGTACTCTCGACAGCAGGATATACTGGAAGCGTAAAGTTAGTGCTGAGTATAGCAAGACTAAGGATATTTTCTTGCCGTGTGCTCCCCATGAGATTAATGAACCAAGTAACGTATTATACTACGAAGCAGAAGCATTCGTAAAAGATTTAATGGAGAACAGAATAAGCCCTTCAGAACATACAATCCTAATGGTGGAGAAGTTCCCTCTGTACTTGAGCAAAATCAATACCCTTGAAGACCGAATATATAAAGCTAAGGTATTAGGTAAGAAGCAAATTAACCAAGAGATTCAGTATACTGTCAAGCAGATTGAAACGCAAATAAATAAGCTTGAATTTCAAAAGAATGTCAATGTTTTTCCGGTAAGAACAATGGAAGAGGCCATTGAGTGGCTAGTTTCTTTCACCTACACGTTAGCATTTGCTCGTTATGATAGATCTGAAAGAAATTTTGAATACTCTAATCTTCAGTCAAGTAAAGCAAATGATAGTAAAGGAGTGTTCATAGAGATGATGAAGAAGTTTAAATTCATGCCAGTAGCAAAATGTGAAAGATTGTATTTATATTACAATAGTCTATATAAGATGTACCAACAACTAGTGATTGGTGAATTAGGAAAAGATGAAGACAACAGAAGGCTTGTATCTGAAACTATGGAGAAAGCTTTGAAAGTTGTTTTAACGTCAGAGGATCCACTGCAAGTTATCTACGAATAGTCATTATTATTGTGAATTTGCCATAATATACAAACTATTTGGTAATCGTTTCAATGTTTTTAAAGTCATCAATATAATCTTGTCTTAAATGCTGAATCAGTGATATATTTTTACTTAAAGCACTCAATTCATCATCATTGAATTTGAAATTCATACTTATCAACTGGGACAAAACGTTTAGTGATTTCTCCATGCAAGTAATATTGTCATTAACCAAGTGATTAATTAAGAACTTGACTAAATTTAACTCATGAAGTTTTGGTTCAATTTCAGCTCTAAATAATGAATCATTAGTCAATATGGAAGATATAATAGATAATAACCGTATATCAATCTTGTGATCACCTGAAGAACCATTGAATACTTCCCAGCCATTGAATTTATTGAAAAATTTAATTGAGTCAATATTGTTTCTCACTACAGAACTAATAGCGAATAAAGCCTTCAATTTAAGAGACTTATTATCGTCGTTAGAATAAGTGATAAGTTGTTTAAACCCATCGTATTTCAAGAAATCTTCTTGACATTTTGGATTATTTTGAACGGCGATACCGATAATTGATGCTGCAAGAGTACGTAATTCATTAGGATTTGAATCATCAAGTAACTTAACAATACTTGGCCATAACTTTAAATTTTCAATATTATTAGCATTGTCCAAATTTTCGATTAACATTTCAAAATTTTCTAATGCAACTTCTTTATCTTCAGTGGTAGCATCAGGATTTTCAACAACTTGAATTGATTGTTTCATTAAAGTGGGTTCATCAACACCACCAAAAAGCTGATTCAAAGCTTTCATATCAGGTTGACCAATTTTGGCCATAGCTTCTTTATCACCACTTTGTTGGGCGATAGACCATGCAAGTAACTTATCCATAATAATTATGTGAGATGAGTGGTTTGTTATATAAGTTGATGCGATTTCTGGAACATTCTAGACACGACTAGATGCGATTCGTAGTGTGATAAATCAATTCAATAGTGTCATACTAATAATGGGTAGAGGTTAAATACTGCCTAGCAGATATCGGAGTTGAAAAAATTGATTGACATCATCAAACGACTCATAAAATAATGAAGTAATTGAGTCAATTGAGCAAAATCATCATGTGACAATGTCCGAATCACCCTCCCATAAGTCCGATTTGTCAGTTATGTCCGAGGTTTATTACTCAATCAATACTACTGCTATAAACCAATTGAATACAACAATTGAAGCACTCTTCAATTAATTAACATTAAACATTCGATTTAATATGTTAAATAGTATCACCTGACAAAAAATCACCGTGGTTGTTATATCCCTCCCTCCGGAAAATTCTTGCCCGGAGTCTGGTGATTACACCACCCACCCTCACCAGATGGACAATTTTTACTATATATTTGTTGCAAATTGTTCAGGAAAATTAAAGCAATTAAAATGTCATTATCAAATAAATTAAGTGTTAAAGATTTAGAAGTTACAGGTAAAAGAGTTTTTATCAGAGTTGATTTCAATGTACCATTAGATGGTAAAACAATTACAAATAATCAAAGAATTGTTGCTGCTTTACCAACAATTAAATACGTTTTAGAGAAAAGTCCAAAAGCTATTATATTAGCATCTCATTTAGGTAGACCAAATGGTGAAGTTAATGAAAAATATTCATTAGCACCTGTTGCAACTGAATTACAATCTTTATTAGGTAAACAAGTTACATTTTTAAAAGATTGTGTTGGATCAGAAGTTGAATCAGCTGTTAATTCAGCAGAAGATGGTCAAGTTTTCTTATTAGAAAATTTAAGATTTCACATTGAAGAAGAAGGTAGTAAAAAAGTTGATGGAACAAAGGTTAAAGCATCATCAGAAGATGTTTCAAAATTTAGACAACAATTAACTAATTTAGCTGATGTTTATGTTAATGATGCATTTGGTACAGCACATAGAGCTCATTCATCAATGGTAGGATTAGATTTACCACAAAAAGCTGCTGGTTTCTTAATGGCTAAAGAATTAGAATATTTTGCTAAAGCTTTAGAAAATCCTACTAGACCATTCTTGGCAATTTTAGGTGGTGCAAAAGTAAGTGATAAAATTCAATTAATTGATAACTTATTAGATAAAGTCGATTTATTAATTGTTGGTGGTGGTATGGCTTTTACTTTTAAAAAAGTATTAGATAACATGTCAATTGGTGATTCATTATTTGATGAAGCAGGTGCTAAAAATGTTGAACATTTAGTTGCAAAAGCTAAAAAGAATGGAGTTGAATTAGTTTTACCAGTTGATTTTGTTACAGCTGATAAATTTGATAAAGATGCTGAAGTTTCAACTGCAACACAAGAAGAAGGTATCCCAGATAATTGGATGGGATTAGATGCTGGTCCAAAATCAAGACAATTATTTGCTGAAACAGTTGCAAAAGCTAAAACAATTGTTTGGAATGGACCACCAGGTGTTTTCGAATTTGAAAAATTTGCTCAAGGTACAAAATCTTTATTAGATGCAGCAGTTAAATCAGCTGAACAAGGTAATACAGTTATTATTGGAGGTGGTGATACTGCAACAGTTGCCAAAAAATTTGGAGTTGTTGAAAAATTATCTCATGTTTCAACAGGTGGTGGTGCTTCATTAGAATTATTAGAAGGTAAAGAACTTCCAGGTGTTGTTGCAATCTCTAATAAATAAGTATATATTTAATATACTATATAATTATAATTTAACAAAACCTTTTGCTAATTGATCCCATTCATTTTGCTTTAACTCACTATAACCACCTTTATTTAACCAGTAAATAATTTCAGTACCATCATCACCTTTTGGTAATTTTTGCTTTTTATAAACATTCTTTGGTACCTTATTATTATGACTGGCTTCAATTTTACCAAATTTTATGAATAATGGTACAGCATATTTTGGTAAACTCGAATTGACATGATTAAAAATTTTATCTAAAACTTCATTATTTGATAAACCTTCTTTTGGTTCAATTACAGCAAAACCTGCTCTACCTTCATGATTTGGTACTTGAACTCCAACAACAACACTTTGAATTACAGCCCCTGAACTCATAATTTCATTTTCAACTTCACTTGCACTGACATTTTCACTCTTCCATCTAAATGTATCACCTAATCTGTCAACGAAATAAAGTAA
Source organism: Yamadazyma pseudoaaseri (assembly GCA_030674785.1). NCBI lineage: Eukaryota > Fungi > Ascomycota > Pichiomycetes > Serinales > Debaryomycetaceae > Yamadazyma > Yamadazyma pseudoaaseri. Next base: position 404,323 of record JAKUBW010000010.1, on the reverse strand, counting down.
TTGGTCTTGATCCATTTTCAAAAGATCACCAGATCTAAACCAAGCATCTCCTTTTTTGAAAACATCTCTAATAATTTTTTTAGTTGTAGCTTCTTTATTACCATAATAACCCTGGAAACTCTCTTCAATCTTTTCAGGGTTCAAAATTTTCATTAATAATTCACCTGGTTCATTATAATCAGCTTTTTGACAAAATCCAGTTGAAGGATTTCTCCAAATCTCTTCTTGATCATCAGGATCCATTCTAACAATAGCTTGTTCTAATGATAAAATCATACTAAGGAAACTACCATATTTTCTACATGCACCAACAGCATATTCACCATATTGTAAATTAGTTAAAGCAATTGGTGATTCAGTTGCTGCATAAAATTCTCCAATACCTTTAATATTAAATTTATCTTTAAATTCTTTCCAAATATCGGGCCTAAGGCCATTTCCATAAGCAATTTCCACTTTATGTTGTTTTTGATTTGGATGATAAGGAGTATTTAATAAATATCTACAAGTTTCACCAACGTATTGAACATGAGTTGCCCCAGTTAATTTTGCTTGAGTCCAGAAAGTTGTGGCACTAAATTTTTGAGATATGGAAACACAACCACCAACTAAAAATGTTGGACAAACAGCTAACATAGCAGCAGTTGAATGATATAATGGCATTGCCGTTAAAACGGTTGAAGATTTTTTGATTTTCATAATATAACCAAAGAAAGCTGCTGCCATAAAAGCTTTCCTCCATGACATAATACCAGCTTTTGGCAATCCAGTAGTACCAGAAGTATAAATTAAAATTGATGCATTATGATCTTTATCATTAACTCTTCTAGTGTTATCAGGAGCTCTAAACTTTGGTCTAGCTGAATCGCTTAAAATTTTAAACAATTCTTGTTCATTCAAGTAATGAAGTTTAACATTTGGTAAATCGCTGTTAATTTGACTTTCACTTTCTTTCATAGCATCAGCACAATCTGGGTCAATGAAAACCTGACTAACATTTGCAATTTTAATACAATGTACTAATGGCTTATCTTTAATATTAAAATTTAAAAATGCTGGTAGTGCACCAATATTCCATAATGATAACCATAATAATAAAAATAATGGTTTATTCATACATGATATAGCAATTGTTTGATCTGCTGTAACTCCATAATCATTTTTTAAGATATAACTAAACCTTAAAATTAAATCGTAAAATTCTTTATAAGTGTAATTCTCCATTGTAAACTGATCATCATAAGTTTTAAACCCTTCAGAATCAATTTTAACAGGTGGTGGATAAGGTTTTGGTCTCGGAAATGTTATACATACATTATTTGGATATTTAAATACAGATTTTTCAAACGTGTACCAATAACTTGCTCTACCACGTCTGACATTCCACAAGAATGGTATAGCAGATCTGATAACTTTTTGAGCTAACAAGAAATCTTCTTTAACTTGATACTTTGCTTCTAATAATTGACTTCCTAGCACAACAGCTGTTGCAACTTCAATCGACATTTTTGTTTAATTAATTCGGGGATAATCGTTGGTTTAAATATCTTTTAATATTTCTTCATGTGCAAAGTTTAATTTGCATGCGAATTTATCACCGACAATTATCGTAGTAGACAAATTTTTTTAGTGCTAACTTCGACCTATTTTTACTACCAGTTATTTCCGATCCGCTTTCTCTATTTAGCGACATGCATTATTTCCGGTGTTCTCCACACCACTAAGTAATTATGACCACGGAACATATTTATTCTACAAATTCTATAACATAAATCTACTTTTTAACTGTTTCTTCTTTTCGTCTTCATCTTCGTCAACCATTAGCATATTAAAAGATGAATTTGATAATTGTAAGTTCCCTTGTCTTAAATTTGAAACTGATGATATCTTGTTAAGGTTGAGTGATGATAAATTATTCAGGAAAGTATTGATACTATTGGGTATATTAACTAAGTTATTACCTGAATTGCTTGCCTGAAGCAAATTAGTTAAACTAGTATTTTGACTTGGCGGAACATCGTCATTCATTTGGGCGAATAAATTGTATAAGTTCTTTGAACTTTCACTGACAAAATTTAAATTAACGTGACTACCTTCATCATCTCTTTTACTAACATTAGTAGTAGTTATCATTGGAGGAACTGGTAATCCTGGTGATTGAAGTAGTGTTGAATAACTACCAGAGTTTGGATTTTGTAATAATGATGTAGCTGATTGACTTAATGGTATTCCTTGATTTAATTGAGGTAATAATGTACTTGATGGTAAATATTGTCTTGATAATCCATTAGATGGTACATATTGTTGAGGTACAACAGATTGATTTGTTTTATCCTTACCAAAATCTTTCAACAAATCTTTTAATTCAGTCCTTTCCTTTTGATCCTCTTGACTCTTATGTAATTTACTTAATTGATAATGAAGTTGTTCGGGTAATTGATCTTTTGAATTAATTTGTCCTTTAAGCACTTGTTTTATATGTTGATTATCTAATCGGAAATTGAAATCTCCAAATGGGTGAAATAATTCGTTAGCTTTAGCATTAATCTTACTAATCTCTTCAAACCAGTCGAAAAGTATCTTATTAGATTTGATCAATGATTCAACATCTTCAACTGTGTATAAGAATGGTAGGATTTTATCCGTGTAAATAACTAAATCTTGAAGTATCTTGTCATTAGTTTCAAAATCAATATTAATCTTCAATATTTGTAATAACTGAGGTAAAATATTGAAATTAATAGCCTTAAGATAAACTAAATCATCAAATACAAATAACTTGTTCAAGGATCTTATAACTTCTATCAATTCATTTTCAATAAATTCTAGTTCTAAATTATTTGAATATATCATTAATACTTTAAAAAGTAATATTTGGTTTAAAATTGAATAAAAAGGATCTTCTCTTGATAAATTAGTCATGGTAACCTTTAAATTTAAATAACTTCTTGTAAGTAAATTGTTTGCATCCGGATAATGATTAATCTTGTAAAATCTATGTAAATTAAGCAATACATTGTAAGATTTTAACTTATGAAATATCAAATTATCGTTATTTATAATTTTAATCATTTTGAATAATGCATTATTGGAGTTTAACGAGATATTCAAATCAAACAAGTTAGTTGAATTGATTAAATTGGTGCATGTTAAATAATGGTACCTTTCAGTTAAAAATAATCTTTCAAAAAGTTCTTTTAACTGATAATGATCAAAGGATTTTATAGACCCATCAGTAGATATATGGGAGAAATCGGATGTATTTAGCATTTGGTAGTAAGTGATAGCTCTCCTTAAGTACATGACTTTCTGTTGTTTGACATATAATGGATCGTGATCATTAGTAATGTTAAAATAATGACATAAGTTAATACATCCAACGCTTTCATTATAAAAGATTTGTACTTGACTCAGTGCACTAGGTGGATATAATAAAAATTTGTCAATAATCTGGAATATTTCAAGTAATTTAAACAAGATAATCTTCTTCATTTCTTTGTAGTAATCAATAGATTTTAAAAAAGGATATTTTGAGTTCAAATTGGACAATAAAGACAAATTTTCAATCACTAAAACACTTAAACTTAAAGTTGTTAAAATCTTGGATAAATGTAATGGATCTGATGAATTAATAATAAGGTTAATGTAAGTATTTGGCACACTAAATTTGATAAAATCTATCAATTTAGTAAAATTATCTAAAGTACTTTTAATACTAACTTCTCGTAGCACAGAAGTTATCATTGGTTCATTTATTACCGATAGTATATCGATTAAATCCTTAGTAGTATATGTGTCATTTGAATTTGGATCACTTGCAGCCAAATTATTTGTTAAAACATCAGGGACCATTTCGATGGGGTGATCATCATGATTACTAACAATTATACTTTGTGGTTCTTGTTTATAACTTAAATCAAATGTTTTGTTAGCAGACTTACTCCTTTCAGATATGCTATTTATCGAATCCAAAGTCTTTCTATGAAGGTTTTTAGGGCCTGATTTCTTCCTTTCTCTTAACTGAGTACAATTCAAACCATTAGCCACACAGTGCCTACAAGGCCTTTCAACTTCACATTTGACTTTTCTAATAGCACATGCATCACATGCTCTTACCGTACACTTTCTTTTCTTCTTTGGTTGTTCATTAGTATTACTATGCTGGATCTTTGGAGATATTGGTGTGGAGTTTACGGTTGAGTTAACCGCTGAGTTTAAATTTGAAGAATCACTAGAATAACTATGATGGTTTTTATCCGATAATGGAGTATTAGAGAATGACAGTTCATTCTTCAGTACATTCTGTGACATAGCTACCAGCAGTTGTACTTGTTGATTTACAAACATCAACTAGTAAAAAGTTTTTTATGCGATATACCGCGATAGAGGGGGGAAGTAGTACGAACCAGAAAATGCGGGACAGGCCAAGTCCGTTGGTGGGGACTGGGGTGACCTAATTAGGCGCGAGTTCCGTTATATTTCGTTAATAATTCTATTAAACCTCTGTTGTATCTCTATCATATCATAAATTAATACCTTTTTAGTATTAAGGATTTGTGACTGTTTAATTGGTACATTAAATTCAACTTTTTCATATTGTGGTGATGTCAATTTATGACATAATTGCATAGCTCCTTTTGCTACATGGAGCGAATGATTCCCTTGGACAATGTACACGTCTAATCCAGTTACAATATGGAGTAATTTGAGAAATCTTTGATTATGGGTTTGACTGCCACTAATAATTATACGAGTAATATCTAAATCACGTAATAATTGCCAAGTTTGAAATGATAAAAATTCTAACACTAAATTGTACCTGATCACCGGTTCGGCAATAACTGCTTCGGTTAAATTTTGACCTTGAATAATCATTTCGTTCATGCTAAAATCCATTAATGGATTTCGATTACCATACTTATCTCCGTAATAATGATAGTGTTTAATAAGTTCATTTATACTACAATTATACGTAGTTTCAACTTCACTGGTTGCTTGCTCTAATTCCTTAAATGTTGTACCATATTGCTCGAGTAGATCTTCGAATAACTTTCCTGTTGCTGGTTGTCCAAATGAGTAGACGAATGTATTATCTAAGAGTTTAAATGGACCCCAAACTCCTTCGATCGGTTGTGTAGTGGACTGAGTCTCGTATATAAAGCATGTAGATGTCCCTGCAATCATACACACGGCTTTCTCTAGCCCTCTGTTGCTTATCCAACCTCCATAACAGTCAATACACCCATTATAAACTTGACAATTAGGTCTAATACTCTCATGTACTTGTCCAATATAACTTCCTAAATATAAGAGCTGAGTTGACAGTTGAGTAAATTCTGACTTACCTACTTTGATGTTAGGATTTATAAACTCTAAGTCACTTTTCCTCCACCCTTTAATACTACCATCAATGGCATTACCTGAAGTATAATCAAAATCTTTAAGTGCAAATGGAACTAGGTCTCCTTTATAGCCTACCTGAAACACATAACTGAACCAATCATATAACTCAAAGCAATAGAGTTCACTATCGAAATTATCGCTCAACCACTTCAATTTTGGCACTCCAAGTTCAGGGATAAACTTACCAATAGTTTTCTTCATAAACGTTCCATCAAGGTGTTGATTAAGATAATCACATTGGGGTTTAGCTCTACTATCCATCCACAAGATTATATCTTGATCAGCGTACTGCTCCTTTTGGCAATTGAAAGGTTTCAAGTACGGTTCACCATCAACGTACACTTTCTCTCTAACGACCATTGAACAAGTGGCGGTAAAGCAAATACGTTGTATTTCTTGTGGAAGTACAGAGAGTATTGCGTTATAAATCTGTTGTGACGATTGTGTCACGTAATCACCATCACTTATCCGATCTATATCGCATGTCTTTGTAAATTCATCGTTATATGATCTCACTGATGCGGTACCGATGTCTACACCTATACTCATGCTCATTTTTCTACATATTCCGTATATTAACTTTACTTAAACAATTCACCAAACTTTGGATCTGAGAATTTATGATAACTATCTCTTGTCCATCTTCTAAATGATTTACCACATAAAATCATAAGGATAAATGAACCATTAATTACTATTGATAATGCAAACATAATCCATGTAGTATTAGCTAATCCATCTCTATCTAACCATGGTTGAATAGCGAATGTAAATGCCATACCAATTACATTTCTAATAAATAACATTAATACTAACCCTTCACTGGCCATTAAATGATAACAATCAATAGCATAAGTTAAACAAATTGTACCACTAGAACTCATAGCAAAACCTAGTAAACCTTGACCAATAACAACACTGATTGGCCATTTTGCCCCATTAACTGCACCAAATCCATAAGCGGCTAAACCTGCTGCATTCGTAATAAGTGGTAAAACCATAACATATAATCTAAATTCAGGTTCCATAATCCCATTATTCTTCTTACTTAAATAAATGGTAACCCAATCAACAATTTTACCTGTACACATACCTAAAATACTACCAACTAATGGGGCTAAATTTGTTAAACCAGTACTTGATGCACTAAAATTATATGGTGGTAAACTATAAATTTCTGATTGAGTAGTTGCTAATAATGACAACCACATCATTTGTGCTCCATAGACTAAACCACCCCAAATAATTGCTGGGAATCCTAACATAAAAAATGGTCTGTAAAAAATGCATAACCAAGACCTCGTATCATTATATTCAGTTTGATAAAGAGCCATTCTTTGTCTATAAGTTTTCATAGGGATGCTATGATCGATTGAATCAGCATCTGAACCAACTTCTTGTTGTTTAACATCTGCATCAATTTTTGATTCCCTTGATTTAATTTGTTCCAAAATTTCAGTTTCTAAATTTTCATCATCATCACTTCTTCTAAATGTGGTATCTTCCATATAGAATAATAAGATGATTAAAGTTACTCCGAACATAATAACTTGTAACCAAAAACACCATCTCCACCCAATAGTATCAACAATATAACCACTTACAGCTGGTCCAATATCACTACCAAAATAAAGTGCTAAGATAAACCATGCTAAATAGCTAGCTCTTTCATGTTGAAAGAAAACGTCAGTCGTTGAAATTTCAACTAATGAATCACATGGTGCAGCTGCAAAACCTGCAATAATATTAACTACATAAAGTGTACCAATATTATGTGATGTAGCACCAATAATATTTGCAACAATCATTAAAACTGTACAAACTAAGTAAACAAATCTTCTACCTAATTTTAAAGCTGTTGGTTGTAAGAATAAACAACCTAGACCTAAAAATAAGAAACATAAAGCTGAAGAAATATTCAACTGATCATAAGTGCAATCAAAAGTTTCAGTCCAAATTGTCCAAACAGGACCTGACCAATTTACGGTAATAGCTAAGAAAGTAGCTAACCAAAATAATACGAAAAATTGTTTAATCTTTTTAGATTTTGGCCATCTTAATGGATCATTAGGATCTGATGATGGTGGTGGTCTTAAAATAATATCACTATGTCCTTTCTTAACATTTAACTCCCCGGTTAAATCAATCAAGTGAACGGTACCTGGTACCATCTCTGCATCAGAAATCATTTTAATAATATAAAATAGTGGATTATTACCGTTAATATACTTTATCAAACGGAACCAGTTTCCATATTAGGAAATGGAATCTAATCTTCGATAAGCCTTAAAAAAAAAAAGGCTTATTTTTTAGCAGTTGGGTGAAAGCAGGATATCGAATTCCGAAGCGTCACGGATATGGCGTGTACTAATTTACATTAGCAGTATCGTTGATCTATGACACTTTCCATCAATATAAAAATCTTGGGTAAAGGTATGACATGCCTATTACGGAATCGAAGAATTGCGGGAAAAAAGAACATGCTAAAATAAATCCTAAATAGGATAAAAGCGATAAAAAGGACTACGATAAACAATCTACAATCAATAATCTACATATTTATTACCTAAAACAATACCCTAAATAGAAACAGTAGTTCCAGATTTATCTAACCAACTGTCAATAGTTGATTGAGATAAAGTTGAACCAAAATCATCATCGACTTCAACAATAGTAATTTCACCATCATCAAAGATAACAGCAGCTTTCATAGTTGAATCATAAGGTCTTGAGAAGTAATCTTGAGAACCACCACCGTTACCGTCTTGTTTAGAATGGTAATGAGTAATCATTTTGTCAGAACCAGCAGATAAGATTTCGAATAAATCTAATTCACCACATGCTGGCCAACAAGAACATTCAGATTTACCGTATTGTAAAGTTCTTGGGATTTTAGCGTTTAAAGCCCAAATAGCTGGCATATCATAATTAATAGAAGTTTTAGTACCAGAAGCTTGTGGCATTTGGAATTCGAAAACGAAGATTTTTTGACTACCACCGAAACCGTGATAAGCTGGAATACCTGGTCTATAGTAACCACAATCATCACCAGAACATTCAGTGTTAGACATGATCAAATACTCATTATTTGAATCGACTAAAACATCGTCTAAAGCAACAGCTGATGAAGAACCACTTGAACAATCACTATTTGAGTAAGAAATGGAGTTACCGAAAGAGTAATCGAAAACACCAGATCCAGTACCACCATAATGGTTAAAGAAGATTAAACCATCGGCGGAACCTGGAGTATAGTAGGCACTTCTAGTCCAATCACCTGAAGCAGCAGAAGCAGAAGCAGTTGAAGAACTTGAAGAAGAACTTGAACTAGTAGTACTTGTAGTACCAGTACTTGTAGTACCGGTAGAAGAAGAATCTGCTTCAACGAATTTACCAGCATTTTGAGAATTACCAGTTGCAACAGCTGAAGTAGTAGTACCAGTAGAAGTTTGAGTAACTCCATTAGCATCAACCCAAACAGTTTGAGTAACTTCAACAATTTGAGTAGCTCTTTTATGTTGATGATGTTTGTGAACTAAAGTAGTATCACAATCAGCAACATCTCTTTTAGAATTTGAGGAAGATGGATAATAGACACCAAATTGTTTTAATTTAATTGGACCTCTAAAGTGAATTGATAATTCTTCATCTAATGGACTTAAAGTACCTGAGAATGATTGAGATTCTTGAGAACAAGAACCAGTATCAGAATCCATATTAGTTACAGCAGGGTAGGTACCTGAGTAACCGACTCCTGAGTAAACAATTTTATCAACAGAACTACAATAATAGTTACCATCAATATAATCACAAGAAGCTTGAACGCTTGAAAGGAATAATCCAATAGAATATAAAACGGAAAATTTCATTTAAAGATGTAAGGAATGACTTTAGTTGGATTTAATTTAAAAGTTTTAAAAAAGAGTGGAAATGGGATTGTTGATATTTAAAACACTCTTGACGAAACGGGAGAAAATGGTTTGTTTTTGGTTATGAAAAAAGCAATAGCCCACCTGTATATAAGCATGCGCCTCGACTATTTGGGAACAAATTATTTCTTAACCAGCGAATAACACGCCTTATTGGGTAACGTGCAGTGGTAGTGCGCCGCTCTCATCAATTTCATTGATAACTATGTGATTTCAAGTTATTGTATGATACAATAAAACTATTTAAACTGTTTTACCATGATTAAAGCAATCTATAATATTTTACATTGGTTAAAGGGTTTAAAATTCTAAGAATAACTATATATTTAGAACCGTGTTTAGTATGCGACCCCTTTGATCGTCAAAGTTAATTTCGTGTATCGATGGTTTGTTACAAGCCAAGGTTCAGGAACAGTCGCCGCGGTACAATTTATACTATTTAGTGCGACATTACTACGATCGTTGTCAATGAACTGCCATGACCTCAAGCCTTGCTTTATTATAATAGTATCTAACCAACTTTAAAGGGGTAATTTCATATACCGCAATACTACACTTAATTACCGTCGTATGATTTACTTCCATTGGTTGTTATATTACTTGACTGTTGTTGCAAATTATTACCATGAGCACTAGTCAAGATCTTTGTTTCATGTTTGCTAGTTAATGCTAACCAGCAATTTTTGAAACATGATCAGCATATCTCTTGTATGCATGATAATAGATCACGGAGTAACCTAAAGAGAGCTGCTGGTAAACTTGATTTTGTCTCTGTCAACGATCCAGATCTCTGCACACTTTTCTAGCGGCTTACTGAAGTTATCGCACTAGCAGATGTTTTAGTCTCGCTTAAAAATTTTGTACTATTACCTACGGCCTCTCATTTAACGACTCTTACTAAATGACCTGTATCATAGTTCTGCTATATTCACAGCTAACATGTAATCTCAACTGTATATGGTAAGTGAAATTGCCGCCATAATGCATGAACTAAAAAAACGGTCTAGATCAACTGTTGTGATTTTTACAATGCTGGCTGCAGAAATTTTTTATCGGCATAAAAAATATTCCACATCAAGAAATCAAGCGATCAATGTTTACCAGCACTGCTTGTCATTGATATCGTAAATATCATTACCAGCTTCTGGAAGACTAAAACAAGTAAAATGATACTTCCATACTCTGACATAACCCACTTAGTGGATCTTGCATAGGCGCACATCACCGTATTAGCTCATCGGATCACAATTTCTTTTTTCGGATATTCCATGAGATCCAGCTTTGAACGCTTACATCATGTTGCATCGGATTTCCTCAGCGTTACGGAATATATATTGCATTGGATTCTAATGAGCATATACCCAGGAAAATAACGGAGATATCCATGGTTTTGAGATATCAGATGAGATGCTTTGTTAATCATTAGTCATCTGTAAAAGCCACCTAGTCCACGACCTCAAAATCAGTATAACTTTACTTACATTGATATAGTCGTTATCTAACAGCTATATACGTTTCTGCTTAATCAGTCCTCATTGATTGAGTCCTTATATCTATTCGCTAAACTTTAATCGCACTGTTTACTATCATCACCCTTTTCGCTAAACTCGCACTATAAATAGTAAACACTATGAATGAACCTCAGATTATCATAAATGATAACCCTGCTATCCCCAAATATCCAATTCAAAAGAATTTCCAGAAGTCTAATAATTCTATGAAATTAGTAGTAGTTGGTGATGGTGGTTGTGGTAAAACATGTCTTCTTGTAAGTTACACCCAACAAAAATTTCCTGAAATTTATGTACCAACTATATTTGAAAATTATGTAGCTAATGTCCTTGCACCAAATAATAAGCTTATTGAGTTAGCACTATGGGACACAGCTGGCCAAGAAGAATATGATCGTTTAAGACCTTTAAGTTATCATGACGTTGATGTGTTACTTATATGTTTTAGTTTAGATAATTTGATTAGTTTACAAAATGTCAAAGATATTTGGTTCCCAGAAGTTAACCATTTTTGTCCAGGAATACCAATACTATTAGTTGGAACAAAGTCAGATTTATTGAATGATTCAATTGACCCTGATTTACCAATTCAATTAGCTTATGAAATTAATGCAATTGGTTACATTCAATGTTCTGCCAAGACTATGTTTAATGTAAGTAATGTATTCGATTTTGCAATTCATAATTATTATACAAATTATGAAAAATGGGAAAGAGAACAACAAAAGAAGCGTCGAAGCTTTTTAGGACACTCGAGAGGGCCATCAAAGAGTTCAATTGGATCAAAAAAGGGACATTTTAAGAATTCATCAATTGATTCATCAATATTTCATACACCATTAACAGAAGAAGAAAGAAATCCTTATACAAGTAGTTATAATTATGATAGAAATGACTTTGATGATTATAGTAAAAGACAAGAAAAGAAGAAGAAGAAGTGTGTAATATTATAAATAAATTAATAAATAATCCTTGCAGCCACGACCGGATATAAATTATATGCGAAATTGAAATTTCAATATTTATGCTTAGATCAAAGAATAATAAATCACCAGCCACAAATCATGTGGTTGAAGATTCAAAACCGCCAGAATCAGAATCGGGTTTATCTGTTAATCCAGGGAATGATTCAGGTAATGAATCATTAGATCATTATAAAGTGCTCCCTCCTTATAGATTTTATTTGAGAAATAAATGTTTACCATTAATTCGTAAGGAAACTGAAATACTATCCAAAATTCAAAGTAAAATTAGGACAAAATGGTTAGATTATTATTTTGCTTGGACAGCTAATCTTGCAAGCCATACGTTTTATGTATTGATGTTACCGTTATCAAATTGGTTTGGATCTGCTGATCTTGCAAGAGATCTTGTATTTGTATTAGGTATTGGAATTTATTTAACGGGTAATTTAAAAGATTTTTTATGCTTACCAAGACCAAGGTCACCTCCATTACACAGAATTACTTTAAGTTCTTATACAGCTTTAGAATATGGATTCCCTTCAAGTCATAGTGCAAATGCAACTTCAGTTTCACTAATTTTTTTCTACAAAGTTACTCAAATGGACTTAGAGTTACCAATTAAAGTTACTATATTATCATTAACGATTTTGTATTATGTTTCATTAATATTTGGTAGAATTTATTGTGGGATGCACGGATTTCTTGATGTTATTGCAGGATCATTAATTGGGTTATCATTATTCTTATTCAGGCTTTATTTTGGTAAACAATTTGATGGATTTTTTGTACTTGATACTAATAACAATTTTGGTTATTTTACTCCAATATTAATTATCGGATTTTATTTATTGTTAATTCATATTCATTTTGAACCAGTTGATAATTGTCCATGTTTCGACGATTCAGTTGCATTTATTGGAGTTTTGATTGGATTGGATTTGAGCCACTGGTTAGCATTCAAGTCATTGTATTTCTTGAATTTATCCCCTAATAAGTCAATCAATCCGATTATAATTGCGTATAATTTTCAACAACTTGGATGGATTAAAAGTATTTCAAGAGTTTTAATGGGTATTTCATTAGTAATTACCTGGCAAACTGTAAGTAAAAAAATAATATTTACAATTCTACCACCAATTTATAAATTTATTGGAGTTTATTTACCAAGAAGAAATTTTGAACCCACTGCTTATTCAAAGAAATCAAATAGACAAATTAGGAGTACATCAATTTCTAACCTTAAAGGTGATGAACTTAAATTTAAACCTGAAGACATAAAAGTTCAAGATGAAATCGGTGTCCAAGATGATATAGATTATTACGAAATGATTAATTATAAAAAGCAACAAAAATTTGCAAAAGTATTCAAACCAAGGTATGACGTTGAAATTATTGGTAGATTAATAATTTATGCTGGTATAAGTATTACAACAGTTTGGGGTTTTGCAATTATGACAAAAATCTTAAGGCTAGATTAACTATTGTTGAAATCGCCACGAATTTAGTTTTTAAAAATTGCCTTATTCTTCGTTCCATATCTGATTAATCCGCCTTCCGGCTATTGTTTTCTCACTAACTTTAAACTGACTTCCGTCGTATTTGTCAGACACCAAATTTGTTGAGTTGCATGCGACATATTTTATTAAACTATAACTATATATCAGTAAACAATTATAAAGTATGATGATCATAATGTCGGATTAATCATTAATATCAATAGATACAATTTTTTTTCTCCCCTTAAATTAAATTTGTTGATGCATTTATAGATCCTCCACTGCGGAGTTCCAGTGCGTGCGTAAATTGGCTCAGGAGTATATAAAACATCAACAACCCTATCTGTAGTTTTAGTAATGATAAATGGATTTAAATCAATTGTTCAATCAAATTTCAGCTTTATCTGATAATTTTAAACTGTATCAAGATGATACAGATAAAAGATTTGAACAATTAAGTGTACGAAATACATTACAATTACAATCGTTAACAACAAGAGTGAATAATCTTGAAATTTTATTAAAAGATTTAAAATCAGAAATATCTTCAATTAAATATCAACCATCAAGTGATATTCAAAGAAAGATGGAATTAATTGGTAAACATATGGCGGATTTGAGTAATGATATGTCAAAATTAAGTGATGAAAATCAAAATAGTAACATAAATGATCGAATTCCTCCAGATGTTGAGAGACAAGTTCTTGCACAAGCCCTGCAGCAAGCTCATGTGCAATTTGGAGCACAATCAGCTAAAACGCAAGCTGAAATAGTACAAAAGCAAGCAGCGCAAAAGTTAGCACAGCAACAAGCACAGGTTCAAGCACAAGCACAAGCGCAAGCACAAGCGCAGGCACACGCGGCTCAAAGACAAGCACAAGCGCAAGCAGCTCAAAGACAAGCACAAGCACAAGCACAAGCGGAGGCTCAAATACAACGACAAGTACAAGCTGCTCAACAACAAGCGCAAGCACAAGCACAAGCAGAAGCACAAGTAAGGCAGGTTCAAGTAGCTCAACAACAAGCACAAGATGCTGTAGCACAAGCAGTTGAAACCAGTAGTCTAAGTAATTTAACTAGTATGGAATCTTCATCTACTAATGTGTTTGACAGGAACCAAGATGTAAGACCCCTGATAAATAATATGCCATCATATGATACATCATTCATGGATATCAATAAACAATGGTCAAAAGCATTAGGTATAAGATCACCAGCTATTGGATCACCAATTGATGCTAAATTTGAATATCCAATACCGATAAATCGAGCCCTTTCATTTAATAGACAAATGGATATTGATAATAATTTAGCAGTTGCTAATGCAGCAAATGCCAGTGCGGTATCAGCAATTGGAGCTGGTACACCTACAGGCTTAATGAATAATAATAATACAGTCCTGCCTTCAGCAATAGATAATTTACATAAAAGAGATGTGATAGGTTTAGATAATGATGTTGGTAAATCAGTAGTTGATAATTTTGATTTAATCAGTGAAGAATTTAAAGGACCAAGTAAAAGAAGGAAATCATTAAAGTCTGATTCAAGTGACGTACTGAATCATTCATCAAAGAAAATTTCAGCATCAGAATGTCCTCAATATAAATTAGAAAAAGGAGCAAGAAATGTTGAAGAAATTTGGCAAGAATATGAATATGGTGTTAATGGTAAACCACCATTGAAAATTTTGGAAGAAAAATATAATGCAAAATGGAGGAATGATACTGAATCACGTACTTTCGTAAGAAGGAAGAAAATCTATAGTGCAATTGAAAAGGGGATTGCTCTTGGATTTGATGAAAAACAAGTTGTTGAAGAACTCGAAAATTTAAGAACTTATAATAGTAATGGAACTGTAAGGAAAAAACCAATGAGTTGGTTATATACAAATATTCCTGAAAAGTATAAATAATTTAATAATTCTGCATTATCATATACTAATTGCTGCTTAATCTCATCGCAGATATACAGATAAAAAATCGCATCGCATTGTATAGTAATTTGTAATATAAAATGGTTTCTGAAGCAATTGATACTAGTAATAAGCGTCCATTATCTGATGATTCAAAACCTTTTGTTAAGAGGAAAGCAATAAAGAAGAGATATAAGGCAAAATGTGTTGAAAAAACCAGTCCATTAGGAGTTTTAGAATTTGAAATCGACGAAATATTATTGGCTCATCTGTTAACTAGAGATGACATAAGAAATGATTTATCAGTTATATTGAATGATCCTGAAGCTGCAAGACAATATCATACAGAAGTTGAAAATGTTGAGGTATTAAGATTGTCTTCAAATGGTGATGGTTTAGCTTTAATTAATCATCCAGTTTTAGATAAACATCAATTAGTGATTATACCGTTTGGATTACCTGGTGATAAAGTCAATATTAAAATTTTTAAATCACACCCTTTATACGTGGAATCAGATTTGTTGAAAGTTGTTGAACCTTCACTTCATAGAAATGACTCCCTTATTAATTGTAAATACTTTGGTAAATGTAGTGGATGTCAATATCAAAATGTTGAATATGAACAAGCATTAAAATTTAAACAACAAATTATACTGAATGCCTATAAATATTTTGCCCCTAAGTTGTTTGAAGTCATACCATCAATCGATAATACAGAACCTTCACCATTAACTTATAATTATAGAACAAAATTAACTCCTCACTTCAATGTACCAAATTGGGTAAGAACAAAAGGTGAAAAATTAGAGCAAAGACCAAGTTTTGGGTTTGGTGCTAAAGGTAGACCACACTGGAGAGAAACTGCTGGTGGAGACCAACAAATCGTCGACATTGAAGATTGTCCTATTGGGACTAGCGTAATTAATCTTGGTATGAAACACGAGAGAGCAAAGTTTGAAAAAGAATTCCAATCTTACAAGAAAGGAGCTACCATTTTATTGAGAGAACACACACAAGAAGTGGAAGATGCAGTTCACGAAGAAACATCTGAATCAACTGATTTCAATACTAATGAAATTAATAAGATAGTAACTGATGATAAAGTTAAAACTTGTGTTACTAACGCACGTTACATTGTAAATGAATTTGTTGATGGGTTTAAATTCAAATTTTCAGCAGGTGAGTTCTTCCAGAACAACAATTCAATATTACCAATCGTTACTGAATATGTAAGATCCAATCTTGGTTTAAAAGATAACGAAGACAATTATTTAGTTGATGCATACTGTGGATCAGGGTTATTCTCAATTACTTGCTCATCTAACGTTAAAAGAGTCGTAGGAGTTGAAGTAAGTGCTGATTCAGTTAAGTTTGCTAAGTTAAATGCAGAAGCTAACAATATTACAAATGCAAAATTTATTGCTGGCAAAGCAGAAGAATTATTCAAAGATATTGATTTACCAAACGATCAAACTTCTGTTATCTTAGATCCACCAAGAAAAGGATGTGATGAAGTATTCTTGAACCAATTGTCAGATTTCTATCCGGCTCAAATAGTTTACATTAGTTGTAACGTTCACAGTCAAGCGAGAGATGTCGAATGGTTTATTAATAATACTAGTAAAGGTAAAGATTATGAAGTTGTTAGTATAAAAGGGTTTGATTTTTTTCCTCAAACACATCATGTAGAGAGTGTAGCAGTTTTAAGAAGAAAGTAATGGATAATTTAACAATAATAAACGTTTAGTTGAAAATGGTTACTCAGTGAGGGCTGGCGCCCCAGTCGTGGATTATTCACAAACTCTCATTTCTCTTACCTCAAAAAGTTTTTCACTGAAAAAAAAATTATACATTCATACAAGTCAATATGGAAAACGATAAAGGTCAATTAGTATGTTAAATATAATAAAGAACATAGGGTAGATGAACACACGAGATCATAGACACAATCAAAATCAAGTTTTCATACGTGAATAGGTTAGATGTAATGATTATTTTCAAGTAAATACAAAGTATCCAGTGAGAATAATGTCAATATAATAAAGTAATAATCATAAATTACTAGTAATGCAGCCATTCAAGATTACTTGCCTGTGTTCAATACCCATGGTATACTTTAAACATAATACTAACCAAATTAGGTCGAATTATACGTTCCAAGAAAATGTTCTGCTACCAACAGAATTATTAAAGCCAAAGATCATGCCTCTGTCCAAATCAGTATCGCTAACGTCGATGAAGAAGGTAGAGCCATCCCAGGTGATAACACCACTTACGCTTTATGTGGTTACATTAGAGGTAGAGGTGAAGCTGATGATTCTTTAAACAGATTAGCTCAACAAGATGGTTTATTAAAGAACGTCTGGTCATACTCCCGTTAATTTATGTATAATTAATGTTAATAAATAGCAGTATCACAGGTTTTAATGTAGAAATTTGAACTCTATTGAATCTATATTTCAGGTGGATTTAGCCAAGTGTACACGACCATTATTTTGATGATCCTTGTGCGGTTTATCTATAGAGTATAAATATCCCCAATAAATGTCTGCAATATTTACCCTTTTATATGATACAAATTATATACCAGGAGCTTTACTCCTCGGTTCTGTGCTTAAAGATATGATTTCTGACGATATTACTCTTGGAATTCTTATCGATAAACTGCAATTTAGTCAATTCCAATTAAATTTAATACATGATATCTATAAGGATGTTATTGATATTCAAATTTTTAAGAGTAAATTTACCACAAAATTACAAGATGACTTAAAGAGACCTGAATTGGATAAGACATTCTCTAAAGTACATCTTTGGAATTTAAACTATGATAAAGTTTTATACTTAGATTGTGATACATTACCAAACCCTGAATCAAACTTACTTGACTTATTTAAACTTGAAGTTCCCCAAGGTAAAATATTTGCTAGTCCGGATAGTGGATTCCCAGACATTTTTAATTCAGGTATGTTTGTCATTAAGCCAAATGTTGAAGATTATAAGAATCTAGTAGAGTTAGTAACAGGAGAAGAAGATGTTACATTTGATGGAGCAGATCAAGGATTATTAAATCAGTATTTTAATGCAAATCCAGATTGGGTTGAAAGTAAAATTGCAGGAACTACTGGATCTAATTGGGTTAAATTACCTTTCTTATACAATGTAACCCCAAATACTCAATATCAATATGCCCCCGCATATTCTCATTTTAGTCAACCAGTAGAATCATCAGTGGCACCAGCTTTGATTGGTTCTACGTCCCCTGATGATGCACCTGAAGAACATATTGCACAAGTTCAAACGTCTGCGTATGCTTATACTGCTACTACATTTTATGGTAGTAAGATTAAGCTCATCCATTATATTGGACCAATTAAACCATGGACCTCATATCATTCAGGAACGGTAGAATGGTGGAGATTATGGCATCAATACTTTCATCAAGATACTTCTACAATGCAAGATAAATTTACCACAGAAGATTCTGTATGGAATCCGGCCAAAAGTGCCCCACCAAAGAATGTTACTAGAGTACCTAAGACGACTCAATTGGGTTCTCCCCTTACTACAACTTCCGTAACTCAATCGCCTATGTTTAAACAAAGATCATCAAAACCCATCAGATCAATCCTTAAAAAACAGGCCAAATTCGGATTTCACCCAGAACAAAAACCCGAACGAGTTTTTTATAGCCCAAGAGTTAGTCCAAGCGGTAGTCCAAGCGGTAGTCCAAAAGGTCATACAAGAACACCATCTAACTCAAGTCCAAGTAAATCTTCAATAAGTAAATTAGGTAGTAAGTTAGATGAATTAAATATACAGTAGTGCGATGTGCGTGTTTTTATCAATATTTAACCATCCACCTCATAAAAAAATTTTCACCAAAAAAAAAATCAATTAACTCCCAAATATGTCAGGAATTACAGAAGTTGATGCCAACTTAATCGAAACTAACTACGATAATGTCGTTTACTCATTCGATGACTTAAACTTAAAAGAACAAATCGTTAGAGGTATCTTTGGTTATGGTTACGAAACTCCATCAGCCATTCAACAAAGGGCTATCTTACCAATTACTGAAGGAAAAGATGTTTTAGCACAAGCTCAATCTGGTACTGGTAAAACCGCCACTTTCACCATTTCTGCTTTACAAAGAATCGATGAAACTTCAAAAACTACCCAAGCTTTAATTTTAGCTCCAACAAGAGAATTAGCTTTACAAATTCAAAATGTTATCACTCATATTGGTTTATACTTAAATGTTACCGTTCATGCTTGTATTGGTGGTACTTCAACTAGAGATGATTTTGATGCTTTTAAATCAGGTGTTCAAATTGTTGTTGGTACTCCAGGTAGAGTTTACGATATGATTGAAAGAAGATATTTCAAAACTGATAACGTTAAAATGTTTATCTTAGATGAAGCTGATGAAATGTTATCATCAGGATTTAAAGAACAAATTTACAAAATTTTCAGATTATTACCAACTACAACTCAAGTTGTCTTATTATCTGCTACTATGCCACAAGATGTCTTAGAAGTTACAACTAAATTTATGAGAAATCCAGTTAGAATCTTAGTCAAAAAAGATGAATTAACTTTAGAAGGTATTAAACAATTTTTCATTAACGTTGAAAAAGAAGAATATAAATTTGAATGTTTATGTGATTTATATGATTCAATTTCTGTTACTCAAGCAGTTATTTTCTGTAACACTAGATCAAAAGTTGAATACTTGACTAATAAATTAAAAGAAGAAAATTTCACTGTCTCATCAATTCATGCCGATTTACAACAAAGTGAAAGAGATACTATTATGAAAGAATTCAGATCTGGTTCTTCAAGAATTTTAATTGCTACTGATTTATTAGCTAGAGGTATTGATGTTCAACAAGTTTCTTTAGTTATTAATTATGATTTACCTGCTAACAAAGAAAATTACATCCATAGAATTGGTAGAGGTGGTAGATTCGGTAGAAAAGGTGTAGCTATTAATTTCGTTACCGATAATGATGTTGGTATAATGAGAGAAATTGAAAAATTCTACTCTACTCAAATCGAAGAAATGCCAGCTGATATTGGTACCTTATTCTCTTAAGAATGTTGTATAGTGTTTAGGAATAAAATGCGCATTAAATTGTTATAGACTAAATTTAATAATGATTATGCCAGGTGCTTTTATTTCAGATGATCTGAGTAGTTCAAGGAACCAAACAGTCCCCGATGCCTTGTCAGCTGAATTACTTGATAAACAGATTCTGGAATCTTTTGAGAAGAAGCAAAAAAGTGTTTTAAATATTCAAAAACAAGGACATTTAATAACCCAATTAGATAATCTAATTTACATACTTGTAGGTTATCAAATGATTAAATATTGTCATTCTGCAAGTATACTACCAGTAGTAGGTCATATAGCTATTCAACAAATATTATCTTGTAGTTCAATTGTTGATAAAGAATATCGAGGGTTTATATCATTCTTTAGTGAACTTAACAGAAGTAATATTGAGGTTGGATTAGATGAAAATTCTAGATATATGGTATTAAATCGAACCGCTTCTACTGTTTGTTCTGCCATATATTGGAAAACAATTGCAGTCATAATTTATCATATAGGATTTATTTGTTTATGGTTAATCCCCATTACTGATAAAGGTGAACTTAAAGCTATATCAAATGGTACTTGGTGGTTCGTATCATTCATTGGTGAATATAGACCAATAGGGAATTGGGATACTCTAAATTTCTTTCAAAAAATGCTGATGTTAGGAGTTTGGGAATTAATATTTTGTGATTTGGTTATACTATTTATTCAATTAGTACTTTTTCAAAGTATATTTAAACAATCAACACTTTCACCCTTGAGACGAATAACCAATGAAGCAGAAGTCTTAAGAAGGCTGGGTGAAGCAGTAGAGGAAGTTGGTGATGTTGCATTACGAGTACGATTATATGAAGTTTTTAGTAAAGATTCATTTGTAAGAGATGATTAATACATAGCATGTCGCAGTTAAATTTCGCAGCTTTATGAATACTCTTGCAAAAGTTCTTTTTGAAGGTTATAGTCCAAAATCCCTCGAGTCACTACCAATAGGTATATCTAAGGCGATAATATCCAACGAAATACCAATAAGTAACCTTTTAACTACAGAAAAACCTAAGTTGATACGAGGGAAACAGCTTTTCAAACTCCAGTATAAACATTTTAACAAAGATCTCATCAATAGATGGAACAAAGTACCAAGCGCAGTGCAAAAGATATTCGATGATGAGGCATATATAGAGACGTCTTATAATAGTTCAGTGAGAATATGGCAGCAATACGAGATAGTGAAATTTTTAAAGAGGTATCTGAACGAAACATATGACCCATACAAGTATACCGATCTCAAGCCGCAAGAAATCATTATGGATAAATTATTAGGAGTCACTGACAATGAATCAGATGTATATGACAGACTCATACATGTTGCATTCAAGACCACTGCTAATGATCCAGAAACTCAAGCAATCAGATTCTTGAAGTCATTTAAACCAGCTTTTTCCAATGGATACCAAACATTCACAAAAGAACAAAGACTTAAAGGTAACATCTCCGGTAAAGTATGCGATAAACACCATATCATCCAGGAACTTTGGTCAAACACCGACCACCGTCCATATTTAAAGGACAACTTCAAAGTTTTAGGCAAAGTAAACAGTGATTTCTGGAAACTTTGGGTAGTGTTAATGTATGCAGAAATGAAATCATACGGGCTGGAATGGAGAAATTTTGATTTTGACACAGTTTATTATGGAGGTCATTACCTTAAGTATTATATGTGCCTTAGTAGGAATCAAGTTAGAGCCTACACATTTAAAGAATTGCTTACCTAAGCCGATGGAATTAGTATAAAAGGTATTATTGACGCGACGCGCTAGGTAATGACCAACGATATTAAAAGACAAAAGATGGAAACACCAGTATTGAAAGTATTCTTGAGAAGTGACAAAGCTACAGTACCAACCAAAGGGTCAGCATTAGCTGCTGGTTATGATTTATATGCCTCAGAAGCAGGTAAAGTTCCAGCTCATGGCCAAGCAATGATTGGAACTGATTTAACTGTATGTGTTCCAGTTGGATGCTATGGTAGAGTTGCACCAAGAAGTGGATTAGCTGCTAAACATGGAATTTCAACCGGAGCAGGTGTTGTTGATGCTGATTATAGAGGAGAAATCAAAGTTATTCTTTTCAATCACAGTGATGTTGACTTTGAGATTGAACAAGGTGATAGAATCGCTCAATTAGTACTAGAAAAAATTCTTTTGACAGATATTAAAGCAATCACAGCAGAAGAATTAGATCAAACTGAAAGAGGTGAAGGAGCTTTTGGATCTACTGGTGGGTTTAACAAGACTTAGATTTATAAAAAATTAGTAAACATAATATATTTCTACCGTAAAATTTCATTACCACTATTTACACATGTCTACATACTAGCTGTAGGTCTTTTTGGAGGTTTTTCATTAGAAGGTTCTTTTTCAGACATTTTTGATTCTTCAGTAGAATTTGTTTCTGATTCGGCTTTATCAATAGATTCTTTAGGTTTATCCTTTTCATCAGGTTCAATATTCATACCACCTTCTGCAGCTTCTTCTAATTCATCTAATTTAATTTCATCTTTAATTTGAGTAACAGTATCTTTCTCTCTTAAATTTTCTTCATTGATTAATTCATCCTGCTCTTTCAAGATATCTAATTTTAATTTTGAATCATCAGATAACTGTAATTTAGCAACGTTATAAACTTCATCAGGTATTGAACTTAAGACAGCTAAAAGAGCGTCATAATAAGTGTCAATATCATGACTATTGTCACCATAAGTATAAGTTGATGATAAGATTAACAAAGTTGATGGGATCTTTTGTCTCAATCTTAAATCCAACCAAGTTGATAAATCATCTCTTAACCTTGCAGGACTTACATTAGAAGTTTTAATACCTCTTTGTTGACATGCATATTTTAATTCAGGAATTGTTAAAGATTCAACTCCTTCATAATCAATAGCTTTATCATCTTTAATGATATTCAATAATCTATGTCTAATTTGATATCTTAAAATTGAATCAGTTCCAAATGGTGTAATATTCATGTATTTTGCCATTGCAAGCAATTGTGGTCTTGATAAATTATCTAAAACTTGATCATTTTTAAATAATCTTGCAACTTGAATTAAATGTTCTCTACTTGGGGTTCTACCTAATGATAAAATATCGAAAAATGAAACAAACGCCTCTCTTTCTTTATCATTAATTTTACTTAATTTTAACCCACTTTCTTCTATTGTTTGTTTAATATATTGTGATGCAGAAGTTTTTGCTTTGACTAATTTAGCATACTTAAGTTTTTTATCCTTGTTTGATTCATAAGTTGATGGTAAAAAATTTGGGAAAATTCTTACTATAACGGGGATTAATAATTCAGCAAATGGGATAATAATTAAAGCAGCAAAAGGTACTAATCTAACTAAATCACTTAAAGTTCTTTGTAATTGATTACTTTCTCTTCTTGATAATCCATAACCAGCAAACATTTTCATAAGTAATTTAGTTGATACTTTAATTTCATACCCTAAAAGTTTTGTTCCATCCCAATAATGACTTGCCTCATGTTTAACTTTTTCCCAAAGACTTTTCTTTTCAACAACTTCAACAGATTTTTCTTTTGAAGCTAAATTTTTATCCGTTGGATTTCCAATTGGTTTATCATTATCTAATACTTTATTGGATAATTTAGAATTTGCCTCATTAATATTTGATTTTGAACTATTAAACCTTATGAAATTTGATCTTTTCATTATAATAACACTGGACGGTTTAACCAGAGTCATAAGACCCGGTTTAAGGATATGACTCCTTTTAATTATATGTATTGATCTATTTAACATAAGAAGGTTTTAATTACTGACAGAATGTCAAATTTTTCTATGCGAAGTGACCGAATAATTCCTAGAACCAAAATACTTGGCTGGTTGCACGACGTAAACTTAATTTATTCTTCTGATGTGAGTTTATCAACAATTTTATTCGAATTTTCTTCACCTGTAATACCAATTAATATAATTTTATCGATAATTGTATGATAGTCGTCATCTTCACCGTCGAAAAATATATTTAGACTTTGCACGTTTTGAAATCTAACAAATTTTAACTTACACTCATACCAACCATCCGGGGTAATTTGTTGAGCATGAGTTGCCACGTTATCGATATCATCAAATGATAAAATGCTTGTTTTATTAGCCCAAACTTTAATTTCATTAGGGTATTGACCTTCTTCTATTGTTGAATTACATTTAATTAAAATTGAGTACACTTTTGAGATATGACTTAATGGAACGTAAATAATCATTTGAGAATCAGCATCTGAGTGAATTGAACCTGATTTATTAAGATCAAACAAATCTCTGAGTTCTCCATTAATTTCAACATTTAATGCTTCAACTTCTCTATTGATTGGGAGTATTGAATATCCATTAGGAATAAATTGATCAATTTCTTCGGTATTAACAACATTATTTGTCTCGTTGTCAACCCACCTACCAGTAGCCTCAGGATCATTCTCTGCTTTTTGTCTCAATGACTCAAATGCATTCTTCATTGAAGGAGATGCTCCTTTCACTACTTCTACTGTTTCACCATTTTCAATAAATATGAATGTTGGTACAGCTGTAACCTCAAATCTTTCTGCTAATTCTCTTTGGGTATCTAAATCAACTCTTACAATTTCGATTTTTTTAAAATCTTTATCAGCATAAATTTCATCAATTATTGGTTTAATTGCTTGACAAGGCCCACACCATGTAGCGGTAAAGTTGGCTACTACGTATTTATTCTTTGAAATTATCGTATTAAATTCACTTGTATTAACAAATTTTATTGACATCTTAGTTTAATATTTTAGATTAATAATGCCACTGGTGCGAAATTACACTATGGAGTTAGAGACGCCAATGATATCTAAAACGTCAAATATTGTTGATATCAATGGATTCGATGATACACTGGGCCCTATCAAAGTGTTGAATCATATAATACCACAATCTGAGGTTTCAACGGACGAAATGATACAATCTAATAATAATTCATCAGCCCTACAATTTACAAAGACTCAAATCAAAAGAGCTGCAGAAGTTGCAGGAGTGTTGATTGATACCAAAAAGTCTTTCCTTGTAGAGAATAACTTTGTTGATGTTAATGAAGAAAAACCTGCTTCGTCACAAAAAGTTTCAAGAGCTACTTATTTAAGAGCTGAAAGAGTTAAAGCCACCCTCTCATTAAAATATCTAATGTTAGATAGAGTTATAAACCAAGCTGATGTATACCCAGAAAGTAAGTACCCAGGGGTGGATGGAGTTTATAATCCATTACAAATTATCAGAAATCGTAAACTTCGATCCAAATATAGGGAGTTTCCAAAACCACTAGCATTTAAACCAACTCCTTTAGCATCATCAGTTTTCAGTAATAGAAAATCTAAATTCATTTGGGCAATTGACTTACATGAGATAATGAGTGATTCTTCATGGAGAATCAACCATATTCATGAGTTAAGAAAGGCAAATGGTGAACTTTGGTACCCACCGCCTGAGAAACAGAGCTCTAATAGAAAGTCTCATCATTTGCTATCAACTGAGGATATAGAAGACAGTGATGCATATAGCAAAAGAGATAGTACCGGAGCTGAAACAAGTAAAGAATCATTGGGTAGAAGACATAGACTAAAGAGGCGAATGAAAAGGACGTTAAAATATTCCGGGGAATCAAGGTCTACTGCATCGTCAGATTCAAATGATTTCATCTACCGATTTAACAGAAAAAAGGGTAAAGAAGTAAAGAAAGAGGATAAATCAACAGACGATATAGTGCAACAGGACGAAGAGACAGTTGAATCATCAGACGCAATAAATAATATCAAGATAAAACCAGTTGAACCAAAACGAGTTGATCCCAATGATCTGGAAATTATAGAGGTTCCATCGCCCGAAACTAACGTGGCATCAATGGGGGAAGAACAATTGGGGTTAGTTTTCAAACAAGAAATCCTCTTGAAGAATTCAACGCTTATTAAGTTACACTTTTTACAACAAGTATACCCCAAGTTATTTGATTGCACGATGGATAAAATCAACCTTATCACCAAGAAGCTTATACCAGAGCTAAATAGATGCATTGTCGACATCAATGATGATATGATTCCTGCTTATGAAGTATTATGTTCTACTGTATTACATGAGATAAAGAGTTTTATTCATACAATTAATGACGAATATTCTATTAAAACAGATAATCTTCTCACCGGGAGTGATCGATTAATTGGAGAGATCAATACTTCGATGTCACTAGAATTAAGGAAAATCGACGAACGTTTAGATAAATTAAACAATTCTTTGTTTGGCACAACATTCAGCTTAGATGAAATGAAAATTAAGGAAACGGGGAATTATAGAGTTTTATATTTAATGTTAGAGAATGTGATTGTTGTGTTATTAAGATTGGTTTGGGTAGTAGTTAATATCTACAAGGCATTCGCTTGGGTAATTTTTTTGGCATGGAGAATTGTCAAGTACATACTTTTTTAGGAATGAAAACTTCGCAAATTCGACTTTATGCAACCAAAATCTATTGCGTTATTAGGTATGTTTTTTGTTAGTAATATAAGTAATTACGTGTACTAACCCAGCTAGAGGATATTGATTATAGAGTAGAACAGATACTCCAAAAGTTTCAGGATATTTTTGATGTTGCTGTTATACAAGACAAGTCAAAAGAATTATTAGCGGTTGAATCATTAGCTATGGAAACTGATGCTCTTTCAATTATACGATTCTGTGAAGATTTATTAGCTATTACGAAAGGTTTAAGGGAAACTTGGTGCTTGGATACGATTAAGGTTAAACAAACCAATAAATCAATCGAAAAAGAGGAGCTTACAAGAGTATTCAGTAAGTTTAATCAGTTAACTGATGAAATCTCGAAATTTAGCGTTAGTCATTAATTTATACAGGGGATTCGGCATGAATAGCACCAGAAGCCCGGGATATTGGTCTAGATGGTGTCCTTGTACCAGCCCTTGAAGTTGGTCGTGTTCCAACTCTAGAATTATTCTGTGATGTTGGTCTAGTAGTAATAGTAGAAGTGGTCACTGATTCAATTTCTTCATGTACTTTTTCTTCAAAAAGATTGACAAATTTTTGCACTTTACCCACTTTAATGAACTTAAATTTTTTATCACCTTTAACATAGGCAGCACTTGGGTCAAAGTTTTCAAATTCATGTAAGTCAATTGAGTAAGAGCTGGATTTTTTTGGCTTTGGTGGTGGTGGAATGAATGTTCTTGACAGCTTTCTGGTTGGTAAATGAGTGTCTTCTGCTGATGTAGTAGGTAATTTATGACTTGAATGTTTAAGTTTTATAGGAAATTCTAGTGACGATTGTACTGGTTTTGAGTCAATATCAAATACGTTCTGATCAAATGGCTGTGGTAATGTTTGTGGTGGTACCCCGATAGGCGGTTGTTCTTTTAAGGGTTCTTGATGTTTGGTTTCTAATTTAAGGGACCCCGGTAGCACTTCGTTTTGTTGAGGATATTCATTCTCCTTATTATCAAGAATCAATTGGTCCAATTTTTGAGCAACTCGTTGCTCAACATCGTTTTGCTCCTCAGTTATAATACAATTATTCATTTCCCCATCATTATGGCGTAAATTATTTACATCTCCAATAAAGTCTTCTTCTCGCACAGGTTTCTTCATTCTTTCATATATCAAAGTATCGTCATCGGAGTAATCACTCAATTCATGTTCACTTATCTCTAATGTGGTCTCTGTACCAGAAATATCTTGGGAAAGATTAATTTCATGAGTTTCAGGTTCAAGTCCTAAATCCACTATGTTATTAAATAATGTTACAATATATCTTTCGATACTAAGGATAAACCCATAATCACATAAGATAAGGATTCCATAGTTTTCATCTTTTAAAAATTCAATGGATACCTCTGGCTTTATCATAAAATTTAGTACCTTCAATGTCAACGTCACAATAAACACTTCATTATTAATGAAAATATTAGGATTTATCGGTAGTCTGTCATTATTGATAAGGAACTTTTTGATGGAAGAATCATCTGATGACTTTGCTAGGAAAATTAGGTTATCCTTTATAAGATCTGAAGGTCGAAGATTTTTATTTCTGCTGATAAGCGTATTTAATTCCACATTAATGGTAAACTCAATGGGGGTATGTTTAGTTAAATCAGGATCTGAAACTTGATGAGAAATTTGACACAAGTAATGAACCTTATCTACTATGTCAGAAGAGAAGATAAAGTTCGGTTTATGAATGTCCTTGGGACTAAAATTTTGAAATGAATGGTACCGTTTGAGTGTCATTGTTTGTTTATTTTGGTGCGAATCTCAAAAAGTTGGTTTTGAAAACATCACCATCTGACACCACTCAAATCTGAGATGTCTTACTATTTTAGTATAATTGGTACAAAAGATGTACCAATATATGAATTAGAATTTGGATCATTCAAAGCAGCAGCCAATCAAGTGCCAGGGAAAAGTCAATTTACTAAAGATATTAAAGAATTGTTACCATTTATATCCCATGCTTCACTTGATCTTATAGAGGAAGTTCAATGGAATAATAATCAATTTCATCTTGGCCGTATAGACTCATTCTATGGGTTAACCGTGAGTGCATTTTTAACCCAGGGAAATATGAAATTCATCATTTGTAGTGAAACTAATGGTAAAAATGATGATAGTATACGGCAGTTTTTCGTTGAAATAAATGAATTATACGTAAAATGTTTAATGAATCCATTCTACGGAGTTAATGACAGCATAATAAGTAGCGAATTTGATTTAAAGGTAAAAATGCTTGCTAGAAAATATTTCTAATCATATATAAACTAAATACAGACTAAATACAAGGGTTTAATTATTCTTCTTGTTGAAGAATCTTATCAGTTTCAATTTTATATCCATCACTATCTTCAACAATGATTCCTTGTTCTTTCAACTGATTGAACATATCTTGAGGTACCCAACCACCAGTTGCGGCAAATGGGGTTGAAGTAATATCTGCTTGATATTCTTGTAGTTGTAACTGGAAATTATCAGTGAACTCTTGAGTGTATTCAAGGGGGAATTCTCCGTTAACCAAGTCATTGGCCATATAAGCATCCCATACTCCTTTTAATTGAACCATGCTACCTTCAACGTATAAGTAATCTTTATCATTCTTAAATTCTAATGCTTGAATGTATGGGAATTTTAATACTTTAACATGAGGTGATGCAACTGCAATTAGGTCATGTCTATTGTTGTTTAATTCAACTTCCCATAATCTTTCATTTCTTGTCTTATAATACATAAATTTATACTGTTCTTTGTCAACTTCATCTAATTCTTTATATTCTGGGATATCTTCTTCCAAGTTATAAATCTTTACACCAGCATAAGCTACAAAGTTTGGATAGCTAAAGTATACGAATGGCTTGATGGTGGAGTATTCAAAATCAACAAAAAATGGTTCATTGTTTCTTTCACTGTTCAACACCACGTTTAATGGATCTAAATCAGGAATATATAATCTTGGTTTAAACAATTCTTCAACGTTAGGAATACTCTTCGATTCCTTATTGAGTAAATTTGGTGCCAACTTAGCTAATCTTTCAAATGTAGCTATTTGCTGGTTTAATAGTTCAATACTTTCTACCTTAGCACTTGAATCAGCTTGTGCAAGACCTAATCTATGCCTTAAATTTTCTAATTCAATATTGGCAACATCTTTAATAAGAAGTTCCGGTTCGTCTTTTGACCATGGTCCATTGAAACTGTTTATTTGTTTTGCACTCAACTTGTTCTTGTTCTTTAAAAATGGCTTTTCAACTGATGGTCCTATTCTCCATCTATTGATTAAACTTGGATTAGTTTCACCATCATATGGTAAATCATTTTGTAATGATCCATCAACATCTTTAGTAAAGTACAAGGAACCAAATTTGTTGAATACTATTTCACTGGTTTGATTTTGGAAATCTGCAATTGGTTTAATAACGTCAAGTAACTTTTGAGTGGCATCAGGGATTTCATCAGGGATCAATGGTTCCCACTGTTTCATCAAAAGATCACCAGGAATGTATTGCATCAAGATATATGGAGATTGAATAAAGTTCAATTTATCAACTCCATAACTAACAATTTTTGGTACTTTCAATCCCAATTTTTCAACTAAGAAATCATTGGTTGCAACTTCACTTTTAATCTTTTCACCAATAGAATAGTCGCTTTCTAATTTGTATGGAAGTCTTAATACCAATTCGTTACCATTGGATAATGTCATCTTATAGATTCTATTATGTTTACCTTCATGAACACTAGCAATTGATTTAATTAATTGATCACCAGTTCCAACTAACAGTAAATTGTGTGACAAAATGACGGAACCATCAGATGAAGTAATAGGATCTTTTAATCCAGTTGGTTCGGTTTTAGCTAAGTTTTGAATTAATTTAGTAGCTCCTTCAATAGAGAACCTTGTCTGTCTCTTAGCTTTTTCAATTTTATCGTTTTTCATCCAAGATCCCCAAGTGTATTGGAAGAAAGGGCTTCTTTGAGGATCAGAAGTGTCAGCAATCTTTGTTTCTACTTCCAATGGATCCTTAGGTACATTGGAAGAGAACCTAATGTGCTTGGTTACTGTTCCTATTCTTAATTGTGGTCTGAATAGTTTTAACATTATTGAAAAATTTTCGTGAGGTTGAGAACCTGTGGAGTATTAGAGTATTGTAGACAGTTGATAAAAACAGATGATTTGATAGCTATGCCGTTGTGGACAGTAGTCTTGATCCGCGATTAACTGTTGGTGTATATTAATCTATAGTATCTTCTTAGCCCTTTTCCTGGCAGCTCTTAATTTTGAGGTGGTATTATCAACTTGATTATTTAATGAGTCAAGTAATTCATTCTGTTCTTCTACTTCTTGATTGATAGTCAAACCAATCTCTTTTTGTCTAGCAATAATTTTGCGTAATTCTTCTAGTTCCAGGTCCTGATCCTTTTGGATTTGAATTTGTTGCTGTAAGAGTTCCTTGTTATTTAGAGGTAAGGTTTCTTTAGTTTCAACGGGCTGACCCAAGACTCTTCTTCCTCCTCCGTTAAGCAAGGACTTTTTGTCAGTTTCAAAAGATCCTGGCATCTTGTGTTGTTTGTTATATACTTGGACTAAAGCATCTGTCTCATGCTCAAGCTCTTTAACAAGTAATTTTCTTCGTTGATATTCAGACTCATCTATACTGCCTTGTTGCTGCAAAGAGTCTAATCTCATGGCTAGCTTGTTCAAGTTTGGTTTAATCAAGTTGTTTACCTTATCTCTAACATCGTGCTTGTTAACAAGAGACTCATCACTGAACTTCTGGATAAACTGATTAATATGACTTCTAAAAAGTCTGGAGTATTCTAGCCACTTCATAGAATCCACTGCATCAATATCCAGGATGATCAAATCGGTTATATTATCTGCTTTGTTCTTTAATAGGTTTGACGTGAATTGAAACTTTACTGGGAGTTGAAGGAATTCATGTAATTGAGGTAAGTTCTGGGTTTCTCTATCATTAACTAGGGAATTCAAGAAGTCTTGTAATCCACGTTTCCTATCTTCAACTGTACTGCTACTGTTTTTGGTGAAGAATGATGATTTTGGTGGTAACTTATAAGGGAACTCTTTGGCATCTATCCCGAGAGAATTACTCAATTGCTGTAATAATTCATCGAATTCAGAGTACCGCCTAATCACCGTAAGGGAGCGTAGTGGGATTTTGATATTTATATGGTAGTATGTTGTTCCATTAGTCACTGACGTATCTTTTATGGTGATGACTTGGGCCATTGTGAGGGTAATTCTTATCTCGTCTAACTTTAAATGATAGACAGCGTGCTCGAACCAGTATTTGAATCGATAGCTTACGGGTCAATGAATGCTCCGATCCTAAGTTGGATAAGGCATACGACTCACTATGACTTATAAATCTATCTCTTACGGCTTAGCATTAGTAAACCTTCTTTTATGTTTGTTGTTGCTGTGGCCACTCGAGTCATCAGCCTTACGAGATTCGCAGCAACTTTAAACTATAGCACAGGGTTTACTTAAACATGAGCTACAATTCCACTGAAGACGGTCCTTCGGCTGAAATAGTACCAACGAACCAATCTATAAGCAATGGTTCTAATGTGTCGGCGTCTAACATCGATAATAGGGAACCAAATAAGCCAATTCAAAAAGCTACTGGAAGTTCAAGTGACTCCACCTCAGATGACTTGGAACGTCAACCATTAATTAGAGGTCAATTGCTTAGTCCAGATGATCCCAAAGTTAGCCCGATGAACTTGTATCACGTCAAAGTATTGAAACTTGTAATTTGGGTCATGTGGGTGATTAATTGTGTATGCTTTTTCATTTTAATTCTTTCTGATTTCATTGCAATCCCTGGATTGAATAACAGAGGAAGGTCGTTCTTAGAAATTGATTTAGTGTTACTTAGTGCTTTAAGTAACTTATTGACATTATGGTGTTTTGTTATACCTGCTTACTATGAGCGAGTTTTAGGGTATGTAAGTAGTGCATTATTAGCAATTGACTTTATCGTAATGGTATCAGTTACTTATTTGAGACATCAATTTGGTCTTATTGGTAATGTGTTAATGCTATGGACAATAGCCACTTTGTTGTTGAATTGTTACGCTGATTATACCGTTGAACAAGGTAAAAGGTACCAAGAAATTAGGTACACTGGTAGACCAGAAACTAGAAAAACAGTTACTGAAGCATTCGTTATATCGCTTAAAATTTTGATCAAATTCTTCTTATTACTCGTTGTATGGAATATTAGTTTAACTTTATGGTTGATGGCTTTTGATACCCATTTGAAGCCACCAGGTGAAATGATACCTGTTAATAATGGGCAGTTCAAAATTCACTTGAATTGTAATGGAGATATGACAAATGGAACCCAGCCCATTATCTTGGTAGAAAGTGGCCAAACTGTTTCAAGTGAAGAGTTTGAACCATGGATTGAAGAATTATTTCATTTGAATAAAATCGAAAGATATTGTATCTATGATAGACCAGGGTATGCATTTAGTGATAGTGCCCCATCACCTATTTCGGTTAGTATTATCGTTGATTATCTAGTAGAAGCACTTCAGAAAATGGATATCAATGGCCCATTTACATTAGTTGGATTCGATAACGGAGGATTATATTCGAGAGTATTTGCAGCCAAAAATCCCAGTAAAGTTGATTCAATTATGTTAGTTGATTCATGGCACGAAGATTTACTCAAATTGAACCCGTTCCCAAAGCCAGAATCATACAAATTCCCAGAGTTTGATTTAATGACCACTGGTGTAGGATTTAAATTATGGTTCAAAGGTTTAATATCACCCTTGGGTATAATACCAAATCTTCATTGGTTCTTTCATCCACGGTATTATTCATCAAAATCTAGAATTTATGGACAAGATATGGTCTATCAATCACAATATTTAAGAGCTAGATTACAAGAACAAATTACTGCACTGATTTTATCATATAATGAGGTAGCAGGTAGTGATATTTCCGATATACCATTATATGTTTTATCATCAGATTTTATGATAAAGAGATCAAAAAATTGGGGGAATTGGCAAAGACAATTATCAAAATTATCAAATTTTGCACAAGAATGGACGATTATTGAAGATTCTAATCATTTCATTTGGGAAAGTATTAAAGGTAAAAAGAGCTTGCAAGAGGCATTATTGAGAATTGTTGATAGTAAGTAGTGTATACCGAGACCTTGCTCGAATAGGAAATTGCTGGCTTACAATACACGAAATTTTATATTAAGTTAAATCGCTTAATTATCGTAGAATATTCGTCATTTATAAATTCTATTAGTTAACTAACAAAATTTTAATCAATATTATTACTTGTTAATATTTAATCAACAGTAAGTTCCCCATATTAATTGTGTTGGGAAGTTCAAAAGGATCATTCTCAGGGAAAAAATATAAATTTACCACATATTTAGTAATTGAATTAATAATGACAAGTAGTGAAGTGGGAATTAGAGACTTAGCTTCACAACCTCCAATAAGGACGGTCTCTAGAACTGATTTATCGAGTAAAGAATCACCAATATCAAGTCCTGTTCTGAGTATTAATGCATCACCTTCTCCAACTAGGAATGGATCAGGTAGTAGAAATCCATTTGCTAATAATGTTGAATCACCTAGGATTCAAGACCCACAAGAAGATTCAAATGGTAATAGAAGGCCATCATTTGGATTAAACTTTTTATCATCATTTACTAGGTCACATAATTCAGACTCTCAAACCGAATCACCAAGAACTTTTATGTCAAATAGCCCAACAGTTGGAAATTTTAATCATTATAATACTGATAGTCAAACGAATAATGGTTCAGTATCACCAGTTATTGAAAATCATCAAAATGAAGAACAGTTAGAAGAAACGAATGATATGGATGTAACAATGGTTACCCCAAAAGATATAAATAATCAGGAAGAAACAAGAGAACAGATACTTAATGAAGCGATAGTAGAAGATCAACAAGAAGAATCAGTCAATACTGGTTCATCTATACCAGCAGAAGAAAATATTAAAGATAAAGATGGATATTTTTCAGTAAGATTAACCCCATTAATTGATCATTCATCTTCAAATACTGGATTATACTTTGCACCAGTTATAAGAAAATCAAAATCAAGTGAACCGATATCAATTGGTAGATATACTGAGAAGAATAAAGCGGCAGCTCATGCACCACAAGGTAGTAATGCACCAATTGTATTTAAATCAAAAGTTGTTTCAAGAACTCATGCATTATTTGAATGTAATGATGAAGGTCAATGGTTCGTTAAAGATTGTAAATCATCATCAGGAACATTTTTAAATCATATAAGATTAAGTCCTGCCTCACAAGAATCATCATTAATGCCATTAGTTGATGGAGATATCATTCAATTAGGTATGGATTATAGAGGTGGTACAGAAGAGGTTTATAGATGTGTTAAAATGAGATGTGAATTTAATAAAAGTTGGCAAAGGAAAGTTAACCAATTTAACCTCGAAATTCACCAAAAATTAAAGAATCTATCATTACAACAACCGTCAAGTGAATCAAATAATCCAATAAATAATGCATTAAAAAATGATGAATTAAGTGAATGTGCAATTTGTTTATTAAAATTAGAGCCATGTCAAGCATTATTTATAAGTCCATGTTCACATTCATGGCATTATAAATGTATCAGACCAATAATCATTAAAAGTTATCCTCAATTTTATTGTCCAAATTGTCGATCAATGTGTGATTTAGAGACTGATATAGAAGATGAAGATGATTAGTTTATAGTAATATATGGTGTTTGGGTAATTTTTATATTTAATTTTTCCGATGGTGTAAGGATTTAATAACTACCAGCCACTTATTGTGTACTAATTGACATTCGCACGCAGAGAACACTTTGCCCGATTGTTTCCATTTTATAGCCAGGTTATTTGCATTTATATTATCATTCCTTCGTCAGATTCATATTGATTCAATTAATATCACTTTGATCAATATCTTGAAACCTTTTAAAGTAACAACTAAAACGTTTACAGTTTAATTATTTACTTTATTATATAAATTCTTGTGTTTGACAGGAGAATTTAGTTCCAAATTAAGATACTTATACATAATTTCTGAAATACTTAATCTAAATAAGTAATTATTGATACCAATAGATTAAGATTCATCTAGAATAACCTAAATAAGGTAACTTTAATCTATTTAAAGATTTAACCAATTGTCAATAAACTACTTGACAACGATACAAAAGTTTTACATACTAAAACAGGATAAATATCAATCACACTACCTAACAATTACATCTAATTACACGCTGTACCTTCTAAATCCATCAAATTACCTATTTACGGCATAATTAGTTCCCGGTACCTTTATTATCAGGTTAGTATACAGTATTTTACATTCTTGGTTTTAACAGTTACCAATTAATTAAGATCATTAATTTTTCACATTTTCCACTTCATACACCCCTGTTATTTCGTGTTTAACTACTAGCCCCTTCAGGGTTTCAAATACTGTTAGACTAGCCCCTTAAATTCATTGTATAAATATTCATCATGAGTAAACCAAATAGAAAACCACCTCCAAAATTTGAAGAACCAATTGAACAATTTAAATTTGATATTGAAGAATATTTGAATAAATCACCAATAACAAATAATTTTAGACAAAATAATCCAAATCTTCAGCCAATTACTAATGATTCTAATATGAGTGATCCTCAATATAATTCTTTAGATCCTTTAGTGTCAACACCACCAAGCCCTCCATTTTCTAATAAAAGCAATGTCGATAATTTGATGGATTCAAAGTTTCATCATTATCCTTCAAGCTCAGTGGAAAGCAATACATCAAATCCTGATGTCAACAAAAGTCCTGTAACTAAAACGAATAATACCCAAACTCCCGCAAGTATTCAAACCAATTCAAGTTTTCATACTGCTAATGGATCACCTGCCAATCAAGCATCTTCAAACCCTTCCAGTACCATAACGAATGGTGGTGCATTCATGACGACTCCATTGGAAAGAGAATTTACTAATGATTCTCAAGTAAGTGCTACTTCAACAACAAGTACTGCAAGTGCTTTTAGAAGAGCTAGCTCAAAATTGCAAAAATTGAAGAGATTATCTCTTAATCGGTTAGATTTAAATTCATCCATGAAGTTCATTCCAGGACATAAAAAATTCAATAGTGTATCAACCTCATCCCATAGATTGAGTATATCAAGTCCTGTTTCTAATTCATACTCGAGAAATACATTATCGATGTCAGCTAACTTAAGAGATCCTCATAACGCTGCCACCACAGGACTTGGGTTAGGGTTAAGTACAACCCCAAATAGTCCTCAATTACGTAATTCACAATCAAATCAATCATTAACAAGTGTATCTACTAGCGGTTCAATCAATGATGGTAACAATGAAAAGATAAGTACCCCTTATTGGAAATATCATGTACTTAAATTCGGTAAAGATCTATATTTGAGTACAAATCCAAGTTTAAAACATATGTATTGTAGAAATGGACCAGGGTTTTACATTGAGATCACCAAAAATGAAAAAACTGATGGATTTACTATGATATTCAAAGATGCAGAAACTCAAA
This sequence comes from Yamadazyma pseudoaaseri, assembly GCA_030674785.1. Taxonomy (NCBI): domain Eukaryota; kingdom Fungi; phylum Ascomycota; class Pichiomycetes; order Serinales; family Debaryomycetaceae; genus Yamadazyma; species Yamadazyma pseudoaaseri. The sequence goes on along the minus strand of JAKUBW010000010.1, from coordinate 366,810 downwards.
GTGATAAATCCAAACCACCAATAATGATAATACATAAGAAACCTAAAGCAGAAGGAGGTTATTTCACTGCTACATTAACTAGATCATCAACATTAAAGAAAAATATCATAAAATATTCTACCACTAATGAATCCAATAGAAAAGTATTTAATGGATTATCAATACCTCAAACTATACCAGATGAATTTATTCCATATGACAAGATATCTAATCTTAAAAGACTAGAAGCTAAAGAAGCAGATTTCAAAAATTATGAATTCAGAGATTTTAATAATTTGAAATGGAATGTTGGATCAATACCAAGGGTCAGAAATAGTAAATTGAATAAAATTAAGAATAAACTTAATGATCAAGAAGTTGAACAATGGAAATTTATTGGTAAAAAAAATGTTTATTTCCATCAAAATTACATTGAATCTACTAGTGCATTACCATTTAAATTAAATGATCCACAAAAAATTTATTTCCAAAACTCAGAGAATAATAATTTTCCACCAGTGCTTGCAATGTTCAGGCCCCATAAGAATAAATTTTCGAATAAGGTTAAAAATTTCAATAAAATAATTTCTAAAAGAAACGAAGAAAATCAGTTCAGACCAAATAAGTTTAATAATAGATTAATTGGAAACGATATCGCCGGAGGGGAGCACAAAAATTATTTTATCGCCGGAGATGGACTCTACTATAATAATAATCCTGCTGATGATTTACCAGATGAAAATAAGCTTGGATGGTTAACAATTTACGAAGATAAATTATTTCAAGAAAAAGGTATGTTTGATCTCGTATTAGGGTTAACGTTAGCTGTTGGTTATGAAAGTATGATACCCATTTGATAACTTTAGTAATTATTTTTCTGTAAAGTTTAATGACTAATGAATAAATTAACCTATAACAGTAGCAAGAGAATTAAACGGGCTAATTTAATTTATCTCAATTAGGAAAGTAACGCGCAAAGGGTTTGTTGGATTTCACACTGTTTATTTGTTATTCAAGAAGCCAGGCGAGTACTTGTCATATAATGTTGATTACTACGAATTGTTATGACTCTTGAACATACATCAGGCTGAATACATACTCCTATGGAAGTATGCTGGGTATATTTGGCTTCGAATTACTTGAGGAATCTATTTAGTATATATATATTTCACACTGGTAGTGCGAATACCACATTCATTACCAACAGGGCATACATTTTGTAAGGGACTATAATAAGTAGCAATAAATTATACGAAAGGGTGAAACAAAGGGTTAATTTACTATATAGTTCAAAGGAGTAACACGTAAAATATATTGCCAAATTGTTTGAACTTTAACAGAAAGTGAAACCGAAATAAGCTCTCTTCGCGTCAACTTAACCAAATTATATCGTAAACGGCAACTAATCCACAGGGTTGAAATAAGAGCTCAAATCAACTAAAAAATAATATCTAGTACTTTACACGTTAGTAATGAAACTAAAGTATAAGATACGTCTTCAACTATAGTTCAAGTTAATAGACGAGTATTTGGATGTCTTGTGAGAACATATAATCAATAATTAACATCCATTATATTAAGTACGTATAAACAATTAACTATTGATGTTAAGTTTCACATATTAAGTTATTAATTATCTACTTTAGGAAATACTCCTATAGTGAGTAATGCACAAGTTTCAGTAATGTGAGATTGTTAAGTGGATTTGAACAATGTCGCTCAAAAACTTCATTGTTGAATATTTCTCAATTTGAATAATTTAACTTAATTAGTACACCCACAATGTTGAAATTTATTATGTTAATTTAACGGGTTCTATTGCAATATAATTAATCTGAGATGTATAAATATACATCAAACTCTTTAAATCAATCTTTTTGTTTCAAATTGAAATTTCATTCATTTTTGTATCATTTTTGCAACTATAATTTAAAATGGCCTTCAAAGACAAATTTATCTCAATTACTTCGAAATTCAATCACTTTTATTTAATTCCATTATTTGGCTTTGTATGCTGGTATACTTGGTGTTTTGTACTTATTGGATTATATTGTGCAAAAGGTTTCAAAACTTATCCACAATATGATGAATATGCTGCTCCATTACCATTACAAAGAATTGGTGTTATATTATGTCCGGTATTCTTTTTAACATTTGTGGTGATTCACTCAATCGTGTTCTGTTGTTCAATCTACTTGGAATTTTACCATAGAAAGATTGGTAAGTTGATTAAATTTATTAAACCACAATTGCAAAAAAGATTAGGTTGGGCATCAATTGTTATTGGTATAATCGCTCAATTATTCTTTATTGCACAATCAGTATGTGGTTACATTTTTGTTTTATCAGGTAAAAGATCACTTAATCATTACGCAGAATTATTAGCAACTTTCGCTATATTAGTAATGATTTCATTGGCATTAAATTTTACAAATTATTATATTATGGGACAATATTATAGAAAATATGTTAATGGAGAAAGATGGAATAAATTTACAATTTCATTTATCCTTAAATGTATTTGGTTAGTTGTAACAGTTATATTAGCATCTGCTTGTTGTGGATTTTATGTTAAGGGTAGAAAAGATATTGCTGATGTATTTGAATGGTCATTCCATCTTTGGTATGGTCTTTTATTAGCATTCTGGACTTATGATTTATACCCATTAACTGAATTAAAAGCTTTACATAAAACTTCACCAAAACCACAAAGGAAAAGTAGATTTTCGTTGTCATTATGGGGTTCAAAAGAAAAGAATGAAAAAGTTACCGCTCAAATTACTTCTGGTTCTGCTTTAACTCCAACAACTTCTGGTTCAATGAGAGAATTAGAATCCCCCAGTTATAATTATACAAATTTTAATCCTTCAAGTCCAATGCTGGATGACAAAGTTTAATATTTCATCAGCTTTAATGCAGGTCATTGGGCGAATTACATATATCTAACTAACTTATACCTTCATTCACGATTTATGATATATTCTGTAATATAAATAATACTTGTACCTTGCGAAATTTAATAGACTTAATTTAATAGACTTTATCCAAAGTTAAATTTTATCTTACTGATATAATTAAAAGGGAATTGATGCTCTATTTATATTTTACAAGATCTATTGTATTTCGTTACAATTGATAATTAATCCATTACTGTCCACACAGAACGTTACAACCAATAATGTAACTTCCATTTAAGGTAAATATATTGGTTATCAATTATAAGCATCCAATAAAATGTCTGTATGAACGAATTTTACCCCTTACGTCAAGGGTAGTTGACCCTTACCGCATGTGTAGATCAATTAGTTTAATTCTAACTTAAACCAATAAATACTAATAAAAATAGTATATAAGTGTCAGGTGCACTATCTATGACCAGTGTATGCGCCAACTACATGGACTATATATGAGAGGCTAAATCCTTGTATCATTACAAATGCTATCTAGACCTCATGGTCCATGACCATGTTGCCCATGCAATATTAGACGAAAATTTCATACGCGTAAAGTGGCTTAACCTAATATATAATTCCTGAATTTGCCAGTAATTTAACCATCATGAGTTCAGATCCTGAGCACAACGCTGAGTTAGCTAATCCTTACTCTGATAATTTCTTCCCTAATTCAAGACAAGTATGGAGAATTTGTTCAAATTTGAAGAAATTAATCGATACAGTAATTCCTATTGAATATACTGAAGAAGAAATTACCCATCCTGGTTCACCCATTTTGAATGACAAAGTTGTTGAATTAGTATATAAAGCAGCTGGTGGTAAAGGAGATGGTAAATTAGGCTCATCATCTCATAGATATCAAAGTGCATTAGTTTATTGTTTATTAACTGTATGTGGATGGTATTGGCAACAAGCAGAGTATGAACTTTATGATACTAGCTTATATAATTTAAGAGCAATTGCTGCACAAAGTTTAGCAGCTAATATTATCGAGAAATGTGATAATGATGAATACTTATTTTTAGCTATGTTATGTCATAGATATAGTGTCAGAGTTAATGATGAAGATTCTCACCCATCGAATGTAATGGAAATGGCTGTTGATATGCATTCAACAACTGTTATAGGTTGTAGTGGATATCAGAGATGTATTAAATGGTTATGGAGAGGTTGGATTGTACAATCACAAAGAGATCCCTACTCTTATGAACTATATCGTGAAGTTGCTAGTCAAAAAATTTCTTGCCATTTTAGGCCTGATAGAGTTAAAACTCCATTATATCAAAATATCTTGGAAATTGGTTTCTCCATTATTTATCTTATTTTATTCACCATCGTTTTAAACACTCATGTTTTACCATCTACGAGTATCGATTTCTTTGAAGTATTATTTTACTTATTTACCATTGGGTTAATTATTGATGAAGTTACTAAATTATACCATGTAGGATACTTTTACTTAGGTTTCTGGAATGTCTTTAATGATGTGATGTATACTATTATTGTCATTTCTGTTGGATTTAGGTTTGCTGGATTATCTAATGTCCCTCCACTTAAAGATCAATATGATGAAATTTCATTCAGACTTTTATCCATGGCATCTCCATTTATGTGGTCAAGATTACTTTTATACTTAGATGCCCAAAAATTCGTTGGTGCAATGATTGTGGTTATTAAAACAATGATGACAGAGTCAATTCTTTTCTTTGTATTATTATTTGTTATTATAATTGGTTTCTTACAAGGGTTCCTTGGTCTTGATGCTGCTGATGGTAAAAGTGAAGCTACTAAAGCCATTTTTCTATTCTTGATTAAAGCCGTAATTGGTGGTTCAAGTTTTGACGATGTGGCTAATTTTGTCCCTCCGTATGCTTCAATATTGTATTACACTTATACATTTACTTTATCAGTCATTTTAATGAATATTTTGATTGCATTATATTCAACTGCTTATGCTAATATTGTTGCTAATGCAACAGATGAGTATTTTGCATTAGTTGCTCAAAAGACTTTAAGATATATTAGAGCTCCTGATCAAGATTTGTATGTTCCACCATTAAATTTAATTGAAGTAATTATTAGTCCATTACTGTTTGTTCTTCCAAGAAAGTATATGAAAACGGTTCATTATTTCATTCAATTAGTAATTTATTCACCAATCTTAGTTTATATCACAGCTGATGAATTGAGCTGTGCAAGAAGAATTCATTACAATAGATATAAAGGTTTACCGGATGATGCTAATGAAATCGATACAGAATGGGATTTAACCGATGGATACGTTGATGGTAATGGAACCGCATGGGATTCAATTCAAGAAAGCAATAGTCAAGTTGCTCAACAAGTTCAAGAACAAAGGATGGCTGAACTTGAGGATCCTGACTTTAAAATCGATTTTGTTGCTTTTGAAAAAGAAGCAAAAGCTGCTGCAAGACGTGTGAAAGAAGCTAATGATGCAGGTATCAAATGGGAATATTACGAAATTTATTCTCAAGTTAAGGAATTGACTGATTTAGTTAAGTCTGTTGTTGAACAAAATGAAGAATTGAAAGCATTAGCTAAAGAAAAAGAGGAAGCTTTAATCGACTTGAAACCAGAGGTGAAACAAGAATCAAAAGAACCAGAGTCAGCTAAAGAAACCAAAGGTTCAAAAGATTCAAAAGATTCAAAAGATTCAAAAGATTCAAAATCGAAGAAGGACAAAAAAAAGTCAAAAAAGTAAGTATTTAATTGATAATCATTTTCTATTATACTATACATTATTACATGAGCTAAAATTTTAACCAGACCAGAATTTATAAGCTTGAGGTTTGGTAATACTTAATGGTAAATTATCAGCATCATTATTTGCATTAGCTTGATCATTAAAATTATTATGATCATCTGATCTCTTTTGAGCTGATTCAATCTCTTGTAACGTAACAGGAGTTAATAAACTATCTAACAAATTATTCAATTCTGGATTTTGATTAGTAGCCTTAAATTTAAGAATATTTTCATAATGTAACCATCTCTCTATTGCTACTTGTTTTCTTTCTAAAGATAATTTATTTTCAATTTTTAATAAATTTTCTTCTAATTCATTTAAATTATTCAACTTAAGTTGTACTTTTTCTAAAGTTAATTCCGAAATTTGTTTGATTAAATTTAATTCATCATTATCTATTTCTTCAGTTTTAACGGAAGCATTTTTTTGTATGATTTTAGCTCCTTCATTCTCTTTAATAACTTTTGCAGCAATTTCTTGAATTAAGGATTCTTTATTAACAGATTTATCTTCTTTCTTTTCAGTTAATTTATGTAAATAATTATCTTCAATTGGTAATTGAATGAATTTCATTATACATTGTTCTTTTGTTTTTGATCCAACATGATCACTAATTTTAACCCATTGTCCATTAGAATTTGAATTTGGTTGAGCTCCATTATTACTCATTAAATCATAAGAGCCGTAAATTTCAATTCCTTCTAATAATAACAAAATTTCTTGTTGACTCCATTCTTCCAGTTCTTTCTCTTTTGTTAATTTAACAAAATTTGAAGATTGGAAATTTGATGGGAATAATCCTTGATTATAGCATTCTTCAGAAATATAAGTAGCATTATTAACTGTTGAACCTGGAGTATTGGATAATCCTTTACTCTTTAAATTGTAATATTTTACATCATTTATATCCTTCCCTGTAGTACTACAAACGTATTGAGTAGCACTATCTTTGAAATCTTTAGATTCATTATAGACATTACGCCTTACTTCTAAATTTAATGGGATACTTTTAAATTCATTTGAATCAACTGAAGTGGCAGGAGATTCAACATCTTTCATTTCAATATCATGAGATTGTTTTTCAGCGTTAACTATTTTAACAGAATCTGGAATAAATGGGACTAAACCTCTTGGAGTATCTAAAGTAACTTGAAAATGTCCGGTATATTGAGGACCAACTAAAGTCGATTTTGTTCTTGGATCTATTTGATAATTTATTAAACCCCATTTTTCTAAAAATTGATGAATTCTAATTATACTTGTAACATCACCAGCTACATTTCTTCTTGCAGCAGTAACAGTTAAATATTCTAAAGGATTTAATCTATAACAATTAATCAAAAAATCTCTAATATATTTATAAGATTCACCAGTTCTATAAATTGAAGCTTTTGCAGGATCTTTTGGGAAAAAATCAGGGAACAGTTCTTTTTCAATGTCGTGAACTTGATCCATATTAAACCATTTGGCAAATGAAGGAATTATAACTGGTCTACCTTGATCAGCAAAATAATTTTGTGCTTTATCTTGAAATGATTTCTTCGCTTTCTCTAAGTCAATTGAAATCCCTGGTGAGTCTTCAACTTTAACTCCATTAACTACTGGAGTAACGGCAGAAGAATTTGATTCTGGTTCAATAGATGCGCTGGCACTGGCTGACATTACTAATTCGATTGATCTGTTATTAAAATCGATTGTTAGTTTCACCAACTATTCGAAAACTATGTTTTTTTTTTCAAAGGATTTTGGATATTTAGTGCGAATATTTAACTCGGAACTGTACACGACTACCAATATTTACTTACGCGTATTATCTAGTGATCTATAACATGGTACAACCGAGAAGATCTCTGAGAAGGAGTAATAGTAAGTATAAGAGCTATAATGTTGACGATCTCAGTCGTGCTGGATCCAATGTAAATGATCAACCAGATGTAATTGTTGAAGTTGACTCGTCTGATGATGAGCCTGAACTTGAGTATGAACTGGAAGATGATGAATATACTGAAGGGAATAAAAGGAAGAAAAACCAAAAGAGTGGTAATAAGAGACAAAGAGGTAAACAATTACCAAATGGACCTAATGATATTGAAGGTTTTGAGGAGAATAAATTGTATAAATCATTATCTAATCCAGAAGTATCTGTTCATGATGTAGTACTTGAGTGGATTGAATCATACGAAGAAGAGTCTGAAAACGACGGCCTTGAAGCTATCACCAACCTCGTAAATTTGATTCTTAGATGTTGCGGCTGTTTATATCTACTACAACCACACGATTTATCAAATTTAGAATCAGCAAATGAAACAATTGAAGAAGTAACAACAGCTTTCAAAAGTCAGAAATCACACGAGTACCCATTTATTTCCAGTAACAAAGATGTCAAGTTCTTCAAATCAAATGTTCTACAATTCTTTAAACATTTATGTATAATTAGTCACAGTAAAGAATTGCTTTACATTGAATTATGTACTAATGAGAAGGATGAATCACTTACATCTCCATTTATGAACCAAATAATGACATGGCTTTTGACGTTGACTACTTCACCTGTGAGACCTTTGAGATATGTTTCTACATATGTCCTTTTATCAATACAGTCCGAATTAGCTAATATAATATCTGATGTGTCTGATCTATTAGAGAAGAATCAACGTAAATTAACTGCTGTGACAACTGGTAAAAGAAAACTGAAGGTTAATACAGAATCAGCTGTAGCAATTGTCACTAACTTACACCATCAAAAGCAAACCATACTTGAATATATTTCAGATATTGTCGATGTAGTACTAAGCCATCGTTATCGAGATGTTGATCATCTAATAAGGCTGCAATGCATATCCGAGTTAAGTGAATGGATGGTAGCTTACCCAGAAGGATTTTTCCAAAACACTTACTTTCGTTTTTTTGGTTGGTTATTATCAGATCCTGATTCTCATGTAAGAGGTGAAGTTGCTAGGAGTTTAGCCAAAGTATTCAAATTTTGTGTATCAAATCCAATTTACTCCAGTAGTGATTTAAGACAATTCATTGATAAATTTAAAGAACAAATCCAAAAAATATGTTGCAATGATAAGGATTATACCGTAAGAAGTGGACTTATATCAGTGTTGGAAGAATTAGTTAAACTTGATTTCTTAGATTATGAAGAACAAATATCCATTATGAGAGAATTCCTTGGTATAATACAAGTGAAGACAGGATTCAGTAAAGTAAACGAAAACAAACTAAAATATGAATACTCTCGGTTTGTCCATACAGTTCACACCAAAGTGCTACAATCTGAAAAAGCAACATGTGATGATTTGATTGATGAATTGAAAGGTATGACTAGCTTCGACATTCATCAAGCATGGAATATGAAATGTCTTATGAATATCCTAAAAGATGCACAATCATCGCCCGATTTACCAACCGGTGAAATAAGAGAACATCATCCAGTAGCTATAGTGTTCAAGAACTTGTATCAATTATCATTTTATCACCAAACGTGGGAATTTATTGCACAATATTATTCTTTTGATATTACAACGATTGAATGTCCAGATGAAGAAGAAGAAATCTCGAATTTCTTAGATTCTTTAGATGTTAGTCTGAATCAAGATAAAACTTACTTATTATGCTTTCTTTTAGGAGCATTATCCAGCGTCTCTACAAAGAAAAAGTACGATCAGGATGAGGTTGATAACCCCGACAAAGTAATTATGAAGATAATGAATGATTTAAGAATCATTTATTCGACCCTGTTGAAGTCAAAAGAACAAGCTCATGTATTTTTGTTGGTTTGGACATTATTTCATGACTCATATAACAAGGATAGGTCATTGTATACTACATTTCTCAATGCTAATGAAAGTGATTTATACCATAATATAACGATAGAATTGTTCAAATTTTATCGAGATTATGTAATTGAAAGTCAAGATGATCAACTAATTGTAGATTTTGAATCATTTTTGGATAAATTATTTGGAAATGATCCACTTGCTGTACCTAGTGAAATAAGGAGTCATGTTGATGCAGTGGTCATTGAAATACTGTTGGGAGCTGAAGGGATTATTCAATCGGGTAGTGATATGTCTGCGGTTGAGTTCCAAATATTGAAACTCAATAAACTCGGTAACTTTATTGACTTGAGAAATTCAGCTGGTGACGTAGTCAAGCTATTTGTTTCAAACATTCTTGAACCATTCAACATCGAAAATCATATACAGATACCAGAAGAACTGATTACTAACATTGATACTCTTACCAGTTGCCTTAAGGAATTCTTCGACTTTGTATTAATTTTAAACGCATCTGCTTTAGAAAGTATTTTGCTGCCAGATATTCAACAAGATCATTATGATATATCCGCAACATTCAAAGATACTACTACGATTCTTAATATGATGATAAGTAAACTTCAAGGTTTCCAAGATGCCATCGATTCGTTGAAGGAACAAATCGGTACATCATCAATGACTATTTCAGTCGAAGAGGCAAAGACGTTGTCATCCAAACTTTCAAAGTTTCAAACCCATTTTGTCACCACAATTATTGATATTGTGATTTCGTTTAAGTTGTTCCACGCCAAATTCAAAGAGAACAATTCATTTATCAACTTTTGTGAATTCTTTGATGACTACCAATTAAGAGACTTAATACAGTTTGAGCTCCCACTTTCATTGCAAAAACATATCATGAGATGTTTTTTGACAAAAGAAGCAGCTCTTGCAACCGTTCTTAACATTGAACTAGAACGTGCAGCGGAAGAGGATGTCAACTATGACATTACCATAATAAGTGAAGAAGAAACATCAGATGCTTTAGATGATTACGAGCAACAACTAATGAAATCAAAAGAAGCGAGAGAATTGCAAGAAAGATCTTGGATGGCAGAGCAAGATTTATGTGTTTATACGGTCAAAGTATTTGGGTTAATTAACTTGACTATGCTAACTCAAAGTCATGCAAATAGGATATCGTTGAATAGTAAGAGAATTGGAGGATTGTTCCAGAAGATTACTGGACAATACCAATCAGCCTCAACTCATACACTAGCTGGACCTCAAACACCAACTAAATAATTCATATATTCATGAAAACTATATTATTGTACATTTAGTGTCTCTTCACCTTCATCCGAAGTACTCACAAAGATTGGAAGCTCCTTGTTCAACTTCATCGTAGGGAATGGAGTCACAACTTCATTCTCTGGGGTGATCATACCCGACCTTACGGATTCATCAATTAGAGATCTGTCATTTCCTATAATAGCACTAGCTTCAATTTTAAAAGAGCCATTGTTAGCATTCAAAACTCCATTTGAAATGGATTTCAGCGGTGGTCTTGTACTTTGAGAACTAGTTGTTGGAATAGATCTCATAGTCATAGTCTTCTTCATAGGATCTGCTCTTGAAGGATGTGTTGGTACAGAAAATGAAGATGTGGATGGTGATAAGCTCATTGGAGTTTTAGTCTTGGGACAGCCTTTCTTTTGCTTCCTTGTCTGCTTTGGTGGTAGTTTGAAATCGAGACAATTTATCTCTTCTTTATTTGATTTCCTCAATACACTTAAAATTGTTTTTCTTATATCATAAGCTGGGTCTTCTCTGAAAACTCTTATAAGACCAGTTTCGTCAGTAGTTACAATTATGAATCCACTATTAAAAACTTCAATTTCTTCTTCGGTTGGCAAATTATCGAATTCATGTGCATGACTACATTGTCTTGCTCTCTTTATAATGTCAAATACTGAATCATCTGATAATTCTAAAAGTTTCTTTGTACTATTTGGAGCAAATATAGCTGCATTTACACTCGAATGATGAGCATGAAAAGATGCATAACTTCCATTTTCATTAGATATAAAATCGAGTCCATCATCTCGTAAAACTTGGTCAACATTAAACTTTTTGAATAGTTTATTATGAAGGAAGTCATGATATTTTTTGTGCTTATGTTGCTTATCATTAATGTGATGTTTACCATCACGTAATATATCTTTCATGGCAACTCTCATTTTATTGTTTATGATACCATTATTATTTTCCCATATGTAACACCAATGATCTTCAGACCCTGAAAGCACATATTTATAATCATCCGAAATTGATGCTTCAATAGAGCTAGTATTGGTAGTACCTTTGAATCTCGTAACTAGTCTTTTCTTTTTAGGGTTAATTAATCTAATCTTTGAATCATTAGTTGTGATTAGATAAGTCCATTTACTTTTTATATCATCTGAATTTTCAACTTCATCACTAGCGAAAACTTTAATATTAGTAACTTTATGACCAGTTTTATGGGCTGACGGTACTAGTGACTTAGGTTTAATATCAAATTGATGCAAGATATGTAATCCTTTTGTTTCAAGTAAAACTAAAGTCCCATTAAATCCTCCAAATACACAATGTTCACCATCTGGTGTAAATGAAGAAGCTGTAATTAACATTTCATCACCTAAATTTCTTCCATAAGCAATACTTCTCTCTAAAATTGACCATAGTCGTGCATAATTATCGAGTGAACCACTCAAGAAGAATCTATCATCATGAGGATGAAATCTTACAGTTGTAACAAAATCTTCATGTTGAAAAGATGCAAGATAATCAGGTCTATCAACATGCCATAATTTAACGGTTTTATCCATACTTCCAGAGATTAAAAAATTATTCTTACTCCAATCGATGGTTAAAACTCCATTCTTATGACCTTTGAAAACTCTTACAGGTTTTGGATGAAATACTGGAGCATATGGATATATGGTATCACCAACTTTAGTCTTTTTTTGCTTGGTATTTGTATTATCTTGTGAATTAAATTCCATTCTGCTTAATGGAGAAGAAATTACTTTATAAACTTTGATAATTGAACTTCTACCAGCAACTGCAAGATATTTACCATCTGTACTAAATTGCATTACAAATAGTTCTCTATCAAAACTTGAACTATCATCTTTACCTTGGTTGTTACGTAAAATATCTTCAGCACTTTCATCTTTTGTATTATGAGACATGACGGAGTTATTATCATTAACAGTTTCCTCATCTGAAGCTTCATGGTTTAATTCTTGTGCCAAGAATAATCGTTTTAAAATCTGGGGGCTTCCTTTGTTATGTCTAGTGGCTTTCAAGTATCTCGGAATCGATAAAGTTTCCGGATTAAATCCTTGCCATGGGGATTCATTGTTTGAATCTTTCATCCATTCGTTGAATTGATTATCAAAAGTTTCAAAGTTTTCATGACCTGGATTTAAATGAGCATCAACAACACTTAAATTTAATGAACCTGACCTTTCAAGTTGAGAATGAGTACTTGAGACACTTGAAGTATCATCAGAATTATAAACGGTGTCATCTTCATTATCGATAAAATCATCATTATTTGTAACAGGATCAAATTTCAATGATTCTTTACCATCTGCTATACTTTGAATATTTGTACCAACTGATAATGTACTCCTTGGTGATTGAGTACCAGTTCCTGTTGACCCGCTTGATTTTTCTGTCAGCTGCAGATTACTTCTTCTCCTTGAAAACTTACTAAATATTGATTTTCTAATACTTGAGGTTGGTGAATCACCTTTTGTATGTGTTAGTGGTTGATTACGTGAAGTTTTAGAATTTGGCGATATCATAATTAATTATTTTTTGCTGTCGTTAAAATAATGATGCTTGTGAATATTAATGGCAGGTGCGGTTTAATATTATTGCGATTACATGATAAATTTAACTACATCATTAAACTATAAATGTATTTACTTTTTCTTCTTTGACCATTCAATATGTAAAATTAAGGAATGATAACCTTTACCATTCAAATCATTCAAAGCTCTTTCAGCTGCTTGTTCAGTTGCAAATGAAACATAAGCAAAACCTCTTGATTCACCAGTTTCTCTATTTCTAACAATTGTAACTCTTTCAAATGGTCCATATCTTGCGAGTAATTCATTTCTTAACATATCTTCATCAACAATACCATTTAATTGTGAAATCTTCAATGTTGTTGAGTCATCTCTTGCTTCTCTTGTTGGTAAATTACCATCAGCGTCTTTTCTTAAGTGTCTTGGAACATATTTACTTGGTCCACCAATAGTTTCGGTTGGTACACTATCACTGGCACTTTCAGGTTTTGAATCTCCTAATGTACCTTTAAATGGACATTTAGATGTAAAATGATCACCACCACAAAGTCTACATTTAATTCTTTGACTTGAGACAAGGTTTGCACTTTGTTGAGCTTTTGCTTCTTCTTCTTGTCTTTCCATTTCTTTCCATTGCGCTGCTAATTTTAATTCAATTATTTCACCTAATTGGGTAGTTCTAGTATCTGGTCCTGGTGGTGTATTCTTTTCTTTCCCATATTTCGTCCAAGTTCTACGTTGTGCAATTAATGGATGAACTTTCTCTTGAACTTTAACTTCTTTCATTTTTTGTGTAATTTTAACTTTTTGCCCTTTTGCATTTATACCATAACTTACTACAGTTTTAGTACCATCTGGATTTATAGTTACTTCTGGACTTGGTACATCATCTTCAGCATCTGCCCATGAATTTATTACTTGTGATGACATTATTGTTAAATCAGTAAAATTTTCACGTCCTTCGAAAAATGAAAAAATTGTGATGAAGTCGCATTGTTGAAGGTGAGTATATTAATTCATATATGATTACTTATAAATTTTCCAAGTTCTGATCTTGTGTAAACTTGTTCATGTAAACCCCATGGCTCATAAATTGATTGATATTCAATACCTTGGTTTGTTAAATATTTCTCTAATAGCTTTGGTTGCCTTAATGTGATCAACTCATCTTCAGTAGAATGTATGATATATATCTTTGTATCATTTGTTAAAAGCTTTGTAGGTTTTATGTGTTTATTACTAAGGGGGAATGCCTCAATGAAATGTTCATCATTGTTGAACGCACATTGTACAAATGATCTATATGAATCACCATACTCAGTAATTAATTCTTGTACATCAAAGATTCCGTCAATAAAGAATATACTTTTTAAACTAATAGATTGTAGTTGTTCATAAACCAGTGAAACGTTGAATTCGAAATTCACATGGTTTAAACCCAAAGGTATTATTTGATCAAAATTAAGTAATTGTAAGCAAAGTGAAGCACCAACTGAATGACCTGCAATCAGAATTATATTATATGATTCATCTATAAGAAGTTTTAATGCATTTGCTACATCTATTAAATGCATTGGATGCCTCAAGTTTGGGTATTTATTGATTTCTTCCTTTGTAGATCCGTAGGGAGATAATCGATAATTTATTGACACAACATTAATATTTGACTGATTAAACTCATTCATTATAGGATTAAAGTCATCAAATGTGTTACTTGGGTCCCTCCATGCACCTCCGTGTATAAACACTATTACATCTTTACAGTCTGATTCACGAAGAAACTTTAAACTCTGTAAGTTTTCAGGTCCATAATTTGTTTCCTTAACCATAGTAAAATGCGAGTAACTTTTATTAGCTATTTACAAGAATCATTCAAAATTCATAAATCATAATCAAAATCATTACTTTCATGATAAACATGCCTCGTACACTAATACAAACTTATATTCTTCTTCTTCATTTCTTTAAAATTGAATAAAATGGGCATACCACAATTCATATTCAGACTACACTAAAAACTTATAGAACATTTAACAATTGGTTTTATCTTCCAAAACAAACAAATACAAAACTTTCTTAAAAGAGAATTAAAAGAATCCGATTGAATCCACTTAGTAACGAGTTGGAGATCTTTCACGGTTTGATGAGTAAGAATCTCTGTCACCACGAGATTCACGGTCGAAGCCACCTCTACCACCTCTGAAGTCACCTCTACCACCTCTAAATCCACCTCTAAAGTCACCTCTACCACCTCTAAATCCACCTCTAAAGTCACCTCTACCGCCTCTGAATCCACCTCTGAAATCACCTCTACCACCTCTAAATCCACCTCTGAAGTCACCTCTGAATCCACCTCTACCTCTGAATCCACCTCTAAAGTCACCTCTACCACCTCTGAATCCACCTCTGAATCCACCTCTTCTTGGTGGTGGAACAAATGGTGAAGTATCTTCTTCAGCAGTGATAGTAACATCTTGGAATTCACTATTATTTAATAATGGGATAGCTGTATTTAATTCATCACTTGAACTAAATTCTAAAGCACCAATAGTTTCACCACTTTCATAATCTCTGAAGACCTTAGCAAAAGATGGAGTAAATTCAGTTTTGTCTCTAACAAAATCTTTAAAATCTTGCCAAGCGGTACCTTCAGGTAAGTTAGTTACTTTAACTCTATATTTACCTCTTGTATCTTCTTTCCTTTCACGGGCAATTTCAACAATTAAATTTTGACCATGAAATTCAGCATCGTGAAAGTCAGAAACAGCTTTTTGAGCACCTTGTTCATCTTCAAATTTAATGAAAGCGTAACCTCTCATCATTTGAACTTCAACGATTGGACCAGCAGCTGAAAAGAATTCTTCAACTTCTTCACTTGGAATTTGGTAATCTAATGGTCTAACAAAGACTTTAGAAGCTTCTAATGGAGCTTCATTTTCAATTGGTTGTTGATCCATTGGTTGTTCGTCGTATTGGGGTTCTTGAGTATCTGACATGTTTATTACAAGGAGGCGATAGTTTTTATTTTTCCAATGCGTTTGTGAAAATTTTTATTGTGAGGGCTGGACCAATTCTGAGATGCCTGCGCAATTATGAGATGCGTTATTGTAGTAATGTCAGTCACTTATTCTTTTGTAGTGTATATGTTAAAAGCTGTTCATATTGCTATACTTGATTCATATGTTTATCGATTGGTGAATCAATCTATTTGTGTATTGTATCATACCACGTTGTCAATTGTACCTGCAAATTTCACGTTTTCTGCCTTTGACCAACAACCCTAATATTATCAAAGTTTCTTGTAACATTACCCGCCCTCAACTCTTATCGATGTTAGGATATATTTGATATATTTAAGTTTCTACGTTTATCTTCTACGTTTCTACCAAGGGCTTCCACCCGCGTAAAGCTAATTGTTGTATATTACAAACCAAAAATAAGTAACTGTAAAAATGGACAATTGTCCTTGAATTAAATGGGTATCACAAGAAAAGAATAACATATATTTAGAATTAAAGCATCATAGAAATCAAACTAATGAGCCCTAGTATGCAAGAAGTTTTCCTCAAAGAACCGCTACCTTGTGCAATAGTTGTCCCAGTGGTAGATGAAGAGGCAAAAGTTTCTAATACAATTGAACTTGGAATCGTATGGCTTGAAGCTGTTGTTGAAGTAACGGTGGTGGAAACACTCGAATGGGTAATGACTTCATTAGCAGCTTGAGTAGTCAATACTGTGCTAGGTATTTTATCTTAGTAACAGTCGTTGGATAACCGTTAGTATTTGTTGTTCTATCCACTTTTCAAGTGATTGTAGTAGGTATTTCTCCAATTGTGCTAATCATTACTGGTTCGTACCCTTTACAGATATCACGATCACCTTTTGTATAAGTAGTAGTTACAATTTCACCAATTGTGCTTGTACTTATTTCAACTTCACACGGGACAGTAACGGTTTCGCCATCAACTGTTACAATACTAGTTTCATAATTTGTACAAGCAGTACTTTCTTCTGATACACTAACAGTATTGGAGTTAGTGATTGTAAGTGGAACACAAGTATTTTCAACACACACTGAAGGAACAACTACAGAATTTAGTGTCACACTCTTTGTCCTTAAGTGACCATTCGAGTCAGTCGTGATAAAAACCTCAACTTCTCCGGTAGCAACTGATCGATCAGCATGAGCTGTGCTAAAACCAGTAGTATAATCAGTGCATTCTGGGCAGTCACCTCATTATTGTGGTATACCTATAAAATTGACCGATATAGTAAAGTTGTGTCAATCTGACTAAGAATATTTAAACTGCGCATTCGAAAAAGCCGAATAAGGGTTCATAATTTCTGCGTGGGTGATCATGATAACGAAATTGAAGATGTAATTATGTCTATCTCTCAGTTACTATCCGGGCAGACCTCCTACAATTCAGACTTTGGCAAGCTCTCACAATCGTTTTCTAATTCAACATGTGACTAATAGACCAAAACACTTGGTATTTGAAGGTATTGTGAACTACTAATCAAGCACAATGCTAAGAGTAGTTTGGAAGTAGAGGCTCGTGAAGCGAACACACGTATGACTTTCATAAAATGAAATTGTGACATTCGCAGAGTTGCATTAAACACATCTTGTGGCACTTTCAACTTGACTGAATCAATCGATATTCACCTCAAAGCGTTAAATAGGCCTTGTAACTTCATTCAAAGGAACAGATAACAGAATTTAGTAAAGGAAAATACTTTCAATGTTAAGCGTTTATAAGAGAGGTCAAGATATTTTTTTTGCACACTACAAATTTTGAACTTCAACAGCCAAAAGGTAAAGATACCAGTGGAATCATAAAAACTATGCTAGTCATTTTAAAACAATTCAAAAAGCTGCAAATTTGGAAATCATTTCATTTCAGGTGTTAGGAAGTTCTCTTTGCATGCACACGACTTAAGTATAAAATGGCCGGACTTTGACAGAATTGACTCCGTGGCCAAGCTGGTTAAGGCGTGAGACTGTTAATCTCAAGATCGTGAGTTCGATCCTCACCGGGGTCGCCACCATTTTTTTTTAATGGTGGTGAATTCTTCAATGTCAAATATTAGTATATTGATAAGAAGTAAATGTCCTTTATCATTAAAATTTTATTATACAGCTATTAATTATAAAATTACACAACATCTATTTGAAGTAGTTTCATGATTTAACAAACTTGTTCTTGTTGCAAATTCAAAAATATCATCAACACCTTCGCCAGTTAAAGCACTACTTTCTAAATATGTTCTTGCATCAATTTGTTCGGCAATTGCTTCAGCCTGAGGAACTTGAACATATTTTTTACTTTTGTTATTTAACCTTAAATCTTTTTTCAAACCAATTAAAAGGTATGGGGTACCTGGGCAATAAGTTTTAATCTCTTGCACCCATTTTGTTCTTGCACTTTCAAGTGAATCAGGTTGATCAATAGCGAAACCAATTAAGACGACATTAGAATTTGCATAACTTAATGGTCTTAATCTTTCGTATTCTTCCTGACCAGCAGTATCCCATAGAGCTAATTGAATGGCTTTACCATCAATTCTGCAATCAGTAACATAATTTTCAAAAACTGTTGGATGATATTCAGTGGGGAATTCTCCTAATGTAAATACATATAATAAAGAAGTTTTACCACAAGCACCATCTCCAACTATAACAATTTTCCTCTTTATTGCTGACATATTTTCATTATAATTTAATTACTACTAGATAACCTATTATTTGGTTATAATCTCTAGCTAATTACAGAAATTCAACAAGAAAAATTTATCAGTTGGGTGTATAACTTGAGCTATTTTTAAATGACTATGCGACTGGGTCTTTTTTTAGATCTAGAAGCTTATTTATACTAAATATTTACATATTAAAATACACTATAATCATCACATAATTAATTCCACAAGTTTCTATTTTGATTAAAAGAATTTGTTCCTAATGATATACTTGGTTGATTTAACCCATTATTATTTGTTAACGGATTAAATCTATTTATATCCGGGGTATTATTCAATGATGGCTGAGCAGTTGAATTTTCGACTAACCTAATAAAATTAACAGTACCAAAATCATCATAAACTAACTCAAATTTATAATTTACCATTGTAGAACCTGTACTCAAACAATTTAAGAAGTGATTGAAATTTAAATTATTTGATGGTATCAAATTTTGAGTAGTTTGAAATAATGGAAAACTTTTAACCAAACCAAATTCTGCATTTGTTCCATTGATCATTTTAAATGCTTGATATGCAGCATTTAATACAATTGAATTATCATTGGATCCATGTGCACCATTAAGTTTACCATTAGGTGTTGTATTATTACTTCCATCATTCCAACTATTATTATCATTCCAAATTGACCCAGTAGTATTTGTTGCACTGTTCCAAATCGAGTTATTTCTCGTACTAGGATTTGATGACGTCGTGGGATTCCACACGCCATTATTGAGACCACCTATATTACTCAAGTTCGTTAAACTAGCATTAGGAATATTTGATGTATTCAAATTATTTCCCGGTAAATTAGTAACCGGTTTATTAAGCCCCGGTGGTGGGATACTACCTATTGATGAACTAATTGGTAAGTTATTCAATACTGGTGGATTATTTTGTCCCAAATTGTTCAACCCTGGTGGTGGATTAAGCGGTTTTGAACTAGTGAATGGATCATTGAATGGATCATTAAAAGAAGTTCCTAAATTGGAATATGATGACATAAATGGTTGAGCTGGTGGTTGAACAGGTGTACTCAAAACTGATCCTCCGGTTAACCATTGATTTTCAACCCCTGGTGTAGACGAGCGTGATTTTCTACTATATAACTCTTGCAATAATGGATTATTGGCAATTATACTTTCATTGGACGTTGGTGCCATCAAGGTCTCTTTCAATATGTCGTCATCTGTTTTAGAATTTCTTTCGAGTTCGTGTGTCTTTTCAGGCTCTAACTTGATAAGATCTTCCTGCAATTGCTTCTTCTTTTTCTCTTCTGCTTTTGTTGACTCTTCTTTCTTCTTCTCTACTTTTTCGTTGGATTTTTTCAATTCTTCTTGATTTTGTTTCTCAAGTTTCTTTGCCTCTTCTGCTCTCAATTTTTCATCATCTTGTTGCACCTTCTTTTTAACTGCTAATAATTTGGCTCTCTCTTCATCTTCTTTTTGACGTTGTAAAGCAAGTTTCTTCTGTTGTTCTTCGATTCTTCTAAGCTTTTCCTCTTCTTTTTTCCTTTGAAATTCTTCTTTTCTTCTCTTTTGTTCTTGCTTCAATTCTTCTTCTTTGCGTTTCCTCTCTTCCTCCTTAGCTTTTAATTCTTCTTCCTTACGTTTCCGCTCTTCTTCTTTCGCGAGTTGTTGTAACCTCTTCTTTTCCTTCGCCTTTTCTTTTTGCTTCATTTTCTTCAACTCTTTCTCCTTCTTAGCATTTTCTTCTGCTTCCAATTCTTCAATCAATTTTTGTGTTCTATCTTGTGATAACTTATCCTTATAAGCAGTTCTGAGTTTCAGACGGAATAACCTTACTACTTGCATTAAAAAAATATGACGTAATTCTTGTAATTTCTCTTCTTCGCTGATTTCAGAATCTGTGTTGCTTAGTTCACCGTCATCTTCCTCCTCTTCATCTTCATACTCATTATTGAAATCTTCAGCTTCTCCCTCGTTGAAATCAATACCATCGTCGTATCCTTCACTTTCGTCATAAACTGAACCATACTCATCTTCAAGCTCTTCAATGCTAGAAACCCCATTGTCACGATCTGCGTCAGAGTGATTATCATCATCTGGATCAGTTTCTCCTCCTGCTTGATCCAGTACCATCCTTTTATCCAAGTTCTTTTGAGTATTACGTTTGAATTCCAATGCATCTTTACGGATTTGGCGTTGAAATTCTTTGACAGGATCCATATCAGAATCTTTGAATAATTCTCTAGCATTTCTAGAATTTGATAATGACTCCATCATTTCAATGAATCCTTTGCCATCATTTTTGAATATATCGTCTGTGAAGTTAGCGATACCTTGATTTAAAGGATCACCAGAATCGGTGGGTTTATTATTTAAACCCATTAACTTGTTCATATGCTGAAGGAAAACAGAATCCTTGAGCATTTCTTGATTATCTTCAGCATTACCAGGATTTTCGCTCAAAAAGCTTTTGAAAAGACTTAATTCATTAAGAGCTAATGTTTGCTTTTCTTTCGGTAGTTTATTAAAGGCATCAACGTTTAATGCCTTTAACATATGTTGAAAATTTTCACCCAATTGATTTATCAATTGTTCATTACCTCCTGATTGGTATTTATGATGCGAGTTATGATGTTCTTCAGCGGGAATTTCGGACGTATTAGATATGGTTTTAGTTGGAACACTATTCACTTTATGATTATGATGATGATGGAGGTCATTATGTTGTCGCCCATGATCTATGCAAATGTCTTTATAACCATCGAATAAAATTGATGGTAAGTTCGGGAGTTGATTTAAATCACTAACATTTTTAATAAAGTCATAAATTGCATCTATATTTTCATCATATAATCGTTCAATCTCCGATATTACCATATCCCTCTTTTTCCCACAATGATTACAAGTACAATTTTGTGAAGCGTATGCATGTAAATCTTGCTGTTTCTCTTTTGAAACACCTTTGGCTTGTTGCCTTGGATCTAACCTTATAAGTGTGAGTAAATCATTTTTTGATACCAGAGCTAGATTAACCTTTTGATTTTTATCTAGTGAATTCCAAAATTCTGTCAAGTTTTTTCGTTCTTCAGGAGTTGAATTATAAAACCATATATCAGTTACAGGATTGCCCGGAGTATTTAAAGATTTTGAAGAATCGTATGAATATGGTACGGCCTCATTATCTTGATTATCATTATCTGGTTCGTCAAGACTTTCCACAATAACACTACCTCCAGGGCCTTGTTTGATCACCCTTGAAGTTGGATAATCATCTTCTGGATTATTTATTGTAGCAGAAGTAACAGTAGCTTTATTCTTTTTCTTCTTATTCTTTTTCTTCTTCTTTGACAGACTTGTGCTTGAATGATTTTGAATATCTATAGGCTGCCCATTCGGCTGTGAGTAGTCAAAATGTATATCTGAACCATTTTTATAATTCGCTGGTACGGTATTTACGTCTGAAGGAATTGTACCTTTCTTAAGCTTTGAATTATCAGCCATTTTAAGGAGATATTACAATTCTTTTAATGGTGTAGATCTCCGTATATAGTTAGTGTACGTAAAGTTTTCTAAAAATAAGGTATTTTACAAAAATTTAGTACAATGACTGCTAGTGACACCGTAACCTATTATCTCTCAAGTAAGTTTTTTGTGCTTCAATTAATGCGAATTTGGAGACTATGCTAAAAATTTTTCTAAGGAGAGTTATGGTTAATACACGAGTTAATTTATGATAATTACTTTAAGTGGTTATAGTAAGATCTAGCGATTTATATGACCTTAATTTAATTACATGTGATATAAAAAGTAAATTAAATTAATTGAGGCACAATTTGGGACATAGATCATAGGTTCGGCAGGTTGATTCAATTTACCGGGGAAGTCGTGTGAGATACCGTAAGCTTCGATATTTATACTGATCAAAATCTCACCACTTGAGTAAAGATGTCAGTTAGATATATTGATTCAGCAAGAAAGATCTTATGTATTGGTAGAAATTATGCTGCTCATATAAAAGAGTTAAATAACGCAAAACCTCAACAACCGTTTTTCTTTTTAAAACCATCATCATCAATTTTAAAGCCTAATGAAGGCCCATTATTAATTCCAAAAGGTGTTGTAGCTCACTATGAAGTTGAATTAGCTTTCACATTGAATAAAGATTTAAAGGATCTCCCTGAAACTTTTGGTCATGAAGAAGCTTTAGAGGCTATCGAAGGTTATGCCTTAGCTGTCGATATGACTGCTAGAAATGTTCAAGATGAAGCCAAAAAGAAAGGTTTACCTTGGTCAATTGGTAAAGGTTTTGATACTTTCCTCCCACTTTCCCCATTTATTCCAAAACAACAAATTCCTGACCCATATAATGTAAATTTATCCTTATCTATCAATGGAGAAGTTAAGCAAAATGATAAAACTAATTTAATGTTATTCCCGATTCATAAAATTTTATCACATATGTCTTGTATAATGACTTTACAAAAAAGTGATTTAATTTTAACTGGTACACCAAAAGGTGTTGGAGCAGTTAAACCAGGAGACTCTTTGAAAGCTGAATTATCATATGATGATAAAGTATTAGCATCAATTGATGTAAAAGCTGAACAAAAACCTGGTCCATATGAATATAAAGAGATTTAACCTATACAGTTATATAAATATACCATCTTTTGGTGGTTGAAATTGTCTTAATATTATATTAGCTTCACTCATAACTCTGTGAGTGGCATTGTCCATTGAATAACTCTGGGCATAAACAACTTCTTTGATACCACTCTGAACAATTTTTATTGAACATGTTAAACATGGACATGTATTACAATATAATACACTTCCTTCATCATGATTACCAGCAATTCTATCTCTACCACTTTCTAATAAAGCATTTTCTTCAGCATGCAAGCAAAGGCATGTAGATAGTGCAGCTCCACTACCTTGACCTTTATTACATCTGTCACAACCACCTTCATTACAATTAGTTAAATGCCTTGGAGTACCATTATAACCAGTTGCAATAACTCTATTACCTCTTACTATTACACATCCAACACGTCTCTTCATGCAATTTGATCTTAATGCTGCTAAATCAGCTAATCTCATAAAATAAGAATCCCATGTTGGTCTAAGTCTAGAGAAATCTATAAGGTTTAACTCAGACAATTTGATGAAAAGATTCTTGATCGAATTAGATGTATTGATAATCTTTATGTTTGCTTGATTATTAATCTCAACTAATGGGTTCGAAGCTGCAAATACGTCCTGATCACATTTATCAATAAATTCTTCTAATGATATATCGCATCTCTGCTTTGCATTATACCGTCTATGTCTTAATTTTATAGGAGCATCAATGGATAAATGAAGAAAAAATGGTCTTTTTTGAAGGGAATGCAAGTCACTGATACTACGAATATCGTTAAGTACAAAATTACTTCTCCAGTTAAGGGTTACATAATCGATTAACTGATCAATATCTGCAAATGAAGTTGATTCCATTGAAGATGTATACGCTGAACCATTTAAGGCGACAGATTCGCTATTTGAACCTTTTCCTACTTCAAGTAATGCGAATCCTTGGAACGTAAGGTACCGAGCAACTTCAGTTTTACCACTACTTGCAGTTCCTGATATACCAATTAACATCTACGCGTAAATTGTGATAATGCGATAATCAGGTTAGGAAACTTTTAAGGGCTCATTAATTTGGAATTGCTAAATGAATTTACTTTTGTCAATTTATGTGTTTACAACTATTGTTGTGATCAATGGGGTCAACGGTATGATACATGAACCTGGTGTATGTGCCATGTATGATAATTGTGGTAAAAAATCATTTTTTGGTGCTTCTTTACCATGCCCTAGTAATGTTAAAGCAGTTACACCTGACCAAGAATCAGTTGATTTATTAACGAGCATTTGTGGAGCTGACTTCCCTGTGGATGAAGTTTGTTGCTCTAAGGATCAAATCATAAACTTACAGTCGAATTTAAAGAAAGTTGATCCTTTAATTAGCTCTTGTCCTGCTTGTAGAAAGAACTTTTACGACTTTTTCTGTGAATTTACATGTTCTTCTAACCAATCAATGTTTGTAAACATTAGTGGTACATCGATTGCAACAGATACCAAAAAGGAGATTGTCACTGAATTAACTCAGTTTATTGAACCAAAATCTGCTTCAAAATTCTTTGATTCTTGTAAGAACTTGAAGTTTAGTGCAACAAATGGTCACGCAATGGATTTAATTGGTGGTGGTGCTAAAAATTATAAGCAATTCCTTAAATTCTTAGGAGATGAAAAGCCTTTACTCGGAGGATCTCCTTTTCAAATGAATTTTGACTTTGAGTTATCGAAAGATGCTTCAAAACAAGGATTAAGTCTTAGACTGACCGACATGAAAAACTGCAACGATAAAGTTTATAAATGTGCATGCTCAGATTGTGAAGATTCATGCCCTGAATTGCCTTATTTTGGTGGACTTGATAAGAAATGCACTGTGGGAGGATTACCATGTTTCTCGTTTGCAGTGATGACGACAATTGTTTCGCTCCTCATAGCATTAGGGGCTTTCCATATGTATATTGCCAAAAGTAAAAGATCTAACAGTAGATTGGAAGGTGATGATTTTGAAGTGGAGCATGACCCTTCAAACTATTTGATTAAAAAAAGAGACAATGCATTTGAATTCCTTCTGTCACTCAACAATAATTTGACAGCAAATATTGAATCTGTATTTGAGGATATTGGTTATTTCGTAGCAAAATTCCCTGGATTTACCATCTCTACGACATTATTCGTGACTATCTTGTTATCCTGTGGAATGAAATGGTTAGAGTTTGAAACAAATCCAGTAAACTTGTGGGTAAGTCCGAATGAGCAACATTTGCAGAACTATCAGTTCTTCAATGAAAATTTTGGTGCTTGGTACAGGGTTGAACAGATTATAGTCAGTAAGAGAGATGGCGATAGTATATTGGATTGGAAAATTATTCAATGGTGGTTTGAAAATGAATTAGCTCTTCAAGAGTTTGAAGTCGATAATGAAACTTTGTCCTTGAACGATTTCTGCTTCAAACCTCTCGGTGAAACATGTGCTATCGAGTCATTTACTCAATACTTTTACGGAGATATCAATTATCTTAATAAGGACAACTGGGAAAAGATGATTTTAGAATGCACCAATTCTCCAGTGAACTGTTTGCCTACTTTCCAACAACCATTAAAACCAAACCTCTTATTTAATGATAATGATGTGTTGAACTCTAAGGCATTTGTTGTAACCATGCTTCTCAATCAGTGTTCTCCAGGTGACGAAGACTGTATAAGAAGAGTGGAGAAATACGAGAACAGATTAAAAGATTGGTTGATCGAACTAGGTCACGACAACCCTTCGTTGAAGATTGATTTCAGCACGGAAATCTCTTTACCTCAAGAGTTGAATAAGTCTACGAATACCGATATCAATATCGTTGTTATTTCATACTTGTGTATGTTCTTGTATGCCTCCATATCGTTGGGTGGACACATCCCTATTAAGTTTCAATTAAGGAACCTTCTTCACACTAGATTTCAATTGGGGCTTGCAGGGATTGCTATAATTTTATTGTCAGTGACATCTTCATTAGGATTCTTTGCTTTGATAGGGTTGAAATCTACGTTGATCATTGCAGAAGTTATACCGTTCTTGATCCTAGCCATAGGTGTTGATAACATATTTTTGATTTTACACGAACTAGTTCATGTCAATGCTACCGAAACCTCAGACGGTACCGCTTTAGAAGTAAGAGTATCTCAAGCGTTGAGAAATATTGGTCCATCTTGCTTATTGAGTGCAATACTTCAAATATCAATGTTTTTGTTAGCAGCAAATGTTGATATGCCTGCTGTTAAGAACTTTGCTTATTACTCAGCTGGTGCAGTTTTAATTAACTTCTTGTTACAAATAACCTGCTTTGTCTCACTATTAGCTTTAGACCAAAGACGCTTAGAAGAAGGTAGACTTGATGTATTGTCTTGGATTAAACTTCCTGTGCAACTTCCTGATAATGACAACCATGATGATAACAATGATGAGAATGAAGAGGTGTCCTCAGATGTGGTAGAGTATAATTTCAAGAAGCTTATCAAACAATACTACGCACCAAAGATTTTAAAACCAACTACTAAACCAAAGCTACTCACTATTTTCATCCTATGGTTAGGTTTATCATTGAGTTTATTGCCATACATCGAATTGGGTTTAGACCAAAAGGATGCTTTACCAAGAGAATCGTATTTGATTGACTATTTCGAATCTATGGCAGAGTATTTGAATGTGGGTCCTCCAATATTCTTTGTTTTGAAAGACTTTGATTTAACTGACAGAGAGAATCAACAGAAAATATGTGGTAAGTTCTC
Source organism: Yamadazyma pseudoaaseri (assembly GCA_030674785.1). Classification (NCBI taxonomy): domain Eukaryota; kingdom Fungi; phylum Ascomycota; class Pichiomycetes; order Serinales; family Debaryomycetaceae; genus Yamadazyma; species Yamadazyma pseudoaaseri. The sequence goes on along the minus strand of JAKUBW010000010.1, from coordinate 339,378 downwards.
GACATGTCAGGAGTATTCATTATCTAATATATTAGAAAGGGAATATGAAAGAGGTGAGAAATCAACAATTGTTGATCCGTTATCTAACTGGTTAGATGACTTTTTAACGTGGTTGAATCCTAATTTAGATCAATGTTGTAGAGTAAAGAAGAACTCTTTAGAGTTCTGTTCACCCAAGTCACCTAGTAGGATGTGTGAAGTTTGTTATTTGAATCACGATCCACCATACAACATCAATATGGATGGACTTCCTACAGGTTCTGAATTTATGTATTACTTTAATGAATGGATTGAACAGTCAAGTGATCCATGTCCATTGGGTGGTAAAGCTCCATATGGAAATGCAATTTCGTACACTAATAAACTGATTAAATCTTCATATTTCCGAACTAGTCATTCCCCATTGAGAACACAATCAGATTTTATCAATGCATTCAAAAATTCCTTAAGAATAGTGAAAGAGATCAATGATTATCAACCAAAAGATGATAAGATTGATTTATTTGCATTTTCGCCATTCTATATCTTTTTCGTTCAGTACGAACATATTATCTCCTTAACATTTTCATTGTTATCAATTGCAATGGGTATTATATTACTTATTAGTGTAATCCTTTTAGGGTCAATAAGAGTGTCAGTGGTTTTAGTTGTAACGATTATACTGATTATGGTTAATATCGGAGGCGTTATGGCATTATGGGGAATATCTTTAAATGCTATTAGTTTAGTTAATTTAGTAATCTGTGTGGGATTGTCAGTTGAATTTTGTATTCATATTGCAAGAGCTTTTACGAAAGCAAAAGAGACGATTGATGAGAATGATGAAACCTATGAAGATATTTACGAACATTTTATGAATAACGTATCGACATTAAATGATTCAAGAACAATTAAAGCATATTATTCACTTGTTAATATTGGTGGATCAGTTATTGGAGGGATAACCATTACGAAAATTATTGGAATAATTGTATTGGCATTTACTCGATCTAAAATTTTTGAAATTTACTACTTTAGAATGTGGTTATCATTAGTTTTCATTGCTGCTGTACATGCATTATGTTTGTTACCAATTTTACTTAGTTATTTTGGATAGTCGTGCATTGCAAAATGTTGCAATACTAAATTTACGACTTTACTTAAATAGTTCATAACATAGCTATATATTATACCCAAATATAGTAAATGGTCAAACTTTTGTTAAAAATGTATTGACAACATGTTAAATCGTTTGAGTTTAAGTATTGTTATCGATTACTCAAATAGGTAAAAAAACTTCCCGATTCATAAATATTTACCTGGGTTATGCACGACCTCTCAACCGTAAATTACCCAAAGAAATGCTGGTAGACGATGGTCAGGGAAACTGAGACAGTTTGCGGGCAAGTGAAAAAGGATAAAAATCTTTAACAAAAAAGGTCACTGAAAATTTTTACAATGTCTACTTTTACGTTTAAATGGTATGTATAATTAACGGATAATAGAGCTTAATAATTTATTCTACCTGATAATTGATTGCCTCAATTAACTTATATTAATATAACCGGAAGTTATATATCCTGTGTGGCTAACTCCGTATAAAAATTAAAATTAGTTACTAACAATTTAAAGGCCAAAAGGTCCACAAGATGTTATTATTACTGGTACTTTTGATGACTGGAGTAAAAACTTATATTTAGTTAAACAATCTGATGGAAGTTTTGAATTAACAGTTCCATTACCAACCGAAACCGATAAAATTTTATACAAATATGTGGTTGATGGCGAATGGCTCGTTTCTAAAGATCAAAGGATTACTACCGATGAGAATGGTATTGAAAATAATTATGTCGATTCCAGTGATTTAGTTTCTATCAAGGATGCCGGTGTTGCTATTCCTGAAGCTGCTGGTTTACCAACTGCTATTAAAAATGGTGGTGATGTTAAAACTACCGTTATGCCTCAAGTTGAACAACAACAACCAACTTTAGGTGAAGCAGGTATTCAAATTCCTCAAGATAAAGAATCGTTACAAGCTTTTGAAACCGTTAGAAATGTTGACGCCAAAGCTTTAAATGAAGAAATTGCTAAAGAAGAAGAGTCAAAACCATTATCTGCTGCTGAAAAGAAAAAGCAAAAGAAAAAAGTTAAAAGAAGTCAATACAAAAAGAAAAAGAAGGCTGCTGCTGCTGGAGCTGCTGGTGGTGCTGTTGCTACTACTGGTACTGAAGAAAGTACCGAGGATTCCCCAGAACCTGAATCCAAGTCAGAAGATCCAGCTGTTGCTGCTGCTTCTACTGCTTTAGACGGTTCAAAGACTGAATCAGAACCAGCTGTAGTTGAATCAAAAGATGCTGCACCAGTTGTTGCAGCCGAAGAGCCAAAAGCAGAAGAACCAGTTATTGCTGATGAAAAAGAAGTTGCACCAGCTACTGTTGCAATTGAAGATTCCAAAGTTACTGAACCTGTTGCTCCAATTGAGCCTGAACCAGCTGCTCCAATTGAGCCTGAACCAGTCGTCCCAACTGAAGTCAAAACTGAAGAACCAGTTGTAGCTGAACCAAAAGTTGAAGAAGGAGCACCAGTTGAAGCAGCGGCTGCTGCTACCACCAATGCTGAAGGTCAAGAATATCACTCATTAGATCCACTCGCTGACAGCAAAGAAGTTGAAGCAAAACCAGTAGAAGAAGCAAAACAAGGTGAAGATGAAGAAATTATTGTTGCTAGTGGAAAAGGAGATGTTGAAGCACAAATCTTAGCTTCCGAACAAGGTGATGTTACTTTAGAAGAAATTAAACCAACTGAAAGTGAACGTGCTAGATTAACTGAAAATGCCGGATTAAGCAATAAATCTGAAAAATCTGAAAAAGTAACTGAAAAACCAAAAGAAGTTAAAAAAGAAGTTAAAAAGGAAGCTAAAGAAGATCCTAAGAAGAAGAAAGGATTCTTTTCAAAGTTGAAAAAAATTTTCAGCTAAATTCATTAATACCCTGTGACCAAATGTTTCAACTCAGTCGATTCACATTTCATATATTAAATTCGTCTGTTTCATTATGTAAGAACCTATGTATTATTCATTTTTTAATATACATTATACAGTATCTACAATCAACCTTTAAATATTTATTACTAATATACAAATGTATGCTTTCTTAATGTTTCATAAATGTACAAGCACTTTGATAATAAGATACGATTAATTAAGTACCTTCAAATATGGAAGATTATCTTGCTTCAAATTGTACCATCCTTCTTGTTCTTGCTTTATAAATAACTCTATGACCACAATCTTTACATCTAATAGCATCACTTTTATTCAATGAAAATGAAGCACCACATTGGGCACAGTGGTATTTAACACCTAATGACTTTGAAGCAACATATCCATGAGCAGCATGTGAGATGGATGATGGAGCAGCGAACCCTTCTCTTTGTGGTGATGACATGATATTTATTGAGAAACTGAATGAAAATTTTTTGTAAAGGTATGAGTTCGCGATGTAAAAATTCATAGATCAGTGATAAATGGTATAATGGATAATTTGAAAAAAGCGATTTTACGAGTAGGTAACCAAGTAAAATCCTTAGAAACTCTTCGAGAGAGAAGTTTTAAAGATTCTATACTAATAAAGCAAACTCCTCATGGTTCAAAACCAAAAATACGACAGAGTGAGAACAAGTTAAGTTATCCTCCACAATTTATGGCAGAATCAAGTATTCACGAGAAGAAATCTTATAGAGAATTCCTTGGACCACTTGAGATGGATAGTTTAAAGATTTTTCGTAATGATAAAGTACCCTACAAAGAAGAAGCTGCTAAATACCGTTGGACAATGGAACATACAAAGAATAGTCTTGCGATTTACCAGACATTTGTAGATAACCAAAATCACTTTAATAGAATTATAGAATTATTGGTTGAGCTAACCCCTGAAACATTACTTTCTAGGACCGACTATAATTACAATAAACTGATCAACGAATATGAGCAACATAGAAGTCAAAACAAATATAGTGTACCAAAATATTATTTTCAACCAGTACCCAAATTTAATGACATTTCAACTATTGAACAGTTTGATGAATACATTTACTTTTTAACCCATAGTAAAATCCTATACAATAATGCACTGTCTATGAATGGGATAGTTAATGATATCTTATTGTATACTCACAAATTAGATAATAGTGATTTTAAACCATTAAGAACTGTGAATACTTATAATAACTTGATTAAATGGTACGGGTATGATAAAAATCAAGGATTATTCGCTAGAAGTATATTAGTATCAATGAAGAAAGATGGGATTGATCTAAATATTGAAACAATCAATACTTTGTTAAAGACTATGCGATTAGGTATACGAGGATATGCAAATAAGTATATTTTGATTATTCAATACTTACAACTTTGCAAACAATACGGATTAAAAGTGAACCTTACAACATGGGAACGAATCTATTCGCTTCTACAGAATGTTTACTTGAAAGAAATTTTTTTAAATAAAGTATCCTCCCTTAATGTTCCGATAACAAAGGAATTTATTTACTCAATCGTAGATGATTATATCAAATTTGGTAATAACCTTGAATTATTTTTACAGAGACAATTACAAATTGATTGGAAATCAGACACTAAATTGGTTAATAAGGTAATTTATTTCAACACTGTCAAAGGAATAAACACTGTGGGGGTTCACCATAACCAAAATAGTATACAATATTCCCTAAGAGGTATAAAGGACAGTGAATTGTCAGACACTTCTAAGGCGGAACAGATGATAAGGATATTCGACCCGAAAGATCCATATTGTTTTAAAATAGTCTTAAGTCAATTAAATCGGATTAATTACGATATTTACTCAATTAGTAAAGTTGTTAACCATTTAGTTTATGTTTTCAATAACATAACCAATTATAATGATGAAAATTTGAACCTTATAACCCTCAAATATTTTATACGAGATTTGTATGTGTTAGAGGCAAAGCTAAAGTATCACCAGTTAAAAATAATCCCTCAACCTATTGATGCATTACAAGAGATAAAATTTGACTTAAATTTACCATTTGATGTACCTAATAGAATTTTAGCCAAACAATTTCATTCAAAAGTTAATAAAATGAATTACAAAAAGTTTTGTTCATATTCAACTTCAATAGAATCACGATTATCGCAACAGCAATTTATATGAAATCAGACATATTCCCTGTATATAATTTATTTAGTTCAATATTACATTTCCTAATTTGTATAGTTTGAATTATTTTACCTGTTAAACTTTAATTTATTAATTACATCATAAGATACCCCCGCTAGTTAAATATACTTATAAGTAATGAGAAATAATTTAGTGAAAAAATAACTTGAATCATTCGACTAATTTAAGTACAATCTTCTGTTCATTAATTTCCCTTTCTTGATAAATTGTCAATTACTGAGGAAAAATTAATTGGAAAATTTGTGTGAACCCTACTAATTTGAAATTAGACTTTTTCCCTTTTTATTGGATATCTTGAAACTACATTAATTAAGTGCAAGGTACTATATAATTAAAATTAATAAGGACTTAATAATTTTAATAACTTGAAGATAATTTTCAATTTAATAAGTTAATCAGTGTATTATCCATGTGGGCTATAATCATCTTCATAAATTTGATTAGTTTAGCCTATGGATTAACTGCTGGGTTATGTTCAACTTCAAATTCAGGGTCTTCATTTGACTCAGTGTCAAATATTTATATGTCACTTGGTTATTGTAGAACTACCTGTTTAAATTATGGTAGTGAATATCGTTATGCAATTGTGCAATCAACTTCTTGTTGGTGTTCTGATTCATTACCTTCATCTTCAACTGACCAAAGTGATTGTGATACAAGCTGTCTGGGATACCCTTCAGAAATGTGTGCAAGTACAGGTTACTATGCATACTTGGATATCGTTGACCCGGGCAACTCCTTATCGGTTTCAAGTAGTTCGACTTCCTCATCGAGTAGTTCCACAACCAGTTCATCGACTAAAAGCAGTTCTGTAACCACTACTTCACCTTCCAGTTCAACAACATCTACTTCAACATCCTTATCGTCATCAAGGATAACAACAACATCATCAACATCATCAACATCATCGTCATCATCGTCGTCATCATCATCATCATCATCCTCAAGTCGTTCTACTAGATCATCTAGTTCATCAGATGTGACCCAATCAAGTTCAACTGATGAGTCGAGGTCATCAAGTGATTCTACTACATCATTTGCTCCATCTACAGTGCTCTCCGTAGTGACTGTAAGTGAAAGCCAAACTATATTAGTAAGAACAGAATTTGTTACCCCAACCCCTTCTGCGACTGAAAGTGCTGAAAGTGAGCAGTCGTCAACTAGTTCGGCAAAAGGTGGGGATTCATTCTTTGATTCTACAGGTAAAGTTGCCGGTACTTTTACAGCGGTTGGAGTAGTAGTACTTGGATTAATAAGTGGAATCTTGTATTGTTGCTGTTGCTATAAAAGAAATAAGGATGATAATGAAGATGCATATACTGATGAAGAAAATAGATTCTCCTCTGATGAATCAATTTCTAAAACTCCTGTTTTAAAGTCAGGATCTCAATCTTTGAAAAGAGATAATTCGTCAAAATCTATATTTTCTTTATTAGGTAAAGAGTCTGTAGGAGGTTTATCAAGGAATTTATCGAAGAAGAAACTTAATACCCCAAGGAATCAGAGTGTAGATATGAGTGAAATTCAAATGTTCCCTATTACTGAATTAGAGAGTAATAAGCATGATTCTAGACTAGAACCATTCTTCTTGCATAATAATCTATCAGCTCAAACATTTGGTGATGACGTTGATTATTCTCGTAAGCTTCAAATCGTTAACCCTGATCATGAAGAACTGAAATCTAACGTTTAAAATCTTCACTTAATACCCATTAATCATTCCTTTGCATTCGTTATAGATAACGAGGGTCATAATACCATGAATTTAAAAAATTAACAATAAAATGTTTTTGCATTACTAAAACTAAATTTCGTAAAATCATGACTATACCTCTATATAATATATATCATTAATGTTTATTATACCTTGGCTGTTTTTCATAAGCATTTGGGCCAGGTTCGCTTGTTCCTTCAACGTCACTAGCATCACTTTCACTACTCTCACTACTGCTACAGCTGTCAGCTCCATCAGCTGGATGAAATATACAACAAATTTTTGTCTTCTTTTTATTCATATGCTCATTATCAATTGTACCATCAGCCCACCTTACTTCAGGTTTTTTCTTCTTTTTATCACTCCTTAAATGGAGTATTGGGGTTGGTCTAACAGAATCATTTCTACCTTGCTGAATAGTTTGGGTCTGCGTTTGGGAACTATTATTTTGCTCTGTTGGTGGTGCCATAGTTAGATTTGATTAATCAATAATTTGTTTGCGACTAATACCTGACCGGTCAATACACGAAAATCATGAATAGTATATTTGTCATAATTTAAAGTTACTAACCTTAGTAAGCGCAATAAGCAAAAGCAGATTGAAAGCATATAAATCCGAAGGTCCCTATTACGAATTGCCGTGGAGAATTAGTTCCCAGCCGTCTATAACTTGCATATAATTAAGAACGCTCGGGGAAAATAAAGTTACGGACATAATATTGCTTTCGAATTATATTTTCCGTTCTTCCTCACGTCAAATTATAAAGTACTGACACAACTCGTAAAAAGTCGTTGGTATAGCAAAAAATAAGTGATTGCAAGGTAACCTGCGTTTACGTTGAATATGTAAGATATTATAAGTTCGATCTTTTGTAAACCTGTCAACTTCATTTTAAAAAATTTGATGAAGCCTCACCTGTGTACATTCAATTAACATTTCGTGTGATTGATGATTAGTAAGGTACAATTAAATGAACAACAGCGACAATAACCTATAAACTGTAAAACCCGAATCTTAGTATTTTATCTATATAGATGATTAGTAAGAAACTTCGAAATTTAACGAAAAGCGGTAGCCGTAAATCGACCGTATTAAAAATATGCTCGGGTTTAGTAAAATGTTAGGCCGAACCCTAAAATGGAATTAAATCCGTTGTTGAAGCACCAGCAATATAAATTAAACTCAAATTCCAGAATTTTAGCAATAAACAAATTCAAATGTCTGAATATCACCCCGAAAGAGATAACAACAACGAAGGAGATTCCGAAATTGAAAGGATGGCTAGTCGTGATTATGTTGAAGAAATGGCTTCAAGAGGTAGCCAATACGCAGAACAGGATCAAATTGAAGGTCTCGAAGATTCTGCATCAAATCTGACAAATGATGAAGTTAAAGAATTTGTTGCCCAAGAAGTGCCAGCTGATCAGCTTCAGAGAAACCCTTCACGTTTAGAAAGAATTCAAACAAGTTTATCATTTTTCAATCCAACGTTAAAAAGCGTTAGGTTAACTTTAGTAAAAGAATACATTATGATTTATCTTTCTATGATGACATGTATTTTAGCCATATTTTCAATCTATTGGGGTTCTTCTTATCAAAGATACAGTAGGTTACCTAATTTAAAGATGTTAGTTGTCCTTGAAGATCAAGAAATCAATGGAGTTGAACCATTAATAGGTGAAACTTTAAGAAATATTTTTAATACAACGGAGGCTAAAAAGATTGGTGGATGGGATTTAGTTGACATTAAAGATTTTACGAAAACTGCCGAAGATCACAATAACACTGTTTATGAAGAAGTTGTTAGACAAATACATCATCAATTATATTGGTCATCAATTTATGTTACAAAAAATGCTTCTTATACTTACAAACAATTTATTGAAGGTAATGAAGATAATTTTAATTCAAGTGAATTAATCTATTCAGTTTATGAAACAGGTAGAGATGCATTGAATATGAATGCATATGTTACACCTCAAGTTGAAAAGATTGAAAAGATGTGGCTTTCAAAACAATCAGTTTTATCACAATTATTTAATCAATCAGAATCATTTACTATTGAACAAGCAACAAGATTAAGCGAACCAGTTACATTTTCATACCATGATAGAATTCCATTCACTGATGCTGTTTTAACAGCACCATCACAAGTGGGTCTTATTTATATTATCATTATTACATTCTTTACTGTTAATTCATTTTCTGATATTAACCAAAGAGTTAGTAAATTAGGGTTAAAATTCAAAACTTATGTGTTTTTTAGACTTGCATCATCATATACTTCATATTTCATCTTGAGTTTAGCTTATTCACTTGTAACATTAGCATTTCAAGTTGATTTTACTGTTGCTTTTGGTAGATCAGGTTTCTTAGTCTATTGGATGACATCATATGTTACAATGATTGCGGTTGGTATAGTTAATGAAGTTGCATTTATGATATTATTGATGTATGTTCCACCATTAGTTGGATTTTGGTTATTATTTTGGGTGTTGGCAAATATTTCACCAACATTCTTCCCAATTGCTTTATGTCCAGAATTTTATAGATTTGGTTATGCAATGCCAATTCACAATAGTTATGAAATTACTAAAGTTATCTTTTATGATACTTATAAAGGACAAATGGGTAGAAATTTTGGTATTCTTGTGGTTTGGATCGTTCTCGCAAGTATTCTGTTTGCATTAATCTTAAAACCATTTGGTAAGAAAATGAGAGAGAAGGCAATTGCAAAAGCAAAAGCTGACGCTAAAGAACAAGAAGAAAAAGCTGCAAGACTTGAAAAAGGTTCTCAAGTATAAAAATTTCAGCTTTAATTTTACTTAATACCAAGCTGTTAATTTTTAATTTAATTTGTTTAATAGATAATAGACTAATATATGCATTATGGAAATGTATGGCAAAGCCTTCTTCGCGTGTAAACTAAGGGGAATCGCACGACAAATTGTTGCATCCGCAAAGCATCACGTCGCCAAGAATTTATCAAGAATTTGGACCAATAATAGAATTGAAGCCTTGGAATCACCAAGAAATTGAAGTATTTGAGTATAGGAGATGTTAATCAACACAATGTATCACTAATCAATGTCACAATCGAACGATTGAATTTTCAAATGTTTTATCACTCTTATATCACTTATACTGGCAGTAAACTCTAATCGCACAATCTATTAACCTCAGTGGCTCAGGAAAAAGAAATAAATCAAGAAAAATGGAAAAATTCTTAAAAGCACTCATTTCCAGAAAATATAAAAATTCTTATAAATACCAAGACAAATGAACTTTGACAATATAAATAATATAAATTTTGACATGGATGAATTATTTTTCAATAATTCAGACGATATGAATTACAATTTACATCCAATAAGCTACTTAAATGCAGCCAATTTAAATCATAATAATTCAAATGGTGAAACAAATAATGCTTTAAATATGAATAATTTGAGTCATTTAAATAATTCATTACCAATTCCAATCCCTTTCAATCACAATCAATCATCACACCATTCATCAATATCTTCATTATCCTCAAATAATGATTCATTATCAACTCACGATAATTTGTCATTGACTCCTCATTCCTCAGTTTCATTAAATGATTCACCAAATTCAATAGCCTCATCATCAAATTCACCAAGTTCATATAATGATAGCTCACTGCAACCCCAAAAGAAAAAGAAAACTTATAAGAAAATTAAAGATGAAGATTTAAGAGGTCCTTTCAAATGTCTTTGGAAACAATGTCATACAATCTTCGAAACTCCTGAATTATTATATGATCATTTATGTGATGATCATGTCGGTAGAAAATCTTCAAATAATTTGAGTTTAGTTTGTTACTGGGATAATTGTTTAATTAAAACTGTTAAAAGAGATCATATTACCAGTCATTTAAGAGTTCACGTTCCATTAAAACCATTTCATTGTGAATTATGTCCAAAATCTTTCAAAAGACCACAAGATTTAAAGAAACATTCAAAGATTCACACTCAAGATCATAATCAAACTAAGAAGTTAAATAAAAAATTAAAACAACAACAACGTAAAACTAGTAGTTTTAACGTTATTAATAATATTTTAAATGAATTCAATTTCGATAAAAAGAAGATGGAACCTTATTACAACATGGACGTATTCAAGAAATTAAATTCTATTGAAGAACAACAAGGTCCTCATCCATTAGGTCACCAACACCATAGTTTACACCCTGAAATTCCACCAGTTCCTCAACAACAGTCATTCCCCGTTCAAAGCATGTACGAAACTGAAAGATTCTTTAGCTCATTGAATAACTCTATTGATAACTATCATCAATTTAGTTACCCACAAACTAATGCTCAACCAAATCCTGCTAACCAACCTCAACCTCAACCTCAACCTCAAGGACAATCAACTGATTATAATGCATACCCAAGCTACCAAAGAAGTATGTTCAATTTCCCAATTAGCTCCGAATTTGGTGGTGTTTCAAACACTCAAAAATCAGCTAGAAGTAAAGACGATATAGAAGACGATATCGATGGGTTAGCTGAAGGTTTAGAAAATGTCAGTTTGAACGATGTAGCTAAACATAAAGAAATGGTTTCTGGTGTATTAAGTTACTTACACGAAAAAATTATGAACAACACTAACTTATACCCAACAATTACCGCTTTTTAAAGTGTTTCACGAAGGATTTTTATGTATATTACTCAGGTTTTTTATTTAATGTTATTTACAAGGTTTTAATTTAATTTTTATTTACAGCTTTCATTAAAACTCCACTCCCTAATACTCTTTCACCATCGTATATTACAATATTTTGACCTGGTGCCATTGCTCTTTGCTTTTCAAATAACTCAATTTGAATGTTACTGCTATCTATTTCATACCCTTTGAGTGATTTAATTTCAATCGGTTTTTGTAATGATCTATATTGCATAGTTAATTTCCCAGTTGCATAAGGTACAGGAGGTTGTAGCCATTGACATTTGCTAACTTCGAGGTTATCTTTGAATAACGCAGGATTATCAGTACCTTTCACTATAACCAATTCATTAGTGTCATACCTTTTTTCACTGATAAACCAAGTACCTTTATAATTAGGATCCCCTTGTGGCATTGAAATCTTAGCCTTTTGGCCGATAGTTCCATACCATAACCCTGTGTGAGTACCCCAAACCCTTCCATCTTCTGTAATAATATTTCCCGGTCTTGGCTGAATGTATTCATCCAAGAATTTATCAAATTTCTTCTCGTCTTGACTTACAAAACATAAGCCCATAGAGTCTGGCTTGTCTTTGTTGGCCAAATTCAAATCACTAGCGATCAGTCTTACCTCTGGCTTCGTTAAGTGTCCAATAGGGAATAATAATTTATGTAAAATATCTTTGTTAATAGAGGAAAGATAGTATGATTGATCCTTTGGGAGATACTTTGATCGTAGTAAGTCAAGAGTAGTGGCTCCTATTCCTTCCGGAATTGACCCCCTATAATTCATAACTCTTGTATAATGACCAGTGACCAACCAGTAGTCCTTGTACTTGGAATCGAGGTGATGTATCAATTCACCAAATTTAATGTACTTATTACAATTTAAATCTGGATTTGGAGTGAACCCAGCACTATAATTCTCTATCATGGGGTTGAAAACTTGTTGCCAATACTCTTTTTCAAAGTTAACTCGTTCACAAGGAATGCCAAGTTGATCACACACCGTGTTAACAAGTTTCCATTCTTCTTCATTACATTTAGCATTTCTTTGCCAGTTGGCCATGTATACACCTACAACATTTGGATAGTGCCTATACATAGATGCTGCCACTGTGGAGTCCACACCTGAAGACATAGCTATCACTATAGTGTCAGAGAGTCTAGGCTGAGGCTGCACAAACGCACTTAGCAGTCGTTTGAATACATTAAACATTAGTAATGAGATGAGGTTCTGATCGCGAATATGTATTAATAGTGGGTTTGTTGGTAATTATGTATGGTTTGTTGTATACTAAGTAAACTATCATTAATATCACTAAAGAAGTCATTCTGGCGATTGAAAAATTCAATGTATTTTTGTAAGAGTATCAAACTCTTGAACAAATTTTGTAAATACCTTTCAGTTAATTTGGTTAATGCTAATTTGTTTTGGATAATTTGGTGTATATCCAACGGTTTAAGATTCAATTTATTAATATCAATGTTTTGAATCACTAAAATGTTACTAATTAATGTTTTGTACTTTTCATAATTTGCTAAAAGTAACTCAGGGTTAAATTCATTTGTCTCGTTAATCGGTATGCGTGTAGTTATTTGATGGAGTTTTTGTACTTCGGGTAATTGATGGAAGATTTGTTTAATCTTATGATTGATGCTATTGAGTTGTCTTAATGGCTCATCAGTTATTATATGCTCTAATCGGTGAACTCTTTCATGAATTGAGTTCATGGGGTGGTAAATTTTCTGTAAATGCGAGATCTATTCCGCTTCACTACTACTAGAATCCTCGTTATCTCTATCTCCTACTAATGACCTTAAACTTATTGGACGTTTACCAGGCACATTAGCCCTAGTTGTGGATGGTTTATTATTAACACTTGGTTTACTTTCAATTACAGTTATAGGACCTCCTGTGAATACATCTCCATCACTTTCGCTATCACTCGTATCTCCTAAAACTTCTTGTAATTGATCTTCAAGGTCTTTAAATTCATCTTCATCGGCCACTTTCTTTAATTCCTTCCTTTCCGGGACTTTTTTAGTTGGTACACTTTTTCCTGCTGGTCGCCTAGTAGCTCTCTGTTGGGGTTGTGTGATGTTAGGCTTATTATCTACTTTACTTTTTTGACTGTCTAATTTTTTTCGTTCTTGTTCTTGTCTGGCTTTTTCCATAATATATCTATCGGCTTCTGCTTTCGCTTTAGCAGCTTTTGCCTCTTTTGCTTCTTTCTTTAATTTAGCTTCTTTAATGAGCTTTTCTTTGGCTTCTTCAATAGCTCGTTCTTCCTTTTGCTTTTGCTCCTCTTCTTTCTTTAACTTTTCTTCCTTATCAAACTCCAAGTCTCTTTCGTCAAATTCCATTTCAAATTCAGGAAAGTCTTCAAGGTTATCAAAGTCACTTTCACTAATAATATTTTGACTTTCTAATTCATTATTCCATTTCCTAATCAACTTACTCCATTTTATACTATTTCTGCTTTTATTAACTTTAATAGTTTTATTTAATTTCCCTAATTTTACTAAGTTATTCTCTAAAGTTAAAAAATAATTTGCCATTACAGGATTTTTACTATTATGAACTTGACTTACACCTTCAAAAATTACCAGTTCATCAGAATTGTCTTTCACTTCTAAGATTAAATTTTTTGAATCATTATATAATTTTAAGGGTTTTGATTGATCTATATCAGACGGGAGTATACCATAACGAATTCCAAATGTATCACCAATATTTTGAGTTAATACACTTAAGTCAATGTCATATTCACCATCAGGTATCGACATAGTTAAATTTGAAACTTATGAGATAATGATTTTTGTTCGTACTTTATTAATAACCGGTAATTTTTTTGTTTTAGGAAATCGGTAAACAGCAACATTTATGTCAGAAGATATACTGATCTTACATCCAAAAGTTTTAGTATTATCAGCTGGAATTACTAGCTCTATTATATTAGGGTTTAGGATATATAAACGATACTTTAGAAGAATTTCAACATATCTTGATCTTACTCCAGATATACTTGATAATAATCGACAATTATACGGTAAAGTTACAAGAGTTGGAGATGGAGATAATTTTAGATTTTATCATACACCAGGAGGTATACTAACAGGATGGGGGTGGTTAAGGCATGTTCCAACTTCTAGAAGCGATTTAAAAGATCAAACTTTAATGATACGATTACTGGGTGTTGATGCACCTGAACGTCTGCATTTTGGTAAACCTGCTCAACCTATGAGTGAAGAAGCATTAATTTGGCTACAAAATTATGTAAATGGTCGTTCTGTAACTATAACTCCTTATTCAATTGATCAATATAAAAGAGTAGTTGCGAGAGCTCAAGTATGGAAATGGACCGGTAAGAAAGATGTTAGTGCTGAAATGATTAGACATGGTTTAGGTGTTGTTTACGAAAGTAAATATGGTGCTGAATTTGGTGATAATGAAGGTTGGTATAGGTCACTAGAGGCAAAAGCTAAACGTTTGAGAAGGGGAGTTTGGTCTTTATCAAAATTTCAAACTCCTGGTGCATTTAAAAAAATGTATGCTAAAGACTAACCTTGTATATTTAATTAATTAACTCTTTCACTGCATTGACTAATGATTCAACATTTGCATCTGTATCAGCTTCAGCGTAAACTCTAACTGCATCCTCAGTACCGGAAGCTCTAACGAAAGATCTTCCATTGTCGTATTTAGCGACTAATTCATCAATCTTTTGTTGTAAACCTTCTGGTGCAACTAATGTTCTTTCTGCATTAGTAGTCTTATAAGCATTTCTATCTGGTACAATTACTTTGATCAATCTGTTTGGTAAGTCGGTATATGACTTATTCCAATCTTCCGGGGTAAATTTTAAATATTTCAAAATGATTAAAATAGCTAATAAATCACTTATAGCATCTCCTACTGCTTGATTAATCAACTTGGTGAATTCTTGTAAGATTTTTATAGACTTAACTTCATCTTCGTTCCCGTCTACCGGGTTGTATTCAAAAATCTTCTTTTCTGCTTCCTCAGAGAAGATAACAGTTCCATGTCCGTTAGCTTCGAAGTATATACCGATATCAAACTTTTCTGCTTCATGGTGAAGGTTCTTGACACCTGTTTTGGCACATACAACAGGAATCTTCAACACTTCATCAACATATTTAGTTGATGACCCATTAGCGTAAGCTGTTTGTATTAAGCCAATATCTAACTTCAAGTTCAAGTTCTTGAAGAGCTTTTCAAAGAACAAGGCAATCACAGTAGCAATTTTATCACCATCCAAGAGATTGAATCCTTTATTATCATAGTAGCAAATTAATCTATCGGCGTCACCGTCGAAGGATGCAAACAATTTATTCTTTTCAACATCAGTGTCAAAACCTTTTGGAAATTTCTTGTTAGTTTTCACGAAATCAGCTCCACAGTCAGAGTTAAGCTTTTCTGGGGTTTTGTAACCACCATTGACTAATTTATATGCAATTTGACTAGATAAGTAACCGGTAATTAATTCATCAATTTTTGGTGACCCAATACCATTAGCACCATCAATAACTAAGTTGATCTTTTCGGTGTTCCCTATTAAACCAATTATGGACTTGAAAGACTCTGCCATCTTCTTATAGTAACCTTCTTCGGTGTTTTCACCGAACGTTTTATCATTTTTAGTTCTAGTTAAGTAATGTAATTGAGGAGTGGTTAATAATCCATAATCAGTGAAATGAGTATTCTCGATTGATTTTAACCCTTCAATAGTAGACATCGTCAATCTTTCACTTGACTCTCTTGAATCACGTCCAATAACTACATTACCCTCGATAGTTATATCAATATTCAATTGTTTAATTAATGATTCAATGTTGTCTGCTAAATCAGCATGAGAAGAATTAGCTAACAAAGTAGCATGTGCTTCCCATGATTGTTCAAGCATATTCCCCATTGGATCGACCACTTTAACTCCATTATCTGGTGGCGGATTATGGGATGCTGTAATCATAACTCCAACTGTTTTACCGTCTAAATACTTCGATCTTAAACTAGCTAATATCCCAACTGTATAATTAACATAATCTAACTTGTTAGCATTCATACGGAATCCAGCAGTTCCATAAGCAAATTGTTCACCTTCAGGTTTTGGATGATTTGGTAAAAATTTATTCAACGTTTCAGAGATCATTGTGTTAATTTTGTTCGAATTTTTCTGGTGCTAATTATACTTCTAAAGATGTAAACAAAGCGGGCTCATACAGCGGACTTAGATTGATGCGACAAATTGAAATTTTATTACCATGAGTAAATTTGAAAACTCTCCCTTTCATAGAGAAGGTAGACCAAAGCCTAAACCTAAGCCGAAGCCAGTAGCTGTAAATTCGACAGCTGTAAAACCAGAAGAACCACAATCTGAGTTTATAAAAGAATTAGTAGAAACTGGTAAGGCAAATTGGAAGAAAGCACCATCAGCTGTTAAAAAACGGTACAATGGGATATTTTTAATTTTAGTGTCAATTCCTATATTATTTATGAGTACATCTGAAATGATCAGGCGATTAGAAGGTAGATCAACTAAAAAAGTCAGACAAGGAGAGCTCTTAGAGAATAATGAAATTAGAAAGTATGACGAAACTGAGAAATGGCAAGTAGAAAAGAACAGTTTAATGTACAAAATATTTGGAAGAGATTTCTTCCTTGATGGGTTCACTAGTAAGACTATGAAGCCTGAATCCGAAGAAAAAAAATAAGTTGTAAATAGTTGGGTCATAGGATAATATACATTAATAATACAAAGGCACGAATTACTTCCATGCCGGTTTTAAATGCTTAAGTGGTTGTAAAAGATGTTGGTCATCATATCTGGAGCCAAGCGAGGATCCTGGTCTATCTGGGGATGAAGATCTATACGAAGCAGACGAATGTCTCGTTGGAGAAATGTGTGCAGGTGGAGAATAGTGATCCAGCGATTGGCCCCTTGGACTTCTTGGTGAATTAGATGCGATTGAACTGAATGGGGACGTTGGAAATGCTAGATTAGGGGTGCTGGTAAGGTTCAATGATGGTGATATTATCTTATTAGAATTCAATGAAAGTCTATTGCTGTCACTCATTGACCGACGAGGTGATTTCTTACCCCGAAGTTTTTCAAACTTAATCGGCGAATTCAATTGCATCGAGTAGTCAGAATTGATACTCTTCACAGACTTAGTAGGTGACTGGAATGCAGGATGTGAAGATGATATAATTGGAATTTTTGAGTTTTTAACGTTTGGCTTAGGATATATACCGTAACCAAGCTTAATATAATTAGGTACAATTCTTGGTATCTTACTCTTAAACTTTTTCTTTGGCTCTTCATCATCAACTTTTATCTTTTCTACTTTTTCTATCAAATTGTTCATTTGTTTGTCATATTTGGGAGTTTTGGTCACCAAAGTTTCTTCGTCATCATCAGTCATTTTGAAAGTGGCACCAGCACTTTTAACCCGTCTGCTTAACTTGAAATCGTGTAATAAACTTGGTTTGTTTGACTTACCTAAATCTGTCTCAAAATCTTTGATTTTTTCAACATTTTTAATGCTGAATGGTACGTTTGGATTTTCAATATCAATTCCTAAATCGATACCTAAGCCGGTATTGAGATAATCATTAGCAGAATTTTTGAAAGGGGACGTCACTGACGCTGATCTACTAGGGGAACTTAAAGTTCGAGTAGTTTGAAAAGATTTCAACCCCGAGAATTCGTTATTCGTATAATTTGAAATATCATCAAACTTTTGATTGACTAACAAGCATTCGTTTAGCTCATTCCATTTGGTTAACAATTGATCATTATATAACGATACGGTATCTGGGTTACTAATGAGTCTTTCGGTAACGGACTTTCTAACTATAGTTATCGTATTCGAACATAGTTTATAGTTCTCACCGATTCTCTTGGATACTTTCCTATTAGCTTTCATGTGGAACTCATTGATAAGTCCATCCACAATCTTTTCTATTTCAACAATTAGAAACCTAAAAATTTTGTCCCATTTAGGATCAATTATATCTGTCCTGAATTTTTCGATTCCCACTATTAGATAATCCCAATGGTCAATTAGCTTTCCGAACTTGTCATTTATTCCACTTACAGCCTCGGGAAAGAGGTCACCACAAAGATGTAGAAATTCTTCGATTCTTAATGGTAAAAAATCGATTGAGACCTTTAATGGTTCTAGCTTAGTTTCAAGTTTAAGGTACTCATTATAGATTATTTCGTCTTGATCATTAAAAGTAGGAAGCACAATGGACTTCATTGCAATCATACTTTCTTTGTTGATTTGCATTTTGTGTACTAATTCCGGTAGATTCAATGATTCAATAGTTTGTTTAGGGTTATTAATTGTCATATCTTCTAATTTTACAAATATCTTTACACAATCTTCAATTTCAGTATCTAATGAAGATATGGTAATATCTGATAACTCTTTGTAATTAATAGATATATCAATTTTCTTTTTTATAACTATTAAGTTCTTTTTAACATCTAGCAATAGATCAGTTACTTCTTCACATTTACTTAATAAATGATTGAACAGGAGATTTTTTGAGTTGACAGGTAATTCAAGAACCATTAAAAGTCTCGATATCACTGAATCGATACTCAATAAATTTCTATTCAACTCATAAATTTGATCTCTACCTTCAAAATACCATTCTAATTGAATACCAGATTCAATGTTTGATAATTTTATTTGGCTAAAAATTAATAGTAGCTCCTTTAGATAAAGTCCTATATCATCTATAACTTTTGTAATCTTATAAAAATCATGTGGTTGAAGTTCTGATTCATCAGATGGTAATAGTAATAATTCATCAAAGAATGAAAACCTGGGAGCTGTTTTAATTATATCGGAAAGTAATAGATCATTCATGATTGATCATATCAACAATACAATGAAGATAGCTGTCAGGTGATTACAATACTTAAACTATCACCAATTGTATAACGGTTTGTCGTCACTTGTTTTATGTGTATATGTAATTTGCGATTGTTATTGTTGAGACAGTAGCCGTCCTGCGTGTTGAATATAATTGAGAAAAAAGATTTTGAGATGAGATAAATCAATATGGCTAAAGCTGCAAAGAAGAAATTCTCTACTGCTCCTAATCCAACAGGGAATAAGGTAGCAGCTGATAAAAATATGAATTCGGTATTCAAATTCAATACTGATTTAGGTCAACATATTTTAAAAAATCCTTTAGTAGCTCAAGGTATTGTAGATAAAGCATGTATTAAACCGAGTGATACCGTATTAGAAGTTGGTCCTGGTACTGGTAATTTAACTGTTCGTATATTAGAACAAGCTAAAAATGTTATTGCCGTTGAAATGGATCCAAGAATGGCAGCAGAATTAACTAAAAGAGTTCATGGTACCCCCCAACAAAAGAAACTTGAAATCTTATTAGGTGATTTTATGAAAACTGAATTACCTTATTTTGACGTTTGTATTTCGAATACTCCTTACCAAATTAGTAGTCCCTTAGTATTTAAACTTTTAAATCAACCAAGACCTCCAAGAGTTTCAATTCTTATGTTTCAAAGAGAATTTGCTTTAAGATTATTAGCAAGACCTGGTGATGCATTGTACTGTAGATTATCGGCTAATGTACAAATGTGGGCAAATGTTACACATATTATGAAAGTTGGTAAAAATAACTTCCGTCCACCTCCACAAGTTGAATCATCTGTTGTAAGAATTGAAGTCAAGAATCCAAGGCCAAATATTGATTTTAATGAATGGGATGGTTTATTACGTATTGTGTTTGTTAGAAAGAATAAAACAATTAGTGCAGGCTTTAAATCAAATAATGTGTTAGAAATTTTAGAAAAAAATTATAAAACTTTCTTAGCAACTACAAACCCTGATGATGTTATGATGGTTGATTCAAAAATTTCAATGGTTGATGTGGTAAAACAAAAGATTGAACAAGTATTAACAGAAACAGGTTATTCTGATAAAAGAGCTGCTAAATTAGATCAAACAGATTTTTTGAAACTTTTATATGCCTTTCATCAAGTAGGGATTCATTTTGCATAAGTTTGTACATTATGGTAATTTTAATATATGTATATTACGATCTATCTATCTTCTCTTAGTGGTTTTGGTAGTATCTTTCTCGATAACTTCTCCAACACCTC
The DNA here is from genome assembly GCA_030674785.1 of Yamadazyma pseudoaaseri. Classification (NCBI taxonomy): domain Eukaryota; kingdom Fungi; phylum Ascomycota; class Pichiomycetes; order Serinales; family Debaryomycetaceae; genus Yamadazyma; species Yamadazyma pseudoaaseri. Next base: position 318,600 of record JAKUBW010000010.1, on the reverse strand, counting down.
CTAATTCTTCTAAGTTATCTTCAGCAATTGCAACTTGTTCTCTTCTTTCCCAGAATCTATCTTCACACAAGTCAAATGCTGCTTTCTTCAAATGTTTACCTCTTGCATCTCTATTACTTGAAATAGCCCATTCTAAGAATGATGCACCGGTACGAACATAGAAAGCTCTTAAATTCTCAAATGGTTTAGGGTGTGGTAACCATGGTCTTGGATCAGGAAATTCTTCTTCAACTTCTTCTGGTACTTCTTCCTCCTCTTCTTCCTCTTCTTGGTCATCTTCTTCTTCGACCTTTTCGTCGTCGTCATCATCATCGTCATCGTCGTCGTCATCGTCTTCATCGTCTTCCTCATCATCTGATCCAGCGTATTGTTTTTCCAATTCAGTAAGATCTTCCCAGTAAACTTTGACACCATCTAATTTACCTAAATCAATAGAATAGAAAGAGTCTAAGCAGAATTCACGTTCGTCCTTTTCAAATATACCTCCAAAGATAAAGTATAAATCATCAACCACGCAGGTAGCAGGATTGAATCTTGGATGTGGTAAGGTCATAACAACAGGGTATTCGACTTTATCATCATCGTCTTCTTCTTCCATCTCTTGTTGTTTTAATTTTTCAATTTGTGAAACTTCATCATCCTCTTCATCTTTATCTTCCAAGTTAGCTTTAGCTAAAATAGAGTTTAAAAGCTCTTCTAAATCTTCATCTCTATTCTTTTCCTTGACTTGAACTTGTTTTTGCTTTCTTTGGGGTTTTAATGACAAGTTATACCATCTATTAGATTCAATTTGGTATGAGTATAAGTTATTGTAAAACTCAGACTCAATCTGCTCTTCACTCTCATCATAATCATAAACACCACCAAACATAATACCTCTATTTTTATGGTATACTAAAGAACAACCAACTCTTGGTGATGGAGTGAACCCCTGTTTACGTCTTCTTTCAAATCTCACAGCCTTAGGATCTGCTTTCATCTTCAATGTCCAAATATCACTCAAGACTTTACCCTTTTGTAATCCTTTCTTAGCTTTAACTTTGCAGTATCCACCATAAATAATAGCTCCTTCCGCACATGGGACTAAAGAGTGACCTGATCTTGCATCTGGTATGATATGGTTAGGAGGAAATTCAACTTGAACCCACTTATAATCAGTGACGTCGAATAACCAAACATCATTTAAGTAAGTAGTACTAGTACCTAAATCTCTGAAACCCCCGTGCATAATAATATAGTTCTTCCAGCAGGTTAACCTATGACCACTTCTAGCTGATGGGCCTCTTTTCTGATCGATTTTACTCCATTCTTTTGTTTCACCATCTAAAATCCAAGTATCACCATAATGGTAAAAAGTGGATTGTTTGGGAGAAGAAAATTCCCCTCCAAACATTAATACTATTCCAGATGGGTGTGCACACATAGCATGAGATGACCTTGGGAGTGGAGAATTCTTTGAAGTGATTCTCCTCCAAGTATCATTATCAACAGTATAAGTGAATAAATCATTATAGAAATGTGATACACCATCCTCAGTGTTTTCACCACCAAAAAGAAGTAATTCCCTCTTAGCTGCTGGATTAGAAACCATAGCAGGATTCAATCTTTTGCTTGGTTTCTTGACTACTTCAACTTTAACGGCTTGAAATGCTTCTTGTTCTTTAGCGTATTGCTCTAAAATTTGATCAATATCTTGGTCTTCTTCATCTTCACCGATCTTCTTGGCGATCTTCTTATTCTTCAGTTCTGCTTTACTTTGATTCTTCTTCTGCTTCTCTGCAGCACGAGCCTTTTTAGCTTCCTTAGACTTTTTGTCTTTCTTAGCCATTGGTGAAAAATAAAAAACTCGTCGCACATTTGCACCCAAATACTAACTCATCAAACGGTACCAGTGACTAACCTCTCAAGGTATATCGCACCATTGGTACCATTCACTCGGTACTACATGATTGTATTGCAAAATTTAAAATTCTTCGAAATGTGAAATTCACAATGCTTATTTTATTGTACATACACAGGTTATACAGAAATTGTCTTCCAAACGTTTAAACCATCACCTCCAGTTGAAACCAAACAACCAGGGATCTGTTTATGCCATCTAACATCCTTGACATCTCTTTGCCAATGAACAAATAATAATTGTGGTGGGATATCATACAATTCTTGAGCTTCTTTTCTTTGATCAGCAATTTCTTCATCATCCGCTTCAACTGCTAAATCCCATAATGTTACAGTATTATCTTCTGATGAAACAGCAATAATAGATTCATCTAATGGATTAAATGAAATTGATGTTATAGCAGATTTATGGAAATCATAATTAGCAACTGGTGAAGGTTGTGATTGACCATTAAAGTTTCTTAAATCCCAAACACCCCAAGAGCCATCATCGTGACCTGATGCTAATAAATAACTTAATTTATTACTCCAGGAAATAACATTAACATCAGTATTTGATGCTACTACTGAAAGAGCTGGTTTATGCTTTTTAGATCTTGTATCCCAAATACGAACATAACCATCACAACCACCAGTTGCGAAAACAGTATTTTCACCAGTTGACCATTGAATGTCTTCAATTGAAGCATCTGATGCTACAAATGGAGTTTTATCAGTAACCCAATTCGTACTTGTTCTATTAGTTAAATGAATTCTACCAGTACAATCACCAGTTAACAATGAACCAGTATTAACTAATGGAGACCAATCTAATCCATAACCTTCAACATTACCATGATTTCTAATGGTATGAATGGGTCTTTTGGATTGTTTTGGAATCATGAATCCTGGAGTATCAAAAGATTTGATTTGTGATTTTAAATCATATATTAATACTTCCCCTGATTCACTCATTAATGCAGTTAAGTATTCACCAGTTTCATTTGCATGAGGTGAAACTCTTATTCTATTAGTAGTACTTTTTAATGCAACTGTTTCTGATTCCATGATTGGGTCTACTTGTTCATCTTCATCTTCTTCTTCCTCATCTTCTTCATCATCATCTTTAACTAAAGTTTTCGATAAAGAAGATAATTTCATAGTTATAAGCTCATTATCTTTTGCTTTTGCAGCTTGTGTAGCTGTTGTAACATAAACAGAAGCAGGGTATTTTCTTCTTTCATTACCTAAATGATCGGGTAAAACATCAACAGTTAAACATGGCCATGGTAAATTAACATTATGTAACATTTCATAGACACTTGGATCTGCTTCTAAAACTTCATCAGGTCCTAATGATTTAGATTTATGAGGTAAATATATATTAGACTTTGGCTCTTCTTCAGTTTCCATTTGTTCTAATTCATCAATCTTCTTTTGGGCTGCTTCTTCATCAATTTCATCCCCTTCTCCATCCGAATCGATTTCAATGATTTCTCCATCACTTTCAAACTCATCTCCATAAGGATCTTCAAATTCTCCCATTTCATGATCATTTTCCTCAGTCCCCGTACCATTTGTAGGTACAGCATCCTTAGAGCCTTTAATTACACTATGAGTGCTATCATCTCTTAAGTCTTCAGAAGCGCTTCTTTTGGACATTTTATAGCTTCTTGATGAGATGAATTGAAAAAAATCTTTCCACTGCGAAGAGTCTCACGTGAGATAAGAGTTTGTTTATTTATGGAACGTAAAGCATTTCTTGATCAAGAGCCTCCACCAGGTTATGTGGCGGGTATTGGTAGAGGGGCTACTGGATTTGTTACCGGTGGTGACACTGGTGGTATAAAATCTCGAAGATTATTCGATGAACTGGACGATGAGAATGATGTTGGTAACGATGAGAATGGTCTTTTAGGACAATCAGGCAAAAATGATGAAGAAGCAGATAAAATTTATGACCAGGTAGAGAAACGGTTGCAACAAAGGAGGAAGCCCATACAGGAGATATCAATTGATCATGATCCTTTAAAAGAACAGTTTCTGGACTTAAAGAGAGATTTAGCTTCAATTTCAACGGATGACTGGGCAAGGTTACCAGAAGCAGCGGACTTAACCAAGAGAAACAAACGAACACGGTTATTGGAGCAGCTGAGACAACGTTACTACGCTACTCCTGATAATATACTTGCATCTTCAATGAGTACAACGGTTAGTGCCGTCGAGACAGATCTTGAGAAGGATCTTGAAAAAGGAGCTGAAACAGACTCAATGCTTGCTGATATACAAAGGAATAGATCAATTCTAGCATCCTTGAGGAAATCGGAGCCTTTTAAAGCCAGATCTTGGATTGCATCCGCTAGATTAGAAGTACAAGCAAAGAATTTTAATCTTGCGAAGAAGCTCATAGCAGAAGGTTGTGCACGAGTACCCCTTGATGAAGATATCTGGTTGGAAAGTATCAAGATTCATAGAAATTCTACTGATGGAGCTAAAATGGCTAAACTAATTGTTACGGAAGCTGTGAGGTATAATAGTAGTAGTGAAAAGCTTTGGGTTGCAGCTTGTGAGTGTGAAAACTCAGCAGACGTAGTGTCTCAGAGACGAGTATTGATGAAAGGCCTTGAATTCATACCAAAAAGTGTTCAATTGTGGGAGAAATTAATCGATTTACAGGATGACGAAGAAGACGTTAAAAAGATGTTGAATAAAGTAGTAGAGATATGCCCCAAGGAATGGAAGTTCTGGTTATCATTGATTAATTTATCCGATTATACAACGGCCAAGGACCTTATAAATAAGGCCAGAAAGGTCATGAAGGATAATGCCCAAGTATGGATAACGGCAGCTAAAGTGGAAGAAAGAGAGAATAGTAGTATCTCAAGTGAAAAATTGACCAAATTGCTTGAAAAAGGTATTAAGCAATTGAATGACAATACACTTCCTGAGAAACGACAAACAAGACGAGATTGGTTAGTTGAAGCGTGTAAAGCTGAATCTGAACAGTTCTTGTTGACTTGTAAGGCAATAATAACAAACGGTATGAAAATAGATATACCATTAGATGCAACAGAAGATCAAATCAAGAATACCTATTTCACTGAAGCAAGCTGGCTATCATCTCAGGGGTCAAATGCAGCAGCAAACTTTGTATACGAGTTCATGACTACAGAGAATCCTCACGATATATCTACTTGGTTGAGTTTATTTGTTGAGTATAAGAAATCACCTGGGTTTGACTCAAAAACAATGTACAAATATTATGAACTGGCTATAATAGCTAATAAACTGGAGTCTTTGTTGAGGTTGATGTATGCCAAGGATAAATGGAAAATAGGAAACGATATTGAAGGCGCAAGGTTAATACTACTGAAAGCCTTGGATGAGTTACCAGACGAAGAAGAAGTATGGCATGCTAATGTGAAATTCGAAGTGAAAAACGGAAACATTAATGAAGCAAAGGGTATATCCAGCAGGATGATAAAGGCGATACCATCTTCGTCAGCACGGGTATGGCTTAAACACATACATCTACTTAGATTCATTGACTATAAGAGTGCCAAAGAGGACTATGAGAGAAACATCATGTCGATAGTAGAAAAAGCCATAAGTTTGTTTCCTAATGAAGAGAAGTTGCACCTTCAGAAAGGGCAGATCCTTCTTCACGACTTAAACAAAGTAGAGGAAGCCAAAGAAGCGTTTTCAGTAGGAGTTAATAACTTCCCACAATCTGTTAACTTATGGCTACACCTTGCAAAAGTATATGGTGAATACCTAAAAGTTACTATTAGAGAAAGGTCTATATTGGACTCCGCAATTGTTAAGGTGCCGAACAACGACAGACTTTGGGAAGCCAAAATTAAAGCAGAGATTAGAAATAAAGATTTAGTTGCTGCTCGTCAATTGTGCAATAAAGCACTAAAACAGTTCAATTCCTCTCCTACCATATGGTTGCAATATCTTTCGTTAATACCCAAGATGTCACAGCGAAAGACTGCGTTCCTCGATGCACTTAAGGCTACTGAGAACTCTCCAACTGTATTGGTACATATCGGGATTTTTTTCTGGTTAGAAGGTAAAATATCAAAGGCCAAATCATGGATTGAGCGAGCTTTGTCTAACGAAACAGATGATGGTGATATTTGGGGCTGGGAATACAATTTCATTAAGCAACATGGAACTGAAGAAGATGTAAGAAACCTTCTTGATAGGTTTAATAAGCACCTGGATGATATCAATAAAGGAGTAGTTTGGAACTCAATAGCGAAGGCAGTTCCGAACCTTGATAAACAGCCTATGGAGATTTTAAAGTCAACCGCAGATGCTTTGAAAGCAACTGTTAACTTGTAGATATGATACATATTTATTAGACGTTCAATACATACTTTTGATAAAGCTTGATATTCAATGCACTTAAAACGCATGAAACTTGGTCTTTATCGTTCGACCACTCTTGCATTAATTCAGCACAGAACGATTTAAATTCATTATTTCCATACGCTTTTAATGACTTGGTAGGTAAATCAAGTACCAAGTATGCATTCTTCATATCAGGGGAATCAGTGTACTTGCTAGTTAGTTTAATTTTTGTTCCGACATCATTTGGGTTAATAGACCCTTCAATAAATTCAATAGTGAACCCGAAGAATTTAGATATATTCAATAAAATGTCTCTTGCCTTTCTGGAAAAGCTTTGTTTGAACCGAATATTTCTTTTAAGCAAATCATCAAGTTTAGCTTGAAGATTGGTTTTATCGACTTCTTGTCTTTCAAACACTGCTCTAGGAACATCGGTAGTTTCGTTTTTGTTGACAAACTTTTCTATTAATGCCATGTTTTCATTACGCAATGCATCTAATACTGCCTTCTTTATTATTTGGTCATTAGTAAAAGGATTAGATTTAAGTTGTAATACATGTAATGCTTCTTTCTTTGATTGGATATTGGTGAAATTATCAATTTGTGACTTGAGTAATTCTATTTCGTTATTGAGCTGTTTGATTTGGGTTTGAAGTTTGGTGTTTTCATTTTGGATATTGCTATTTTCCATTTCAGATCTTCTTCTATAAACTTCATCAATCCTTGGTCGTTTATCGCCTATATGAGCATCTGTCTGTTTATTTACTGTTGTGTTTTGGAGTTGACTTTGTAATACTGAAATTTGTTTCTTGTAATCATCTACCAACTTTTCCAAGTTGGTTAAATATTCTTCAGTAGATTTTTGTAAAACTTCTTTCTGGTTTTGTTGATGTACCTTTTCAAGAATAGATAACAGGTGTCTTAAAAATTCTACTTCTTTGGTGCTTAACTTTAATTGATTATTGAGCTTTTCAATAACTTCATCTTTGGCTGATGAATCAGCTTTTAATTTATCTATTGTTGGTTGTAACTCATTATTTAGTTGAAACTCGATTTCAAGAAGGTTAGATTTATACTCATTGACTTCATTCTTACATTGGTTGTATTTGTCTTTTAAGATTAAGTTAGTACTTTTCAATTGATTGTATGAATCTATGAACTTTGTCATAGAGGATTCTGTCATATCTTCTGAATCTTCAAAAAATTTTAAGAATTGAGTGTACCTGTTCTGTAACTCCATCTTCTCTATTTCTAGCTGTTGATATTTTTGCTGGATATCTTGTAAGGAGCTCAATTTGTTCTCTAAACTAGCAATTTTTTGTTTTAATAACTCATTAGATGTCTTATTTTGAAGTAGTTTATCAAGTTTTAATTGCAATTGGTTGTTAGTCCTTTGTAAGCTTACATTTTTGGCGTGAAGGTTTTCGTTGAACTTCAGCATATCATCGTTGGAGTGTTTTGATAAATCTTCTAGTTTTTTGATTAGTTCGTCATTGTACTTTAGTAATTGATTATTATCATCTTCTAAATTAGACAATCTATCTTCCATTTGTTCATTGACTTCAACAGTATAAGCCAAGTCAGACTTACATTTCTGATATTTCAGATTCAATTTGAATATACTATCATCAACTTCGTCTAATTGATCTTGTAAACTTTTGTTTTCACTACGAAGCGACTCATTCGCTTTCTGAAGGTCTTCAAGCTTTTTAGATTCAATTTGTTTAGTATTGGAATTTAGTGACTTCAATGACTCCCTGTCCTTATACAAATACTGGAAGTCATTCTCTAAGTTTTGAAGCCTTTCGTTCTTTTCCTTTACGAGCGTTTCAAATTTATCGGTAATTGACTTATTAGTCTGTTGTAACAAGGCATTATCAGTTTTTAAATTCGTTAATTGATGACGTAAATTAAATATGACTTGCCTTAAGTTAACCACAGTATTATCATCATCATTTTGACCAAAACTTGGAACAACTTCCTTAATAGGAGATGAGCTGCTATCCATTACGCTTTGTTTTATCGCGAAGATGATTAGAATAATCATTTTCTCACCAAATCAACTTATCCCACAGATAATGTCAAAAATGTATGATAATAATTAAATAAGTTAAAAAAAACAATTACTAACAGACAAAAGTCCAAGAAACTTTAAGTTATTAGAAGAACTTGAAAAAGGAGAAAAAGGGTTAAGTGCTGAATCAATTTCATATGGCTTAAGCAACCAAGATGATATTACCATGACCAATTGGAATGGTACAATATTAGGACCACCACACTCAACTCATGAAAATAGGATTTACTCATTAACAATTGTGTGTGATGAGAAGTACCCAGATGCTCCACCAAAAGTGAATTTTGTGTCGAAGATCAATTTACCTTGTGTCGACGAAGATGGTACTGTAAATGTAGATAAATTTGAAACATTAAAAAATTGGAAGAGAACTTATTCAATGGAAACAGTGTTATTAGAGTTAAGAAAAGCTATGGCTGCACCTGCTAATAAGAAATTAACTCAACCACCTGAAGGATCAACTTACTAGCATAATTTTTTATTAATTTATATACATGATTTCGTTACACACCAATTTCTTCCTCAAGCATTTTTCTTAAATCTTTGTCAGCTTGTAAGAATTCTTTTATGGTTACATCAAGATTTGGGTCATAAAACATTCTTTTATTAGTATTTTCATCTGTTATCTCTATATTGATCCATTTATTAACTTTATGTTTTTTACCATTCTCTACTGATGTGGTTGGCAATAAACATCTTTGAAATTCTCTTTTAAATGGTAGACATATAACTGTTGGTATATTATTGGGATATGATATCTTAAATGTACATTCATTCTGAGTTATAGACTTTCGTATGCAATCATATTTCTCTGGATTATTCAATACATCCTTATACTTATAAAGTATTTCTTGCTTATCGTAAACTGGAGTCGGTGGAGCCATATGAAAAATATATGTTTTTCTGAGAACTATACATCTAAAAACCTAACATCTCACATCGATTCCTTTCCTCTTTTCACTCTCTCTTAACTCAAACATAACTTGAGTTGCAGCAAAAAGAACTCCCAGTGATACGATAAAGAATCTAAGTCCCTCCCAAGTTTCAAATATTTCTTGTAATAAAGCTACTGTACCATCTTTACCTAAACAGAAACCAAATAAATTTGCAATCATCATCATCCAAATATTTGCAACTGCACCTGCACTACATAAATAAGTAAACCACCATTCATTTTCAAATTTTTTACAGTACATTGTTGCAGCAATTTCAGGTAATAAAAACAAAACTACTAACCAACCCCACAATAATAATTTTAACTCAATATCGTGCCAAATGGCAACAAAACTGAATACGAGTAAACTATTAACAATTCTGTTTTGTCCTCCACCACCCATTGGTACATAAATGTATCTCACAATAAATCTATTAAAAGATCTGTGCCACGCTCTCCAGAACGCTAACGCTGAATAGTTATTATCCATACATCTAATCATATTTTCTGGTGGATCAATACCATCAATTAATGACCATAATCTAAACATCCTCCAAGGGATTAATAGTTTTAACCAAATTATGTTCAAATTGAATAATCCAATCATTGAGATTTGAAATGGTGTATCACCAGTCCAAGCCTTTGTCTTGGAAACGGCAACTACGTATATGAAATGTAACAAGAATTCCATTACAAGAACACAGAATAAAAATCTAGCACCATAAATAAATGTTCTTCTATAGTCCTTGACAGATGGCAATGATTCATAATTCGATTGATATATGTAGTCATTGAATGTGAGTATTGGACCAGCAATAAACAATGGGGTATATGTGAGGTATGCCAAGTAATTGAATATATTGTAATCATCAAGTGGTAATGGGGCACTCAATCTTTGTCTATCATCAAGTCCAACTAACTTAGATTCAACTTTGTTATCCTTCTTAGCTTCAATTACCGCATCTTTCCTTTCCAAGAAATCTAGATTATAAGATATCATTCTTAATAATGTGAAGTTGTAGAAAACGTCCCATCTTTCAATAATACCTTTAAATCCATAGTCAATGAAATCTAAGCCAAACTTGAAGTTACGATACTTATCATTAAGAAACAATGATGCAATACCGTAACCCCAAGTTAAAGCTCTAGCGGCCTTAGCGTTAGGTACAAAATTACCAATACTGTACATAATTGAGATGTGAATGAATAACCTAAAGATGTTAAATCCATGAGCACCAAACAAAAAAAGTAAACCAAACCCAAAATCAAATTGGGTTCTTTTACTTAGACCACACAATGGTGATACCACTTTCCTTAATCCAACGTGCAACACAATCAATCCTACTAATAATAAGAAATTATCTCTAAAGAATCTGTATTGCTGATCAGAATTATCGACTTTTCTACCAAAGAGCCATCCATCACTAAGCAATCTCTCGAACCTTGGATAATTTGGGTTGGTTTCGTTAGACGCATCCATTGCTGTCTTATATAATAATGGAACAGCAATGGCAAAAATTAACAAATAAATTTTGAATTCTACCGTACCCCATTTTGATTTCCTGTTTGCTTTCTTAATAACCGCTTCTTTCTTCGCTTCATTCGCAGGGAATAAACGCGTATCTAAGGTCTCTAATGCAAAGAATGACAATACGTCGTTCAATACCTTTACCATTTTTAATCAATTGATAAATCTGCTGAAAATTGGAAATTGAAATCAAGTTTCAACTGACTCGCATAAAAAAATAAAATCTTTTATTTAGGGTAACATGTCAAACAAAGATTTTGATCCACCAAGACGTCCTAACCCAAAAGGATGGACGAATCCAAGGGCACCATATAACCCTTATGATCCAACAGATGTAAGGCCTCCCGAAGGGTACCCATCTGAATTCAATATTCCAGGAAATTCACCTCTGGGATTCTCATCTATACCGAAAGAGCCAACTCAATATAAGAAAGTTAATGAGACGATGAGAAAACTTAACTACACCCCAAGACCTCCAAGTGAGTTATATCCTGGCCAATATAAAGTTTTGAGGAAAATCGATACTAATCATCGGTTAAATGTAGGATCAAAATGGTTTGGTACTTTTATTACTGGTACGATGGTAGTTTATGGATTATTTTTCCATAGATGGAATGATGGATATGAAAATGTTACATCTGATTTTTATAGATTCAGATTATCATGGAAAGAAAAAATAATGGGTTTAACTGATGAAGAATATAGTGATTTATATCATCCAAAGGGTAGTAATTTAGTGGTAAAGAACGTTAGAGACACCGATTATATTCCTGAAGATATAAGAAAAACTACTGAAGGTCAATATGCTTTAAATAGACCAGCTGAAAGACACGTATTAGAAGCTCAAAGGATTCAACAAGAACAAGAAGAAAAAATGTTAAGGGAAATGGATCAAGCATCATCAAAGAAGAAATGGTTTGGTATATTTTAAATCCTTTATCTTCGTAATACTGATTATAGATTGTAAATAGAAATTCGCACAGGAGTATATTGTATGATAGAAACTAAACGGTCTCAGCAGGTATGTTATACTCAATTGATGATTAAGGATAGAACTAACAAAACAGGCATGGGATGATTCTCAATGGGATAAGCTAGAGACGTATCTCGTAGAATTTGGTCAGTTAAATAGCCAAAATGATTACTTGTACAATCTTCAGCTTGAATTCTTAAGTGACTATATTGGGAGTGAGATCCCCGCCATTAAGGAAAATATTCAGGAATTGGTGCAAAATAAGTCTGAGTATGCCCGTGAGCAGCTGCATTGGGAATCTAGTAAGACTAACTTAATGAACGAAGTGGATAATATTATCCTTTCCTTTAATTTAAAACCTTATCATGACTTAACGAAGTCTCCTATGAAACAAACTCAGACTCCTTTGAAGTCAACAGGATCTAAAGGTGCTGTAATACTTAATAATAATTCAAGACTGGAACTTCACTCACCTGAAATAGCGAAAGTTGACCTCCCCAAATTGTCTAAAACTCAAAGACGAATGTCTTTAGACCTCATGCACTCCAAACCTCAAGTGTCTTCATCATCACCAGGCAACCATATACGCAGCAGTAGTTTAAGTAAACCAGCAATAGCAAGTACGTCGACTGTTAACGTGATAACCAAACCAGATTTGAGTACCAAGGAATCCAACAATAAATTTATCACCCTGATAATGCCAAAGCGTAGAGTGGTTGATTCCCCAATATCCCCAGTACTTGAAGGACGACTGAATGGAAGTATGTCATCCACGAAACGACGTACGTCACTTGTTGGTGATAATCTACCCGGTTACATTAAGGCTCAATTGAATTTAGCAGGTGACGGTAAAAGGCTTTCAAAAAAACAGTCAAGGCTACATAATTTGTTAGCTAATTCCGAGTCTTTATACGCTCATAACAAGGACGTATCAAGTTCCAAATCAGATTTGCCTACCGGTACATCGGAGTACGAAAATTCTAATGACTTAAATTCTAACGAGTCAAGTGATGATGATAAAGAATATATACTGCCCAATCTGTTGACAAAGTATTACGACATGGAGGGCCAAGTTGATGATGAAGATGATATAGATTTCGTTCATGTCAATGGAAGTTTTGAAAACAATAGTGACGAGAATAGTGTGGAAGTTCAACCATCGGTTCAAAGTCAAGACGATGACGATTATTTATTTCGAATATAATACATAAAGATTCAAACAGTTTGTTCTATCGTCTGAATCATGCTAAGGGAATACTCATAGATGAATATCGAAAGAGCACTGGTAGGAGCTGTTTTTAATACACTTATTCCGAACCCTTTGTATAAACCAAATATACCTTCATGGGTAATTATTTGTTTACATAGACTTAAAATATTCTTTGATTTGTCTAACTTTTTCATTTGGACTCTTTTCCTTAAGGTATCTAGTGGGAACGTAATACCTTTAGCAGTTGCTCCAGCAATGAAGCCGCAAATACCTTCAATAAATGGTACATTGTTGTATTTAGTGGTAAAATCTCTTGCGAGTTCGTATGTCCAAAACATAAGTCCTGTATTGGAAGAAACTGATAACAATGCTGGCCTTATACCGAGAAAGAACCCTCTTGGACCATCAGTTTTCAAAATACTTTTTATAGTCTTTGACATGGAAAGAATTTGACGTTTGTTATTAGCAGCTAATCGAGTACGCAAAAGGTCAAATGGGTACGTAGCGAATGTACTACACACCCCTGCACCCATTCCTACTACTAAAGAATGAGTTGAAGCTGAAAGTGATATGTAATCATTATTTGATTGGAAGTTTGTCAACAATCGACTAATGGCTGTATAACTAGTGAATTGAACAGCTCCATATAATATGTACATTATCTCTGCGGGTACATTCCCTTTCCAAAAAGCATGTACTCCTTCATGTTTGAAAATGTCTCTTGATGTTTTCCACATCCCTTGATACGTTGCTAATGCATTCGTTTGTAATTGTAATCGTATCTTAATTGTATCCAATGGCGCCGTTATTGCTCTGTATCGTTAGTATAATCCAAAGATAACTTTCAGTAAACATACCTTGAAACTGCACCTGACATGGACCCAGCTATCACCGACTCCCATGCCGTCACTTCAGATCCTCTACGAAGGTGATCCTCTCTTTTTTTCTCGTTTGACGTTGACATATATGTAAGCCAAGTTTGTTATCGCATCGCAGAAAACTCCGGGTTCATCGCATACATTTAACTATATACTTTAATACGACAGAAGTACTTCTTTAAGGATTTCCGGGTACCATTTGGCTGCTACGTCTTGATGCGATTTAATACGGTTACGGAAAACATAGTGACCAACAGGCTGATTATTAATGTCCGGAGTAAATTGAAATCCAGTATCAACACCCCAATCATTGATCCTTTTGTCTCTTTCATCTTTGAGATTTAAAATGTCCGGTGGAATATTGTGTAAGACTGACTTATAAGCATCTAAATCAATGGTTTGAAAGAAAGGAACAGATATTCTAGTACCTGATCCAGGTTCAGGAATCATTACTCTATGTATAGTAGCTTTACACACACCTTGAGTTATGGATTCCAAGGTTTGACCAGCATTTACTACTAAAGTCTTTGGAATATTGGGTACCGTCACCCAATTTCCTTGAAAGTTCTGTACCTGTAGTGAATTCGAGTGATTCGTCACTTGGTAAATAAAAGTTAGCAAATCAGAATCTCGGTGGGGTCCACATCCTTGACCTGACGAATAGTCATCATCTAACACATTAGATTTGGATTGATTGTCCGAAAGCTGTGACAAGTCAGGGTACGCAATAATTTTCATCTTAGTCTGTTGATTAGGTTTAAAGAACCTATCCATTGAATCACGAGGGATTTCAAGTGCTTCACATACTAGCTTTCTGAACTCTGTTGATAACTGATTCATCTTCAGAATATACTCCACTACGCTTTGTTTAAACCCTGGGATGACCGACTCATCTGGCCACTCGTTGGGTCCTTCAATATTCTTATACACTGGATCAGTCTTTGGTGGTGCAGGTAATTCATTAGCTAAGTCAATTTGTTCTCTCCAGTCAGTCTTACGACTAGTAATCTCATTGGCTAGTTTATTATATCCTAAGAAGTGTGGATTATTTATCATAGAGCACTTATCCTTTTCCAGTTGCGGCAAGGCAAAGAATTCAATTGACAATTTTGCAATGGATTCATAGTCACTTTCATCAGGTCCAAAAGAATCGAAATTTTTCAACAAGAGAAATCCAACTTCAATTAAAGCATGTCTTAGTTCCTTTAAAAATTGAGGCTTTGTGTATTCATCAAGGGCAAGACTGAAGTCTATCACAGGGATTGTACTAAAAGACATTGTAAAATAGGGGGGGATTATAGGATCATTTATAGCTTATCAGCGCACGTCACATGATATAAGATAATGTGGAGTTGAGGGTATTGTATATTGAAAACATCTAGTAAAGGAAAGCTCCCATAACAAAAGCAACTAAAGTGATCCAAGTAGATCCAGTAGAAGAGGAAGCAGCATCAGTAGAGCTGGAGCTAGAAGACGATGAGCTAGAAGACGAAGATTCTTGATCATCGTTTGAAGTAGCAGATGATGATGGTTTTGAGCTAGCAGAACTATAATCATCAGAATCATCATCATCATTACCTGGCCAATCACAGCCTTGTTGGGTGTAAGCGTTGAAACCGTTACCACTTGGTTCCGCATCTGCAACAATATATTTCAATGCTCCTTTTGGAGTATCAGGAATATCATTTGAAGCTAACCAATGTTCAGATTGTGAAGGACATTCTGAATGATCTAAGTCGGATTTATAACCACCATCACCTTCAGGGTCAGAAGTTTTTTCAAACATATTCTTTAAGTTTTCGAAATCATCATTTGGTTTAACATCATCACCATCAAGCTCAACAACTCCATAGTTATTAGCTTCTTCTGAGTATTCATAAACCAAACCACCAGAAAAAACAGATGACATTTTATCGGAATAAATAGCTTCAATTTCTGTGAATGGCCTTGGTCTTACCAGATTACAACCGAATTCACTGAAAAAGATTGGAAGTGAGTAATTAGCGAAATCATTAAGTTTTGTATCATACCCTGACTTTTGAAAATCACTTTCACCACACCAAGAATAGTCATTGAAACCAAACATATCGGCTCTTGCCATTTCATCGTCACCACAATTAAAGAATTCAGCAGATTGAATCATATTTTCCACAACTGCAGCAGCTGAATAACCCACAGGAATTTTTCTTAAACCTCTATTTTCTATGAATTCTTTCATATCTCTAATTACAGCTTTAACATAAGGAGCAGCAGCAGTCGAAGCATCATCATTGATAACTTCATTTGCAGCAAATAATCCTAAAGTATTATTATAGTCAGCAACTTTTAAAATTGAAGCAAAGACTTCGTTTAAATAAAATGAATTATAAGAACAATTAGCGGTATCATCTCTTGTAATTGAAGCAAATGGGGTATTAACATCAAAAATAACGTAAATATTAGCGTCAGCCAATAAGTTCATACACTCACTGTGATTTTTAGTATTATCGATTGAGTAAATTCTAACAGTATTAATACCCAATTCCTTGAAGTATTCAATGTCTCTTTTACAAACGTCAGTATCAGCAATTGGATCTTCTAACTCAGAAGAGCCACCAGGTTGATAATCAAGACCTCTAATATAGAATCTTTCATCGGTACCTTGTTTAAAGAAAGCATTACCTCTAACTTCAATAGGTGTAATAGAGAGTACAACTTGTAATAGTAAAAAGAACGTTATGAGCATGTTTATTTATTTTCGTATCTCATAAATTGTTTATTTAAATAAGCGTGTATCGACACCAATTGTGGAGAATAGGAGGGTTTATCATCAAGTGGTTATCATTACAAACGTTTAAGAGATATGAGAAAATGATTTATATTAACCATAATTAGAGGCTTTGACCATTAATACGTCATACTAAGCCATAGAAGGTTTCCTTAGTATTCTTTAAATGCGCCGTGCAGTACTACTACGCCGCTGCGAGAGTTGGGCAGCTAAATCGTCGCCTCGTTTAGTCGCAGTGTGGACAACTCAATCCAACAAGTTTTTTTCCACTACAGAATTGCCTTCAGTAAATCGATTTAATCATGGGTACAAATTATGTGGATAATCCCCTGGTTATTGGAACTGATTTGTTAGTTCCTAGACCTATTTTCACTAGACCTTATGTATGGCCATTTGCTATTATTTATCCTGTTTTCTTGCAGATTTATTTAAATCATTATGACACCTACATTAAAGGTAAAGAATGGACTTTTGTATATTTAATTACAATTATTTCATTAAATATGTTATTTTGGTTAATGCCTTTCTGGAACATTAACATCAACACTAGCTTTAACTACGCAAAGGTAAATACTATTAATGAAGCTTCTTATATAAAAGTTGATCCAGCACCAAATTCAGGTATTGGTGAAATTTGTAAAATTAATAGAGAAACCTTCCACGATGGTGAAAAACAAATCAGTTTCTTATATCAAAAGAGACGTCATTTATTACACCCGGATACTGGTAAGTTTAGTCCTCCAATGTACGAAATTAATGAGTTACCAAAGTTAAGTGTTTTCCAAAATGCTAAAGGTTTATCTGGTGATTTAGAAAAATTAAGAAGGAATTACGGTAGTAATAAATTTGATATTCCATTACCAACATTCTTAGAATTATTCAAAGAACATGCAGTTGCTCCATTTTTTGTATTTCAAGTTTTCAGTGTGGCCCTTTGGTGTATGGATGAACAATGGTATTATTCATTATTTTCACTTTTTATGTTAGTATCCTTTGAAATGACAACTGTTTTTCAAAGAAGATCTACTATGACTGAATTTCAAAGTATGGGTATTAAACCATTTACAATTTACGCTCGTAGAGATAATAAATGGGTTAAAGTTCAAACTGATGAGCTATTACCAGGTGATGTAATTTCTTTAACTAGAACAAGTGAAGAAAGTGCTTTACCTTGTGATTTATTATTGCTTGATGGATCTGCAATTGTTAATGAAGCTATGTTATCTGGTGAATCGACTCCTTTATTAAAGGAATCCATTAAATTGAGACCTGGTAATGAAAATATTCAACCCGAATCCTTTGACAAAAACTCAATCTTACATGGTGGTACCATGGCCTTACAAGTTACGGCTCCTGAAAACCCTTCAATTCCTTTAGCTCCAGATCATGGTGCTTTAGCTTATGTTACTAAGACTGGTTTTGAAACTTCTCAAGGTACTTTAGTTCGTACTATGATTTATTCAAGTGAAAGAGTTGATGTCGGTAATAAAGAATCCTTCTTCTTTATCTTATTCTTGTTAGTTTTCGCAATTGCTGCTTCTTGGTATGTGTGGGTTGAAGGTACAAAAATGGGTAGAATTCAAAGTAAATTAATCTTGGATTGTATTATCGTTATTACTTCTGTTGTCCCACCTGAATTACCTATGGAATTAACTATGGCTGTTAATACTTCTTTAGCTGCTTTACAAAAATATTTCATTTATTGTACTGAACCTTTTAGAATCCCCTTAGCTGGTAGAATTGATGTTTGTTGTTTTGATAAAACTGGTACTCTTACTGCAGAAGATTTAGTTTTTGAAGGTTTAGCAGGGTTTAATCCAAGCGATATTCATCATTTATATACCTGTGATGAGGCTCCAGAAACTACCTCTTTAGTTTTAGGTTCTGCTCATGCATTAGTTAAATTAGATGATGGTGAAGTTGTTGGTGACTCAATGGAACAAGCAACTTTGAAGGCTGCTAAATGGACTGTTGGTGATAAGGATACCGTTGAAAGATCAAGAGGTAATGGTAAGAGTCAAATTCTTAAAATCTTAAGACGTTTCCAATTTTCTTCTGCTTTAAAAAGATCTTCTTCCATTTCAAGTGTTAACACTTTACAAGGTCAAAACTTAGTCAGTGTTAAAGGTGCTCCAGAAACTATTCGTAATATGATCGATGATTTACCTGAAAATTATGAAGCTATCTACAAATCTTTTACTAGATCAGGTTCAAGAGTTTTAGCTTTAGGTTATAAATTTATTTCTCCATCTGTTAATGTTACTAAAGTGGCTAGAGAAGATGTTGAATCTGGATTAACTTTTGCTGGATTTATTATTTTCCATTGTCCGTTGAAGAATGATGCTATTGAAACAGTTAAACAATTAAATGAATCATCCCATCGTTGTATAATGATTACTGGTGACAATCCATTAACAGCTTGTCATGTTGCTAAAGAAGTTGCTATCACTACTAAGGATACTTTAATTTTAGACTTACCAGAAGACCATCATGGTGCTAACGATCATGAATTAGTCTGGAGAAGTATTGACGAATCAACTATTATTCCAATGAAGAGTACTGATAAACTTGATACCTCTTTATTCCAAAAATACGATATTTGTATTACTGGTTATGCTTTAAATTATTTGGATTCTCATGAACAATTATTAGAATTAATTAAACATACTTGGGTTTATGCAAGAGTTTCACCAGCTCAAAAGGAATTTTTATTGAATACCCTCAAAGATGCTGGTTATAAGACTTTAATGTGTGGTGATGGTACTAATGATGTTGGTGCCTTAAAACAAGCTCATATTGGTGTAGCTTTATTGAATGGTACTGAAGAAGGTTTAAAAAAGATTGCTGAAAATAGAAAAATTGAAGCTACTCTTAAAGTCTATGAAAAACAAGCTGCTATATTTACTAATTGGAATAAACCTGCACCACCCGTGCCATTGATTATTGCTCATTTATATCCACCAGGTCCATCAAATCCTAAATATTTAGAAGCTATGAAAAAGAAAGGTGTTGAAATTACTCCCGAAATGGAAAAAACTGTTGAATTAGCAATGAAATCAGGAAAAACTATCACTATCGATAAATCAAAAGCTGGTACTCCATCAGCTAGTGGTATGGCAGATGCTTTCTTAGGTGCTCTTAATGATGCTGAAGATGAAGATGAAGCACCAACTTTAAAATTAGGTGATGCTTCAGTTGCTGCACCATTTACTTCTAAATTAGCTAATGTTTCTGCTGTTACTCATATTATTCGTCAAGGTCGTTGTGCTTTAGTTGCCACCATTCAAATGTACAAGATTTTAGCTTTGAATTGTTTAATTTCTGCTTATTCTTTATCAGTATTATACTTAGCAGGTATTAAATTTGGTGATGCTCAAGCAACTATTTCTGGTATATTATTATCAGTTTGTTTCTTATCAATTTCGAGGGGTAAACCATTAGAGAAACTTTCCAAAGAAAGACCACAAGAAGGTATTTTCAATAAATATATTATGGGATCAATTTTGGGCCAATTTGCAATTCATATTATCACATTGATTTATATCACCCGTGAAATTTATATTTTAGAACCAAGAGAACCAC
Source organism: Yamadazyma pseudoaaseri (assembly GCA_030674785.1). Taxonomy (NCBI): domain Eukaryota; kingdom Fungi; phylum Ascomycota; class Pichiomycetes; order Serinales; family Debaryomycetaceae; genus Yamadazyma; species Yamadazyma pseudoaaseri. Next base: position 298,417 of record JAKUBW010000010.1, on the reverse strand, counting down.
AAATTGATTTAGAAAAAGAATTTAGTCCTTCATTATTAAATACAGGTATGTTCTTATTACAATTAGCTCAACAAGTTTCAACATTTGCAGTTAATTATCAAGGCGAACCATTTAAGGAAAGAATTAGTAATAATAAAGGTATGTATTATGGATTATTAGGTGTTGCAGGTTTAGCAATTGCTGGATCTACTGAATTTATGCCTGAATTAAATGAAGCAATGCAATTCGTTAAGATGAGTCCAATTTTTAAAACTAAATTAACTGGTTCAATTTTACTTGATTTAGGTGCTACTTGGGCTATTGAAATTGTATTAAAATACTTATACATGAACTCCGCTGCTGCTGATATTGCTGCAAGAGATTAATCGTTTAGTTAACTATATATGCTGAATTTATAGATTGAGATCATTGTAATTTCTTCAAATCTTCTTGTCTATTTAACTGGTAGATTTTAACCACTGAAAGGTTACTTCGTGTTGCAATAGTCATGACTTTATCGTTGGTGTTTAATTTGGATTCCATTAACTTAAGAGCTTCATGAATATCTTCTGTATGCATGGGGTATGGTAAACTATCTTTTATTGTGGCGATAAGTTTAGTCATTGGATGTGTCAGTAATTTATTTTTGTTAGGTGTAAGTTGGTAAATTATATTATAGATTGATACCAATTTACCAATTAAGTACCTCTCATGTTTCATCTCCGGAGTCTCAGTCTCTGATTCCTTTGCAAGACGCTCCTTAAGACGTATACGTTCGAGTAATGATAATCCATTACTTTGAGATTGTTCAACTGATTCAATACGTTCTTTGAATGTAAACTTCGACAGATCATTCTTTATGGCTAATTTTGGTTTAGCTACTTTTTTGGGTGATACTTTCATCTTTTCTGAATGGGACTGAAGGATTTCTTCAATAGATTTACGTTTAATATACCCAATATCTTGGTTATCATCAATCCACTTGTTAGTAGCCTCAATGAACTTATCACTTCTCATTTGTAATGATTTATTAAACACATTGACCCCATTGAAAAGTGCCACATAACAAGGAGAATAATCCTTTACACCAGTGGGTTCGAGTAATTTGTATGCCATTGGATCAATTGCTAGGATAGCTAGTAAATGATCAATCTTTACTCTTCTTTGTATAGCATGAGATGTCTTTTCGAATAATTGATGAGCAGTCAATAAGCTTGGATGACTTGAGTAATGAAGCGAAAGTATTGTATCCATGGCATCATGGGCTTGAACTACAATATTGAAATCATTTTCAGAGATTAATGGATGTTTCTTCACTTTACTCATACGCGTTTTATTAATATTTGATTTAAGTACGTACTTTAAACTGTTGAGTACAATTGAGTAAATCATTTACTATCAATTGAGTGAATAGTTTAGTATCAATTGTGTGTCTAATTATGAATTAGATGACATCATGACTTGTTAGACCAACTGTTTCTTACATGAGGTCGTTACTGATCAACTTTCGCAAAGTATACCTCTAATCAGATCCCTTCTACATAACGATTAAATCTACTAATATATTATCTAAAAACTAAAAACAAATTTACTCTTTGTCGTCTTTTTTGTCATCTTTCTTATCGTCACCGTTGTTAGCAGATTCTTTTTGGTAAGTAGCATAAGCAGCTTTAGCTTTGTCAACGTTTGAACCATCAGTCTTGCTAAAAGTTTCGTAAGCAGCTTTAGCATCTTCTTGGAAATCTTTACCTTCTTCAGAGCTTAAAAATTGTTTACCTTTGTTAATAAAATCCATGATTGATTGTGTTAATTAATAATTTATAAAAAGGGGGAATTCAAAGGTTTAAATACTGATACGTCAAGTAATACTATTTCATCCATTACACACCCCTATTACCTAATTGAGAAATGATCTAAATGGAAATATATTTCGGGATAACAATACAAATTTAATGTACCTGTATATTGAGCTTGTAACAATACTTAATGGTTGTCTATCACATTTAATTGGCCAATCCAATTCACATGAATAAATTTGATCTTTCGTTAAACTTTAAATTATGGAAAATTTCAGTTACATATTATGGTTTTGACATCTAAACGACTATTTACTCTATAATTTCAATTTTTCTAATATTGCAATTGTTTGTTCATAACCTTCAATCTCTGCTGTATAATTCTCTTGTCTTTTATAAGCAGCTTCTTTTGCTTGTGGTTTGGTCTTTTCAGTAAATTTACTAATTGATTCTTCATTCTTTTTATTGAACTCTTTTGCAGTGGCTAATTTCTTCTCAACTTTTGCAATCTCTGCATCTAAATCAATTTGTCCCTTAACTAATACATGAACTGTACATTCTTTATTAATTGATTGTAAAGCACATCCTGATTCAATATCTTCAGCTTTGGAAACTGTTGAAATAGTTTCAACTCCCTTGATTAATGATACAATTGAATCTTCTTGTTGGGAAATAATTTCATACATTTCTTTATTTTGACATTCAACATAAATCTTACCATTCTTCAAAATATTATATTGAGCTAATAATGACCTTGCACCTTTAGTAATTTCAATAATTAAATTGTAAGCTTCTAATGATTTATTATCATCGAATTCTTTAACGTATGTTGGATATGGAGCTTTAGTGATTGATTTAACTTGTTCACCTTCTCTTCTTGGTAATCTTTGGAACATTTCTTCTGTAACATATGGCATAAATGGATGAATTAATCTTAATGCTCCATCAATACATGTATATAAAGTATCTTGAGCTGATTTCTTTTGTACTTCAGTACCATCTTGAATTAATGCCTTAGAATTTTCAATATAGACATCACATAAATCATACCAAAAGTTGTAAACTGCAGTAGTTGATTCAAAGAAATCTCTTTTTTCTAAACTATCATTAACAATTTCACTTGTTTTACTTAATTTATGTAAAATCCATTTTTCAACTAATGATTCATTACCAGTCAATCCTGATGATTTTGGTGGTTTATAATCTGATCCTAATCTACCTAACACAAATTTTGTTGCTTGGTAAATCTTATTACAGAATTTTCTGTAACCTTCAACTCTTAAAATATCTAAATTAATATCTCTACCACCAGTAGAGTAAGCACATAATGCAAATCTCAATGCATCAGTACCACATTCTGGAATACCATTAGGGTAAGATATCTTTTGTCCTTCCATAGCTTTCTTTAATTCCCTTGGATCTAAGTTACCAACTAAAAGTTTATCATGTAACGCTTGTAATTCAATACCACTAATCACATCACTTGGATCAATAACATTACCTAACGATTTAGACATCTTACGTCCTTGTGCATCTCTAACTAATGAATGGCAGAAAACTTCAGTAAATGGTGATTTACCAGTTAATTTAACTCCTAATAAAACCATTCTAGTAACCCAGAAGAATAAAATGTCCCAACCAGTTTCTAACAAGGACATTGGATAGAACTTTTCCATATCACTAGTCTTTTCTGGCCATCCTAAAATACTGAATGGCCATAAACCAGATGAAAACCACGTATCTAAAACATCTTCATCTTGTTCTAAAGTAAATTTCTTACCAGCGAATTTTTCATTAGCTTTTTCTAAAGCCTCTTCTTTGGTTCTACCACTAACCCATAATTCATTTGACATTCTATCATTGTCTTCACCCTCGATATTAACAAAGTATACTGGGCATCTATGACCCCACCATAACTGTCTGGAAATACACCAATCTTGGATATTCTCTAACCATCTGAAGTAATCAGCTTCAGAAATCTTTGGTGTAATTTTCAATTCACCTGACTCAACAACTTTGATAGCTTCTTTAGCCATGGCCTTTTGGTTGACCCACCATTGTGGTTTTAAGAGTGGTTCAATAACATCACCAGATCTGGAACAAGTTGGAATAGTCATTTCATTGTCCTTTTGTTCAACGAATAATCCTTTTTCCTTTAATCCTTCAATAACTTTATATCTAGCATCAAATCTCTTCATACCTTTCCATTCTTCACCACAGTTTTCGTTAAGTAAACCATCATCAGTGTAAATGTTAATGAATTCAAGATTATTTCTCTTACCAGTATTGTAATCATTTTGATCATGAGCTGGAGTAATCTTTACAGCACCAGTACCGAACTCCATATCAACAGTTTCGGCATCAGTAACTATAGGAATTTTTCTGTCAACGAATGGGTGAACAACAAATTTACCGTGTAAATGCTTGTAACGATCGTCATCTGGGTGAACGGCAACAGCAGTATCACCAAAAATGGTTTCAGGCCTAGTAGTAGCCACAACTAATTTTTCATCTGAATTTTCAACTGGGTAAGCGAAATAAGTTAAAGTACCAAATTCAACTTTCTTGTCGTATCCTGGAACTGACAACAATGTTTTACCGGTGATATTTTTGTTATCGACTTCTAAGTTGGAGATAGCAGTGTTTAACTTAACGGACCAATTTACTAATCTGTTAGCTCTGTAGATAGTACCATCTTCATGTAATCTAACAAAAGCTTCATTAACGGCTTTGGTTAATTGAGGACTTAAAGTGAAAGCTTCTCTGTTCCAATCATAAGAAGCGCCTAGTTTTTTGAATTGATCTTTAATACGTTGGTGGTAAACTTCTTTCCAATCCCAGACTTTTTCGAGAAATTTTTCTCTACCAAAATCATGTCTTGTCTTTTGTTCTTTAGCCCAAATTTGTTTTTCAACAACTGATTGAGTAGCAATACCAGCATGATCGAAACCTGGAACATATAAGACAGTCTTACCTTTCATTCTATTGTATCTTATTAAAGCATCTTGTAAAGCAACGGTCAAAGCATGTCCAATATGTAAAGCACCAGTAACATTTGGTGGAGGTGCTGGAATTGTAAATAATCCTTCAGGTTTTATATCTCCATTAGCATCAAATTCTGGTTCAAAGAAACCTTCTTTAACCCACCAGTCGTACCAAGAACTTTCAACATTTTTTGGGTTATATGCTTTGAAAGCTGGATCCTCTAAGGAAACAAGAATTTTTTTCTCACCTGGAACAGTATTATCAATAAATTCTGGAGTTGGCTCAGCAACTTTCTTTTCTTTCTTTGGTTTCTTTTCAGTAGAATTAGTTTTAGTAGCTGCTTCAGCTTGTTTAGCCTTTTTAGCATTAAATTTTGCTAACTTTTCAGCTTTTTTACGTTCTTTTTCCAATTCTTTTGCAGTTTTCTCTTTCTTTGGGGTTCCATCTGCATTTGAGATAGAACCTTCAAGTTTTTCAACAATTTCCGGTTTCTTAATCTCTTCAGACATCTTAATATATGATCTTCTAATTACTCGGTTATATTGATAAGGTTTATAAGATAATAAATTTGATTTAAAGTTTCTCCTGAAGAGATTTATTATCATACAACTGAGTAAAAAAAATTTTCAATGAATTGTGTGCGATACTGTAAACTATACGTATATTAAATGTTAATGAGTCATGGAATCGTTCAACCATTTACTAGAAGGCTGATTTTCTTTTTTGGGCTTCTTTATAATTGAAGCAAAATCATCATCAAAAATTGAATCTAAATGACGTTTCTTTTCGTTATTATCATTTATAAGTCTTGACTTCATAGATTTTGACATTGACGCATTAGTTTTATTATTAACTTTTGCTTTCTCGTCTTTAACCATCCCTAAACCTACTTCATTACCAAAACTATCAATATATGATTCTTCAATTTCTCCAAATTTTAATTTATTTTGAGCTTTTGACATACTGGATGATTGAAATTTCTCTTTCATCTTTCTTATCTTTCTACCACCTCTTTTTTTAGATCTATATTCCGTTGGGACTGGTAATGCTTTAACTCCAGTTGCATCTGGTGGTGTTAATAACTTGTTAAGTTTCTCTTGCACTTCATCTTTGTATTTTATACCTAGTTCTCCTTCTTGACTTGATTTTGAAAGATCAACTCTTGCAGCTAAAATTACTTTACCACTAAGGATACGTAATGCTGATTTCATTATGGTAGGTGGTAGAAACTTTATCAATTCATTATGGTATAAATACCCCATCTGTACATTTGAATTTATTTTTTTCGTACTTGACGATAGTTCTTTTACGCCCAATGAAGGTATATTACAAGATGGTATTAAACTTAATTGATTCAAAGACCCGGTATGAATAAGTAATTGTGACGTAGTAACTGGTCCCAATAATGCTGATAAATTTGGAGTAAATTTAATTAATTTTTGTTGAATAAAATTAGATAGTTTATCCAATAATTCCTGAAGTTCGTCATATTCAGTACAGCTATCTAGTATAATTTGAAAGTCCGAGTCATTTAACTTAAATTGTTTGGTTGCATTGGCAAGCCCGCTCATAATAAGCAATAAAATCTTATCGTTTGTTAAAAATTCTTTGAATTTAGTCTCGTAGTCTTTTATATCTATTAAATTCTGTTTGATAAGCTTTATTACTTTGATAAAATCTGTTGGATTAGTGATCACTGTTTCAAGCTCAGGGTATACAATTTTATATTTGAACTTAATGAATGTAAACAAAAATGACATCTCCAAGTTAATCAATTGTATTAACTTGTTTATATCAAGTAATAACTTATATTCATCATTTTCATAGTCTGAATAAGATATAAGTTTGAGAAAATCTGATTCTTCAGACCCGAATTGGTTCATTCTTTCATATATCAACGGTGATAGCTTATGGACTTTCAAATATATAATAGGATTCGTTATGTTTTCAATATCCATCAGGTTAAGTTTAGCTTCTGTTGACAATGGATTACTCAAAATATCATCTAGTTCATGTTCAAAATCGGCATTGTCCGGCTTACTTTCACTCTGCGTGTTTTCTATGTCATCTTGCTCTATCGACAGCTTATCACCATCACTTTCAAAGTCATTTAATAAATCATCTTCGTATCCCATATTAGATAATTCTCACTCGCATCTCTTCAAAACTTTTTTCTGTTCAACTCATTATCATGCAACTTAAAACATCCCTATTAAGTAATGTGGATGGCTCTGCTGAGCTTACTACTCATAATAGTAAAGTTCTTGTGTCCGTAAGTGGACCAATAGAGTCTAAAATAAGACAAGAGCTTCCTAATATGGCTAGCTTAGAAATTATCTTTAGACCATCAGTTGGCTTAAGCAATACAAGAGAAAACTTATTAGTGGATAAATTGAGATCTATCCTTTCAAATTTAATAGTAAGACACAAGTATCCTAGACAGTTGATCCAAATTGTTGTTCAAGTTTTGTCGACCGAAACTGACTCCGTCATCATAAATAATTATTCAAACACTGCAGATGATTTAAAAGTTTTTAACATTGAGTTCAGTGATGTGATAAATTGCTGCTTCTTTGCCATCATAGACGCTAACATATCATTATTTGAGTCATTCATATCGATTAATCAGTCTATATCAAATGATAACCAATTCAAAATTAATCCATCATTACAAGAGATAATTCACAGTAAATCAAGTCATTTATTAGTATATTCAATTGCGGATGGTAAACCCAATAAGTTAATATTTGTTGATTCAAAAGGTCAGTTTACTGAGGATGAATTGTTTCAAGTGTTGGATAATGGATTTAATACCGTTAACACCAAATTCCCAGAATTTAGAAACCTAATCGAACAAAAGATTGATAATGACTTAATATGGAAGCATGATTAGATAGTATAATGTACATTACCGTTTATATAGATGTTAGTTTTTAATAAGACAAATTTTAAAATCACGTGATGATAGGACCAGAGATGTCTCACAATTTTAGGAACCATAAAAACTTAGAAGTTGAATTATCAGTACTCGACAAAGTTTACCTTAATAATACAACATTATAGCGCAACTGCTTTGTTGAATATATCGACAAATAGTTTGTTCATAGGACTTAATTCACGATATTTACCAGTGCATGTTTTTACTCAGCTGTGTCTCAGATTATATACAAGGTAAATGTCTGAGACCTCGAAGTTGGTCTCTGATTCTTGATGGGAAATTACACTTTTCCTTTGCCATCAGCGTATAGTTATCATTTTTCGAAACCTTGAGAGTAGGTGAACAATAATTGTTAAGCATCATATTGTCAATTGTTAACATTACGAATTTTATTAGAAGATTAATGTGAGTAAAGTTATCTGACATTATCACCTTGTATTACAATGAACTCTAAAAACATAAACTAAAATATATAGACACACAGATCGATCATTAGGTATATCTAATTGGTTGAAACTACACTAGTATAAAGTAGCCAATGGATTTGAACTTAAATTAATCGTCAAATCACTAAATTTATTATTTGGATTTGACTTATGCTTAAATGTAAATCCAATAAAATTTGAATTTTTGAATTTTTTTGAATTCATCAACAACTTTTCATTATAATTTTGTCTTTCAAAGACGTCTTTATATTTTAACATGGATTCTTCATCTTCAAAATCATCAAAGTATCCGGCATCTTCTTCATTATCTAATTGAGGAGTAAATGGAGGAGTTTTAGATCTTAAAGTTTCCCAATTGATATCACTGAAATAACTCATCTTTTTAATTTGATTGCAATTTTTAAATCTCAAACTTGGTTTTGTAATTAATTTTGTAATTAATTGCCATGTTCTATCACTGAAAACATATCTACCATCTTTAGTTTGAGGTCTTCTTAAAGTTTTCTCCCAATTTTTCAAATTATAATAGGTTTCCTCTTGTTTACCACCACTAAATGGTGGGTAACCACAAAGACTTTCAAATAGTATACAACCTAATGACCAATAATCAATAGTAAAATCATAATTCATACCTTCTAAAACGTCCAATGCCATATAGTCGGGACTACCCACAATCGAATTTGCAAATCCGTTATTTGTATTTTGGAAGCTTTTATAGATTTTTTGACGTTCATTAATATTAATTGAAGGTAACTCAAATTTAAAATTCTTTGAATTTGACATATTTGAAAAGTTTTTTAATTTTAACTTCATACTTTCAATCCTTTCGTTTGAAATTGAACCTGAAGCCAAGCCAAAATCTGTTAATTTAATATGACCTTTTGAATCAATTAAGAAATTTTCTGGTTTTAAATCTCTGTGAATATAACCTAATTCATGTAACGCATTAACAGCACAAAACATTTCACTAATATAAAATCTTGAATGGGGAGGAATTAAATAACCAGTATTATTCAATAAAGTTCTAAAGTCACCACCAGGGACGAATTCCATTGCTAAAAAAACTTTTTCAGTATCTTGAAAAGCGTAAAGTAATTTAACTAACCAATCACTTCTTGTGTTAGTTAAAATATCACGTTCAGTTAAAACATGTTTTGTTTCATTTAATTTAATTAAAAGACTTTTATTTAAAACTTTCAAAGCACAAATTTCTTTTGTATCTTTCTTTCTAGCTAAAAAAACTTGACCATAACCACCTTGACCAACTTGAGTAATCATTTCGAAATCTTTATGTTTTGGTTTCAACCTTTTCTTTCTCAAGTAAGCTCTCTCTCTTGTTATATAATTTTTCCATTCTAAATTCTTTTGTTGAGGACTTAAGTTTGATTGTTGAGTTAATGATTTAATAACACTATCGCTTCTTTCCTTTCTATTGATAACATAATCGAATTTATCGCAATAATAATCTAAAAAATATAATTGGCAAACATTTGACAACCTTTGAGTTTTATTAGAAATCTTAATTGAAGGTCTTGCAATTGGTGAAGTTTGTAAATCATTAGTTTTATATGGTGATAATCTCTTTTGTTGAGGAGAATTTAAAGGAGTAATGTTCTCTTTATTTAATGGGTCAACATCCATTAAAGAGACGTTTTCCATACTTTGTGAAAGGTCTTCCATTCTTAAGCAATGCAATTAATTTTTAGGAAATGGCTAGTTTTTAAGTTACTGATTGCAAAACAGATTTGAGAATGTTTACAAATTGAACTGATTGAGAAATTAGAATAAACCAATATTTATCGTGTAATTATCAATAAAATTCCGAGATGAGGGAGCGATGTGTCAACACCAACCGGGCAAAATGGGGGAAAACCGAAGGTACTAATTTTATGGGTGACATAATAAAGTGCCAAAACCGACTAATAGTTCACCCGCAAATACTTTATTCATATATTTCTTAGTACTAATGATATATAAGATGAATTATTCATCAGTTCTTTTAGTTCATAATACAAATCATTTTTATAGCCCGTATTACATAAGTCAATATGTCATTCAATCGCATAATTAAAACTTTCGGTTATTGCTGTGGTTGGCTTAAACTTTTCATAGTCTTTAACTTCACTAACTGATTACTTTAATTTTTTGAAACCTGGGGTAATAAGAATTTAATGATTATTTATCACCCACATTGCCCGCTTTAGCCCCACAATTAATTGCGGTGCATTAATTTAATAATTAACACCGCAATTTTATACCCTGTCGTACCATTTTATTTGAGCACGTCTTTTTTCTTGTTAGCGGGTTTGTGTAATTTTTTCAAAGTCCGAAAGTTTTTTTTTGCACTCAACAATTATTACTGTGTGGGGGTGTTTTACAAAAAATATAAATACTTGACGATTCCCATATCTGTAAATTGACAAAAATGGCTGATATTGAAAATCAACAACCAGTTGAAGAAAAACTTGTTATTAATAATAATGACCTTAGTGTACCAAAAGATGTTACAAAAATTCATACCGATGGTGACTATATCCAATTTGGTCATGAAAGATATTTAAAATCTGATTTAGTTACTGCATTCGGGGGTGACTTTAACCCTGGTTTAGCTCCTCCTCCAAAGAATAATTTAGCAAATCCATCTCCATTAGGTTTAAGTGCTTTTGCTTTAACAACATTTGTTTTATCATTAATTAATTGTGGTGCAAGAGGTGTTGTGATTCCAAATATTGTTGTTGGTTTAGCTTTCTTTTATGGTGGTGCTATCCAATTAATTGCTGGTATGTTTGAAATTGCTATTGGTAATGCTTTTGGTGGTGTTGGTCTTTCTTCTTATGGTGGATTTTGGTGTTCATGGGCTGCAATTTATATTGATTCTTTTGGTATTGCAAGTGCTTATGATAACCCGGAAGAATTTAGATACGCTGTTGGTATATTTTTATTAGGTTGGTTTATTTTCACATTTTTCTTGATGTTATTAACCTTAAAATCTACCGTGGCTTTCTTTTCAATCTTTTTCTTTTTACAACTTACATTTTTATTATTAGCAATTGCAGAATTTAAAAATTCAGAACCAGTTAAAAAAGCCGCTGGTGTATTTGGTTTGATTACTGCTTTTGCTGCCTGGTATAATGCTTATGCTGGTATTGCTAATTCCCAAAATTCTTATATCACTGTTAAAGCAATTCCATTACCAGATCTTGAAGAGAAGAAATACAAGTAATGAAAGGTTGATAAATTTTCAATTCTTCAATTACAATTTATTTATTATTATTTATTTTATTTATTTATTAGTAATTTAGTAATTATGCTTTATGAATTTATTTATTTATTCGATTTATTTAACTAAAAATTTAACCACAACTGGTCTATGATCAGAAAATCTATAAGGTGGTAAAGAAGTATCATTAACCCATGTATCAATAACATTATAATTTTGAACGATTGTTGAACCATTTGGTTGATTAGAATTTAATGGTGACCAAATGAAGTCAATCACAGTTTGGTTATCGCCTGGTTCAAATCCTGTGTAAGTTGGAATTAATGAATACTTGGTTTCGGCGATTTCCCTAGTATCTTTTAACCCTTTAACTAAAGTAGTATAAGATAAATCAGTTGAAATAGAATTAAAGTCTCCTGCTAAGTAAGTTTGGTAATCATTTGGTATTTCGTCAATAAATTTCAAGATTAAATATGATGATTGTTCTCTTGCTAATTGACTAATATGATCATAATGAGTATTCAAAAAGTTAATATGTTCACCAGTTTCTTTGTGTCTTAATTCAGTAATGGTAACAATTCTAATATTATTAGCACCCCAAGATTTTGATGGTACATCAGGTGTTTCACTCAACCATTTAGAAGTTCCATTGACTAATTCCCATTCATTGGTATCATAAAGGACTGCTGCGTATTCACCTTTCTCTTTACCGTCATCTCTTCCAACTCCATAATAAGTCCATACACTTTGATTGGTTCCATTTCCATTCAATCCAACTAAGACATCATCTAATTGATTCTTTTTAATTTCTTGTAATCCAATCAAGGTTGGTAAAACTGCTGATTGTTCCTTCAAAGTTAAAATTTGATGCTCTTTTCTAATTGACCAAGCAAGTTCATGATCAAATCTATTAGTTGTATCAACTCTTACATTTGAAGTGATAATTTGAAAATCAAATGTTGAATTGGTTGGTGCTGTTGGTGCTGCCATGACACTCGTTGCAGCTAATAACGATAAACATAACTTTCCAAACATTAGTTGATATCAATAGTACATTATCAGCCTTATTTATAGTTTACGTTATTCAACTTCAACGTGGATGGTAACCACAGTTGCTTTATCTGATTTCTACCACATGTATAGCTCAGTAGGTTTAGAGTTCCATCTACTTCCTAATCAAGCAAATTTATTGTGTCAAGCACATTAAGGGCCGTTTTTGCAGCAATTACACGTGTCGTCAAGAGTTGTAAATCAGGTACCAGTTCCCATGAATTATTCTATTATTATGCACGTCATCGAATGGCTGGGGTAATGATTCAAAAATTTTGTAGTGTTGCTTGTTATAATTGGGAATCATTCGGTACAAATAAAATGGCAGTTACTATCAACACTCTGGTGCCCAAATAGCTTATCATGGATATAATTTACATAAAACGACTCACATTCATTGACAACACGCCAGTGTATCTAATCTACCAAGAAATTTCTTCTACCTGTCTAGCTACAAAGACTAGCAAAAAGGTACATGAACGTGCACTCGATTTAGGTTTCTCGCTTACTATTCGCTGGAGCAATTATTTCTGTAAGTAGAAGAAGAACTGTGCAATTATACAATATACAACCGTTCATATGATTATATAAGCTAATTAATTAGTTCAGTTGGCTCTATCGCACATATATCTCTAGAATCTCCATCGCTGGTGAATTTCACAGATCAAACTAAAATATTGCAATTTACTATACATATATTATGAATAACTTAAATATCAATCCCAATTAGAAAATCCATCCTAAGATCTTGTCATAGAACCATTTAATATCATGAGGGTTACCATTGGCGGCTCTGACAGCCTTTGCTTCTTCATCTTCATTAGCCCATGCTTCTTCTTCAGCATCAACAACATCTTTATAAGTTGCCATATCACATTCACTTGATCTGATATGTTTAGTTCTGTAGAAAATTTTGAAACCAGCATACATAGCAAGAAATACCGGTAAAACAATATAACCAGTGATGAAAGTCTTATATGGGAAAGGGTGACCAAGGAAAACGGTGAAATTTTTGATCAAGACAACTAAACAACAAATAGTTAATGCAATCCATGAACCATATGGTTGAAATGGAGATTTATAAGCTAAATCACGACTTCTATCAATACCTTGAGCTTTGCAAGCAGCCATAAATCTGATGTGAATAATTAAAATACTGACCCATGCTAATAAACCACATAATGAAACAACGTTAACAAAATAGTTAAAAACTTCACCAGCAGAAGAAGAAACAGTCATATAAGCCAAAAGACAGAATAAGAATGATAAACCAACTCCATAATATGGAACACCCATTCTATTAGTTTTTGAAAAGAATTTTGGTGCATAACCAGCAACTGATAAACCATAAATAGTTCTTGAACAGATATACATATCAGAATTAGCAGCCGATAAAACGAATAACATAATACAAGCATTAATAACATGATCTAAGCCTTTAATGTGAGCATTTTTAATAGCAATGACGAAAGGTGAAGCACTTGCAGTCTTACCACTTGCACCTAATAATAATGGATCTTCAGGGGAAACACACATACCAAGGAATAATATACTTAAAATGTAAAATACCACAATACGGTAAAAAGTCAATCTAATAGCTTTAGGGATTGCAACTCTTGGTCTTCTACATTCAGCAAAAGTAATACCGCAAAGTTCAGTACCTAAATATGCAAAGACTGCATTAACTAAAACAGAAACGAATGAAACGAATCTACCTAATGAGCCATGAATGACAACATTTTGACTTGAATTTCTGTAGATTAAAAAAGCTCCAGGACTTTGCCAATATCTAAAACCAGTTCTTTCTTTTGATGGGCCTCCACCTAATGCAATAACCCATAATAAAATGATTAAACCTAAACAAGTGAAAACTTTTAATAAACTTAACCAAAATTCAATTTCACCAAAGAATCTAATACCCAAAATATTAATGGCTAAAATAACGAGTAAGAAAATTGTAATCCAAACACCTGGATTTAATCTATCAGCACTTACCCAATATTGAACAGTTAAAGAACCTGCAACTAATTGATTTGCAGGGATAATCAAGTATTTAAATAAGTAAACATAACCACAAGCAAAACCTAATGCAGGATCAACATATCTATTACAATAACCAGTAAAACCATCAGCTAAAGGAATAAAAGTAGCAATTTCACCAAGAGCAGTCATAACCATAAAGACAACGAATCCAATAACTGAATAAGCAAGTAAAATAGCACCAGGACCAGCAACTTTTAAAGCTGAACCAGTACCAATTAATAAACCAGTACCTAAAGCACCACCTAAGGCAATCATAGAAACATGACGAGCGTGTAAACCTTTTTTTAATTCATGACCTGAATCAAGTTGTGATGTTGGATTAGAACGGGCTATAGCCAAATTATAGTCTTCAGCACTCTTTTCAAAGTCACTCATCGGTACTATAAATATCACGTGAGAGAAATAAAGCCTGAAAAATAAATATACGGAAAAAATCTTATTTGGGAATCCCAAGATATTTATATTGTTTTTCTAATATTTGTTTTTATTACTATGATAAGGACTAAAAAAGTAATATTGATTTTTTGCTTAGTTTACGTTACATTTTTTTATACATGATTAACCAAGAATTATTCGAATGCATAAGATTTGCGTAATTCGTGTAATGTAATTAGACAACATCAAGTTTTCTACTGAACATTTTTTCTACTGAACCTTTTAATCTTACTTAGATAATCTCTACAGAAGTATAGTAAAGTCAATCAACTTCATCTTACAAATTTGATGAAGTTGGCGGAGTACAATTTAGAGTTTACCAATTAAAGTTCCAATTAAGTAACCGTTTAACCCCTCTAATTTCTTGGTTTACTACGTCCCTTATCAGTGAATTTTATATGGCGATCGATGTGTGGCAATTTGCTTTGTCACCGGGGTTTTAGTTTTTGTTGGCACTAAAACAGCAAAGGTATTTATGGTCCGAGAATTCGAAATTTAGGGTAACAAAAAAATTCGGCTATTGAAGGAATATCAATAATTGAACCAGCTGACAATTAATTTCCCTTTTGATTCAACTCATCGATTCTTATCTATAAGTTACGGACTAACTATTGGCCAAAAGAAATTCCAAGCCAAGAAAATAAATTTGTGCCTCAAGTATTTTGTTGGTTTTAGGCACAACCTTTTCAGTTGTAATAGCCCTTTGAAAATCATTCTAATTACGTAAATTACAATGTGTGACCACTCTTGACATATGTTTTGTGACTTTAGTTTCTTAATCTGCTAGCGGGGTGTGCAGGCTTTCTTCGATATTGCTAAAGGGTGCGACGAGGCTGACGTTTTGAGTAACTGTTGGCGAGGATTAGCGCAAATTTGCGGTAAATTTGACGGGTGAAATGAAAAATGTAGTGGATGAACCAAATATATATCCTGTATTAACTATACTACAATCTCTAATTAAAGCAAATATCACTAAATTTATACCAACATTTCCAAAAAAATCCTTTACGCTTAACCATATTAGCAAACATTTCCTCCTCTATAGCTTCTTCTCTATCAATTTTTTCTTTACCAGTTGTAAGATCAGCTTCTAAATCAGTTCTAAAATGAGTCTTTTTAAGTATTTTCCAGAATACGAATAAGCATATAAAGAAAACTGGGGCAAAATATGAAGTAAATAAATTTGCAACCGAAAATTGACCAGGGAAAAAGATCCAGAATCCATTGAAAAATAATATAACCACATTTAAGAAACATCCAAAGTATGTCATATATGGATGAACAAAGAATGGTGGTTTAAAATACCCATCTTTATCCCAATCATATCCTTGTGCAACAAATGATTTCTTGAATTTAAAATAACACCACCAAATACATAAATATGCACATAAAAGACCTGTAGTACTTAAATTGATTAACCAATTAAAAACTGTACCAGTTGAGTTTGAAACACTTAAATATGCAATACACGAAACTGCCATTGAAAAGATAACACAATAAATAGGGCAACCGTTTTTAAGACATTTTGAAAAGAATCTTGGAAGGTAACCTGCAAGTGCTCCAGAATATGCACATCTTGTAGCAGTAAATGTAAAACCATTACCACATGACCATGCAGATAATGCAATAACTGCGTTAACAACAGAATCCAATCCTTTGATACCAACTTCTTTAATACCAATAACCCATGGACTTGCAGCTGCACCTGCTTCACCATTAGCTTTTGCATCTAATAAAGTTGGGTTAGTTGAAGCACAAATTGAATTCATAAAGAATAAACCACCTAAATAGAAAAGGTAAATTCTAATATAAGCTCTACGACCAGCTAATGGGATTGTCTTCCTTGGTCTTTCAACTTCACTACAAATAAGACCAAGAATATCAGCACCTCCACAAGAGAAAGCTGCGTAAATCATAACATTCCAGAATGCTAAAAATCTACCGGTTGTACCAGGAGCTAAATATTCTTTAACTAAACCACCTTTTGGCCAATTTTCAAAACCATAGGCATCATTTTTTGGATTACCACCACACATTGAAATTAAAGAGAATAACATCAATCCTACAATTAATAAGACTTTAGTAATCGAAGCAAAAAATTCAATTTCCCCATAATAATGTACTCCAAACACATTAAATGCTAATGTAGTAACTAAAGCAATTGTAATCCAAACAGCCGGATTTAAATCAGACCAAAATCCAACAACACCAGCAAATGCAACAGCCTCTAATGCAATAAACATTAAAGATGTATATAAATAAATAATTGTACAAGCAAATCCCAAAGCTGGATCAACCCATCTTGCACTATAATGTAAAAATGAACCTTTAATTGGTAAATATGATCCCATTTCTGCAACACATTGCATTAAAGGCCAAACCACAAAACATGCATAGAATACAAACCCTAAGAATAAAGCAAGTGAACCACTTGAAACTAAGGGTGTGGATAACCCAACGAATAAACCTGTACCAATACTTTGACCAATAATCATAAGTGCAACATGTCTACTAGTTAATCTTCTTCTAGTTTCACCATATTTACCTGTGTCAAATTTATCATGAAAATCCTCAAATTTTGTTTGTTCAACATAACCTTCAGCTGTTGAAGTTGAACTTCCATCACTAAGATTACCAACTTGAAGATCACCTACTTTTTCAATATCAGTTCCATATTGCCCTTTAGCTTCAACAGACATCTTTGATAAAGAAAAAAAGTTTTTTATCTACTCTAAAACCTGTAAGCAATAAATAACCTAAATTCAAGCAGCCTTCCTGTCGCTTTATATAGAATTTAGCTTATCAGGTGAAGTCTATTAAGCTTCGACTATTTCTCACGCAGTGCCCGAACCAAATCGCTTCCTATTTGGGATATCAATTCCATTCCGATTACTGATAAAAAATTCCGCCCTGATCCCTATCTATGCGTTTGACAACCTTCCAGTCAATGACAGAAGCGATTTAATTGCGCTTCAATTGAAAAGTCTTCCAATTGTACCACTGAATTTTCAACAAATGCAGACTGAGACTCCTGACACTCAATATCAATTTACTTGAAAGCTTAATCTTCAAGCTCTGAATCAGCTCGGTTGAAGACAGCTAAGCCAAGACAACTTGCGCAAAATTACAGGAGTCATCTCTGCTCATTTGTTAATCAAGGAAGAGAGATTTTATTCTTAGCGGAATAAATCCTAATGAGGAAATGACGCTGAAAAGATAAGTCTTTAACCTTCAAGTGTGAACGGATGATTATTTTTTTATTTTTGACTACATGAAGAATATGAAGAATACCAGTAACATAGAGACTACTTCGGTTCATTCCATAAGTAGGGATGAGCCTAAATTACAAAAGAGATTCAACATTTGGAGTACGAGTGCTTTACAATTTTCATTAATATGCTCTAGTTTAGCCATTGGTACATTTTTGAGTACAGTTATTGGAGTTGGTGGATCACCAGTACTCATCTATGGTTTTATGTTAGCTGTAACGTTTGATTTGTTGATCTGTTATAGCTTAGCTGAAATTGCTAGTGCATACCCTCATTCATCAGCTCAAGTTCATTGGACTTATGTTCTAGCACCAGATAGAGCTAAAAGAGGCTTAAGTTTTGTGGTTGGTATACTCAGTTGTGCCGGGTGGATATTCGCTTGTTTTAGTTCTACTTTTGTAGCAGCTAGTTTCATTTTTTCTTTAGTGTCTGTTTATGAACCAGACTTTGTCCCTACCAATTGGCAAACGTATTTAACATATTCGGCTGTGGTAATAACTGGATTCTTAGTTAATGCCTTAACAGTATTTTTAATCCCAATTATTACCAATTCATTAGTAGGAATAATCAATATTGGTACTTTATTCATTTTAATCACTTTACTAGTTAAAACAAACCCTAAGCAAAGTGCAT
Source organism: Yamadazyma pseudoaaseri (assembly GCA_030674785.1). Taxonomy (NCBI): domain Eukaryota; kingdom Fungi; phylum Ascomycota; class Pichiomycetes; order Serinales; family Debaryomycetaceae; genus Yamadazyma; species Yamadazyma pseudoaaseri. The sequence continues at coordinate 279,623 of JAKUBW010000010.1, read as the reverse complement.
CATTCGTATTCGCTGATTTTATTAATGAGACTGGTTGGAATTCAAATGGTTTAGTATTCTTCTTAGGATTATTGCCATCAATTGCTTCTGTTACGCTATATGATGGTGCTTGCCATATGACTGATGAAATTGAAAAACCTGAAAAGAATATCCCTTTGGTAATGATAATATCAAACACTTCATCGGCTATATTAGCATTTATTAGTGCTATTATATACATGTTTTGTGTTGTTGATGTTGATGCATTATCTAATCCATTGGGTGGTCAACCTATTGTTCAATTAATGTATGATTCATTCGAGTCAGATGCTTTAACCACTATCGGAGTTTTAATCTTAATCGTTACTTTCACTGGCTCATCCTATACTTACTATACTACCACGTCTAGGTTATTTTGGTCATTCGCTAAGTCTAATGGTCTCCCATTTGGGGAATTCTTTGGTACAGTTAATACTACTTTGAAAGTACCATTAAATGCTTTATCATTAGTCGCAGTTATATGCCTCATCTTAGGGTTAATTATTTTTGGTTCTTCGTCTGCTCTTAATGCGGTATTAGGATCTGCCATGGTGTGCATCAATCTATCATACATTTTCCCCATTGCATCATTAGTGTATAAGTCAGGATGTTCTTTCAATGTCAGACACAGATACACCACAGAAGTTGATAATATAATCCAGCCAATCCTTAACCCTAAAACTCAACTCCCATACTTCCATTTAGGAAAATTTGGTGTTTTATTAAATTTGGCATCAATCTTTTGGGGGTGCTTTATAATGGTATGGCTCAATTTCCCATTATTCCAACCTGTTAATGCAACTAGTATGAATTATGCTTGTGTTGTCTTAGGGATTACAGGTTTTGTTGGAGTTGTATTCTGGTTTGTAGCTGGAAGAAGACTTTACGATCATGATGTTGATCTTAAGCATATGTAGACCTTGATTGGGAATGTATCATCCTCCCTATCGCTAGAAGTTCGTAACTCTATATGTATTTAAGACAAACTTGGAGAGATTTCATACAATTATGTCATCACCATTCTTCTAGAATATTCACTGGGCAGTAATAAAAATCTTATAACTAAACATTATCATAACCTATCTGTCAGGTGCCAAAAGTCACAAGATAGTAGTGCGCAGTTGATATCAAACCGAGCTATCATTTATATTACCACTACTATAATGACTGATGATTATATGCTGGCATCATTAAGTTCTGCTAGCTTAATGGAGGAAAACTATAAACTTTCATTAAAGTATTTCATGAGTAAAGACTTTGATAAGTCTTTTCGAATTTTGAAAGGTCTTTACCAGAATCTCTTTCAGAATCTTGTATCTGGGGTAATCGGTGAAGATATATTTGTCAAAGTATTAAATTTGTATTTGACAGAGGTGGGACTTATATTACAAGCAGGCAATGATTTTAGTGTCGGAAAGGCTGAAAAGAAGGAAATGGTTAATCAACTTGAGCAGGAATACGTATTGAACGAGTCAATCAAGTACTTCAAAGATATCAACCATGTTCCACCGGAAGTTATATACAACTTTTGTTTGATCTGTTACATAGGATTGGAATTAGAGGATACCAATAGGAAGCTCACATCTATTTACGGGAAGTTGAACTTTAATAGCCTCCAACACGATAAGTATATAAAGAAGTTTGTCGAACTTTTAGCGATGAAAGTTTTACCTGAATTAGATATGTTTGATGATGCCAAACAATTGATAAGTGAAAATCCTCTACTTGAAGATAAAGGACCATATTTGAATCACATATCTACTTTAGAGAAGAACAAACTCATGGAAAAAGACCAAAAAGAGAAAGCGAAACAGAGACAAATTAGAGAACAAAAAGCTAAGGAACAACAAGATAAATTAGAAAAAGATTTGAAGTATAAATCATTGAAGCAGATTAAAGAAGCTAGCCAGCGAAATACGAGTACCCCACCCCAACCAGATGAGACTGTGTCAGATTTTGAAGCATTGAAGACAAAGCTTTTGTATAACTTAAATTTTAGTAAAGCTTGGGTTAAAGAGAATTCTCCTATAATACTACTCATTATTGCAGCATTTTTCATAAGTAGGAGAATTTTGAAAGCAAAGAGGATCAATGTAGTGGAAAATTTGAAGGAAACCTTGAAGATGGCTTTTAAAATTAGTTATTTGTAGTATTTACAAGAATAATGGTACATCTACTTCTTTGTTTGCGTCATTAGGTACATCATCATTAACTCTTCGCCTTTTGAACGAACGCACTTCTACATCCTGGAATTGGGACTCTAACTCTGATAGATCTGTTTCGTTCATTAGTTCAAGTATGTTGATAGTTATCAAAGAACCTAAATAACTTTTATTACTTATATCTTTGCAAATTAATTGAAGCGAGAAAACTCCATCGAAATCTCTCAAGATCTTACATTTACTGGACAATTTGACGGATCTAAATGTTTTCCAGAAGCTTGAAAATTTGAACGTGGAAATAGCCTTATGTTGATGATTATGAATTTCAAGTTTTTCTAAGATAGTTTTGTCATTTGGATAAATTAGCTTCAGTAATCCCAAGAGTCCCAGCGATATGAAACTGAGTTCATTCGTTAGGTAATTCAGAATGAAGATGTATAATTCTCTTGTTCCGATTTGTTGTATGTCATGCAAAAGACTTGTTAATAGGTCACTTTTCAAAATTAGTTCATATTCTAATTCTTTGTAGTTCACAACTAACTCATGGTCTTGATCATCGAGTTCGTATGGATAGGTTACATCTGGGTAAAACGTTAAGAATTCAATTGACTCACTAATGAGATTATCTTCAAACTCAATTATAAACGGTGAACCAGTTCCATTATAGTTTAAGAAACAAGTAATATCTTTATTGTCAAGCACTTCAAAAGCATGATTCACTAGGCTAAGGTCAATACCAAATCTTAAGTCGTTTTCAGTGTTATTCTCTTGAGAGTCTTCAGATACTTGGGTGTCACCGTTGGTTTGACTGTCTTGTTGTATTGATAAGTTGAAGTTAGAAAATAATGAGACATCTATGATACATTGCAAATTGAGTATATGATTGTTTTCACAATAGATAATGATTCCCTTTGAATTTATAATGATTATTCCTTGAGAATCTATAGAGCTAGCTGCTTGAAATAGCTCACTCAAATGACTAATCTGCCTTGTAGAGGCACTAAAACTAGCTTCTTGACTTGTCATAGTTTCGCGTTGATCTCTAATTATGTATTTTGTATATAAAGAACATGTCTAAACAAGAATTAAAATTGCAATATTCGGCAAATTATATGATAGTGAATTAATAAACAGAAATATAATTATCAATTCTGTTCTTTTGATTTTGAGCAATGCATTCTGCTATCCAAGTAATATTTCTAATTTCTTGTTCTTTAGATCTTAACCAAGCCCATACAGTTGATAAAGTAAATTGTTGAGTGAAAGCATTTTTACAATACTTCATTTCTAATAAATAGAACCAGTCTTCTAAGTTTTTGTTTCCACCTGAAACATCAGCTCCTTCATTGAATAAATCTTGATATTCACCAACTGATTTAACAATTACTTTTAATTGTTCATAATCATCAATGCTTGCAAGTTCATGATGATTTACAGGATATAATTTACCAAATTCTGGGAATAAACTTAACTTATCTTCAGTTGATAATTCTGAATTATTTATAGAATTTAATGCAATATTAATAACTCTTTTATCGCTTTCAAAATTTAATAAACCAAGCATAATTTCTTTATCAGGAGAATCAAATTCTGTTTCCACAAATTGAACAAATGATTCTAAATAATTTTTAAATAATTTATTTCTGATAATTTCAATATTTAAATCATCTAAATCATCTGCTGATAAACAACCCTTGAAGAAAGGAGCTAATGGAGTATCCACTAATACAATATTATATAAACTTTCGATATCTGTAGCAACAGATAATGTAGGTAAAGTATCAAACCAACCTAATGGATGACATTTTGCTAACATTTCCAGTCTATCTCTTTCATGAACTGTACCAGTAATCATTAATGCAACATTATCAATCATATATCCATAACTAATATAATCGAGATATTTACTTAATTTCCCAGAAGCTTGTTGCTTTAAATAGTTAAATTCTTGATATAATTTTTTCGATAAATTGTCTCTAATAATTGCAGTAGATAATGGACCACTATGTTGAGCTAAAAAATTACCGTAATCAGTTGAAGATAACTGTAATTTTAAATCTTCTAAATTATCACATTGAGTTAAGTTTAAGTATTGACTGTTTACTAATAATCCATTTCTATAACCTCTTACAACTCCTTCAACGTATCCATTGTCAATGTTAAAGAATAATCCTTCCATAGTTTCGGTGTTTTCCCTAAGGGAGAAATTGAGATTTTTGAAAAATGCGAGCAAATTTGTCGTGTACAATAATCAATGAATAACAAACATGTCAAATATATTACTTGATTCATTAATTGAAGACTTGGGTGATGATTTAAAAGGTTATGTCCAGAATAATCCAGATATACGAGAGAAATCAGAACAATATTTAAAAAGTTTATTGGTTAATGAGGATTTATTATCGACTGAAGCGTATACAACTACTTCAACAAAAGTGTCTGATCAAAAGACCTTAACCGAAGAAATAGCGGAATTAGATGAATATCAAAGATTAGCCGATGTCGAGCTTGCAAAAATCACTAATGAAAACCGTGATTTAATCATTGGAGTCAGTGAAAATTTGAAGCATATAAATCATACCTTGACACACGAAATGACCCAAGATGTCAATAATATACTAAAAGCATTAAAAACTAATGAAAATCAATACGATAACACTATGAACGAAAAATACACACATGCATTATCTGCTAACAGTTCTATTCTATCGAATTTAGATTCAGTGCTAGACTTGCTTGAGCTCCCTACATTATGTAAAATATGTATTCTACAAGGGAATTATCAAGAGGCATTAGAAATATCAGTATTGTCAAGAAACCTAATTGCTAGGTTTCCTAAACTTCCTGTTTTTGCAAAGATACACCAACAAATAAAACATGAATTGAATACAATGGTAAAGAATTTAATTAAGTTATTGAATACTAATTTAAAACAAAATAGCTTAATCAAAATATTCAATATCTTGAGCAAACTAAACCTTGTAAATTTCAATGATAATGATATAATAAACTCATCGGATTTACCTGAGAGAACAAGATTCTTGAAGTTAATATACTTCAATTCAAGGTACAAGTATATTATAAATGAATTATCTACTTTAACACCATTGATCAAATTTAACAAATTCACATACTTGAAGAGATACGTTGAGGTCTATAGAAGTGAGTTGTACCATTGTTTATCAATGTTCTACACCATATTGAATCATTCATTAAACTTGGAGTCTAACGAACACGAAGATAGATTATTAGTTAACCAATTCATTAAGAACCTTGCACATCATCTAGTTAAAGAGTTAAGACTCTACATCCCTCAATTAAGTGAAACTGAAAACTCAACTGATGATATGACCGATAGAGAAGCCGAATTGAAGGGTCAACTAGACGGGTTAATCTTACAAATCATTTACTTATGTAAGTCGCTAACAAAGTTTGGTGAAAATTTTGAAAATTTAATTGTATGGGAATTGTGTTACAGCACTGATACCCCATTAGTATCAGAATCCCAATGGCTTGATAATTTATCCAAGGTTAAGAAGTTAAAGACGTAATGTACAAATATTTATTTCCCAAATTTTTATAAATAATACAAAGTGGAACTAAAGTCCAAATAAATACCTCAAATCTTGTCTACTTAATTTACTGACCGATTGAATACTCTTTTCATCCATTGCTGCATTAATCAATGATTTTTTCTTATTTTGAAGGGTGACAATTCTTTCTTCAACTGTACTGTTAATCAAAATACGATAAACATGAACTTCTCGTTTTTGTCCAATTCTATGAGCCCTATCCATCGCTTGTTCTTCAACGTAAGGGTTCCAGAATGGATCCAATATAATGACATGCGAGGCACAATTTAATGTAAGACCAACATTACCCGCTTTCAAAGAAGTTAACATAATTTTAAACTGTTCATTTTGATAGAATTGTTGAACTGTAGCATCTTTCTTCTCTAATGACATGGTACCATCATATCTTAATGTTGGAATACCTGCTTTCCCAAACATATATTTTAATAAATCAAAGAATGTGGTAAATTGGGAGAATAAAATAATCTTTTCCCCTGGGTACTCAACAAGAATTTTTTCTATTAGTTGTAATGCTTCATTCATCTTTGTTGAATAAACAAGTCCTTGATGTTTCTTGATGAGTTGCTTGATCTTTTCTGCAACGGATAATTTACCTTTGTAACTATCTTCAACGTGACTCTTAATTGCAGATGTGTGCTCTTTATCGATCCTTTTCATTTTAAAAATTTTATAATCAATAAGATCATTAATGGCAAATGCAGTCTGACACTCAGAGCACTTTACATGTCTGTCATCTACTTTGTTCTCTTCTACAAATGATGCAATACAGTCTTCGCATATCTTGTGATCACAGGGAAATCTAAATGCTTGTTCTAAAGTATAATTAATGAAGCATGCAGAGCAGGTAAAAACACCTTCCTCGTCGGTTTTCAAACCATCTAAATCCAAATCAAGATCCTCTGACTTCCTTGTAATACCATCAAACTCACCACTATTCTCTTCCTTTGCTTTCAATGGAGAATCTGACGCCACTTGTGAGATATCGAACTCAACTTTGCTTTCGTTGAACTCACTGGATTCTGGCTTCACTGATTCCCCAAACTCCAATTTAGCCAAACCGTTAGCATCAGCATTCACCGACTCACCAATATCTTCAAGTGGATCACTCGTGTCCTCTTTTATTGGTTCCTTGGCTTCGGGTTTCACAGTTGCTTCATTTCCGTTGCCTTCGAATGGAGTAGTCTCTCCAGCTCCTGATTTGACTTCTGACTTTATTGCATCCTCAATCGGTTCAGGTGATAATTGCTGGTTTTGATTCATCTTATTAGTTATTAAATCGATTAGTTCAATTTCATCGTCACTATCTAACATTATAACATCATCTGAAACTAGTGTCCCTTGATTTCCATTCTTCGAAATACACGACTTAAGATCATTAGATATGATTTCTGCATCTTCAATTGAAAGTCTATCTACTGCTCTTATCAAATTATTGAGGTTTTCGAATCTGAATTGTTCAAATTTACCAAGCCCACCAATTTCACACAAGAATGTATGACAACAAGCTTGTCTTAACCTAAGTAAAAGAACTAAAAAGTTTGAGAAGTTACCTTCCTCCATGAAGAGCTTTTTAGCTCTGCTTTGTAAATGGGTCTCAATGGACTTATAAGTTTCAAGCTCTTCTGAATCCATATCGACCATGATATCTACAACATGTTTCTTTGGTAAGTTCAAGATTGGTTTACCATCAATTTCAGAATCCTTGTTCCTCCGCAAAAGGATAGCTCTCAATAATGCTCTTAGTCTTTTCATACTGGTACTCTTATCAATTTCATCTGCACGATCTGACTTCAAAGGGTTAGAGATATCATTTTTGAAACTCTCTTCTCTACTATATGGTCTTATTTTCAAAAATCTAATGATTGGGAACAACTCATCAATAGAATTTTGCATTGGTGTACCTGTCAAACAAAATCTATATTTTGAACTTAAAGTAGTCACTGCTTTACACGCAACCGTAACTTTATTCTTGATGTTTTGCGCTTCATCCAATATGATTCTGTAGAAGTGAGCGTCAGCCGAATAAAATGGCGAACAATACTGTTCACCTCCTGTTCCATGGTTTGGAATCACATTCTGAGTGAATGTCATTTCATTATCTTTGAAAAGTTTTTCGTAATGCTTCTTAAATTCACTAGCCAACGTTGTATACGAGGTCATAATTACATCATACCGTTTAATATCTTTAAAAGATTTAAATTTGTTCTTTTGGGATCCATGAAATACCCCAACCGTAACTCCAATAGTGTGTAGCTTGATTTCATTACCCCATTGTCTTAATAATGAGACAGGGGCAACAATAAGTGTAGTCTTCTGTCCTGGATCATCAGATCTATGTGCCATAATTAATGCAATTGTTTGAATGGTCTTCCCGAGCCCCATAGCATCTGCAAGTAATCCACCCTTTGATTTTGAATTTTCCATCCTCATAAGCCAGGCAAGCCCAATTTTTTGATGCCTGTATAAATCTGTTCTCATACCGTCTGGCTTAAATGGTTCATCATCTGCATCCTTCTCAGCTTCTTCGGGTGTAATATTATCTAAAAGTTCCGTTAATTGAGCAGAGTGTTCAATGTTTACATTAGAAGTGTAATAAGCAGGCCCAACGGATGTTTGAGCCCCTGGTTGTTCATTTTGTGTTTCATGGGGTCTAAATTCCAAATCGAGAGCTAATCTTTCCCACTCATTAACCACTTGACTATTCGACATAGATTCATCTTGAGTTATGTCTTGAGTAGGGTACATTGGATTATTAATTTGTACCTGAGGAATATTAGGGTTTCCCATGACAGCCGGGGCGTTCATTAAAGTATTGTCAGCCCTGAATCTCTTTCTCAACTCTTCAGCTCGTGAGTCGGGCGATATTCTTGATTCTTCATTATGTAATACTCTCTTATATCCCCGTAAATCTACTTTGACACTTTCAATTTTCTGATTAAGGACATCTAGATGTGCTTTAGATTTTTGGCAAAGTGAATAAGCTTCTGTAACTCTTCGATGCATTACTTCAACACTATCAACTTTTGATTGATCAGTTTGTCTTATTTTACGATTATCATTTTCTTCTTTCAATAGTCTGTTGAGATTCTGCATTAAATGTTGATGCTTTCTGGACGTTTCAGATTTCAGGTTCGAAAGGTTCGCTAATAAGGTTCTTAGTTGATGTACTCTTTCTCTTAGTACTTGTATTTTATCGACTCCAGGAGGAAAATGTGGTACAGGAGCTGGATCATTAGCAGGCATATCAAATGCTCGTTTCATGGCTCTTTCTTTAAATGCTTGTACTCTGGCAGCTTCAGCTGCATCTAATTCAATAATTTCATCATCTGACTGATCGTTCTTCTCTACTGATTCAAGTACTGGAATAGGTATTTGAGATTTAGGAATCAGTTCATGCTCTTCATCCAGTAATGTTAAGTCCACAACTTCAGAATTCGATGATGGAGTAGGATTGTATTTATCGTTTAAACCTCCAAGTCTATTAGGTTTGCCATTTATTTGTTTGATAGGTTTATCAGGAGTTGGAGATTTCCGTAAAAAATCTGCTATATTAATTCTAGGAGCTTGTACATCAGGATTTCGACTTCTCACAGCTTCAGTATCATCTCGTCTATGTATGTCAAATTGTTGAGTATTTGATGACATGTTATTTACTATTGAAATCAATAAACGCGATTTGCTATCATGATATACATTAATTATAAACGTTAAAGGTAGTCACCATTTTCTTCCAAAATTTTGTCTAAACAAACATTTAATTCAGTTTCTAGTCTTGCATGATTTGGAGCGAGTGCTAAACCTCTTTGATAATCAGCTCTTGCATCTTCATAATTATTTAAAAAAAAATTAGCAACACCCCTTCTTAAAAAATTATCAGGTGTAACCATTTGCATACCAATTAACATATCAACATCATTAAAAGCTGCTAAGTAATCTCTCTTTTTCAAATTAGCATCAGTTCTTGACATTAAGAATAAGCTCAATTCTTGTAATGTTCCTTGAAATGCTTCAAATTTTTGTCTTCTACAAATCAATTCAATACCAACTGAGAATTGTTTAACTGCATCATCATATTTGCCATTTTTAAAAGCTGCAACACCACCATCTAATAATTTTTTTGCTACTTTACTAACATCTTTATTAAAATTTTCAATGGTAGCAACTGGTGGAACGTCTGATCCATTCGCTATAAACTCACTTATTAAAGTATTTAATTGATCAACTTCGGCCTTTAATTTAGGCTCAAATGAAGCGGTTTGTTCAGGAACTGTTATTCTCTTCTCTTTTGCAAGATAATTGACTGCAAACTCCATTGATTCGTTGTTAACTTTTTCGACCACTTAATATTGAGGTTTGGTGTTTATAGTGTTTACACGACTTTAGTCGATTGTGTTGTATGAGTACAAATTTGTGGCTGCAAATAACTTCAAGGTAATGGTAGTAGCGCTGGCACTGGATCAAGTATCCTTTATATCTGCTGATGAAGGGACCATAATCAGCGACGTTGAAATCAATGATCACTCTAGATTATACATTGATTCAATGTCGAGGCTAATAAACACCCCACAGGAATCTCACTCACTGATAAAGCCCAGTATTGAAAGGCGGGAAGAAGCTGGAAGGCGGGAAGAAAATCAAACAGAGGTTGACTACGAAAGGCGATTAGAGCCTGCAGGCGACTTAAACCTTCGTAGAACTCTAACAGTTGAGAGCATGTTTCGAAGAAAATCTCGTAGAAAAGGATTAAGTTTGAGCCAGACTAGTTTGCCAAATTTAACTCAAACAGCAAATGATTTGGGGTCGAAAGCCGTGTCCCAAATAGTTACAAGTGCATATACGAATAAAAAAGGTAAATCTGGTGATAACGAAAAACCATCACAAGTTTACTGCGGGAATTCAAATCACCAAAACTTCAAACCAGGTCACGATGAGGAGATAAAATTCAAACATGTCGGGAATAAGCCAAAACTGAATGGATTATTTCGGTCATTTACAGGAATTTTTGATACCAAACAAGCAAGTAATTTACTCAAGATCTCCGACCCTCCTAAATCAGATAAAATCCAACAACTGTTATCAGAAACAGTCAATGAAAGGGGACCGGAAATATCAAATCCCGCAACTTGCAGAACATTATCCCCTGAAGGTACTATACCAAATAGAATAGAAGCCGTTTTAACAGCTGAATTGAGTGACGAAAAAGTGGTCCCACTCTCGAATGCAGTATTTAATAAAAGTAGATCCGACAACTTTAGGCTTAGTTCCGATATTTTAATGCTTAGTCAATCAATTGATAAAGACTCTGCTAAATTGAACAAAACAACTAGAACAAAGAGATCAATAAAGAAAATGTTAAGTATATGGCAATGGAGATTCCCTGCTGCTACTGATAGCGCAGAAATTGAAAATCAAATATTTTCTCCTGGTACACATCGCCCATCAAATTGTGATGTTCCGGGCATATACGAGATTGAAAGTGAAGAAGGAAGGCTAGATGATGATGATATACAACAAAGAAGATTTGAGAGAAGTAGAAGTCAGTCTACCTTAGGTTGTCTTTTTGGAGCTGGAAGTTCAGATGGTGACTCTATTGGAAAGAAAGTAATACCTTCACCTAGTCTGGCATCCACAGATGAGTTACAGGCAATGATCTCCCAAACCCAATTGCCTAGTATTAGTGATAAACCTGTCCCTATACTCAAGAGGCGATCAATCATTTCACGTCATTATCATTCACTTAAAGCAAAATCACCTTCTTTTAGAGTAAGGTTTTTATCACCACCACGGTCTCCATATTCACCGTGAGTTTATCCATTCATATCATGAGTTCAATCACAGTAGCATAAGGTCTACTTTAGTGGTTGGTGGTATACTATTCCTATTTATACAGTCTATATACAATGTACAGCGAAGCCTTTTTTGCAGCAATAACCAATCTATGTGTCGTACACGAATAATCTCATATTTTGGTGAAAAGAGTCATAACCTCACTGAATAATTCAATATAATGGTCAATTTAAACAATATTATAAGACCAAATATCTTAACGTTAGAACCTTACAGGTGTGCCAGAGATGATTATAAAGTTGGGATCTTATTAGACGCTAACGAAAATACACATGGTCCAGCATTGAACGAACTTTCAAATACTGAGCAATCGCTTGAATTGAATCGGTACCCTGACCCACATCAACACGATTTAAAGAAGAACTTAATTGATTTCAGAAACGAGAGATGTAACCGATACTTAAAGAACCCAAAAGATAATCTAAAAGTCGAAAATTTGTGTCTAGGTGTTGGATCTGATGAAAGTATTGATCTTCTTTTGAGATGTGTGTGTACTCCAGCAAAGGATAAGTTGTTGATTTGTCCTCCAACATACGGAATGTATTCAATTTGTGCAGTAGTGAATGATGTGCCAATAGTTAAAGTTCCTTTAAAGTATCCAGATTTTCAAATTGATACTGATGCCATCGTTGATACCGTGAAAAAGGATGGTAACATTAAATTAATTTACTTGACATCTCCAGGTAACCCAACTGGGAGATTATTAGATGTAGGTAGTATTATTGACCTCTTGGGAAAACTTGCTGATTATAACACGTTGATAGTAGTAGATGAAGCATACATTGACTTCACTGAGAGTGAAGGTGAATATAGTAAATCTATGAGTACATTAGTTAATCAATATGATAATTTAGTTGTCATGCAAACCTTATCCAAATCATTTGGGTTAGCTGGTATTAGATTAGGTATCACATATTGTTCTACACAATTATCATACTTTTTAAATGCCATGAAGTATCCTTATAATATTTCATCATTAACATCAGGTATAGCATTAAGAGCTTCAAGTACAGGATTAACCACTATGAAACAAATGGTTGATAAAATTCGTGAAGAGAGGAAAGTTTTACTTGAATCTTTACAACAACTTAAAGGAATCGGTAGGAATATTGGTGGACTTGACGCAAATTTCCTTTTATTAGAGATATTAGACAAAAATGGTAATCCATCTAATGACATTGCAAATAAAGTCTATACCAAATTAGCTACAGAAGATCAAGTTGTTGTAAGGTTTAGAGGTAAAGAATTAAATTGTGAAGGTGCCTTAAGAATCTCTATAGGTACTAAACAAGAGAATGAAGTTTTAGTTACCAAATTTAAGCAAGCATTAAATGAAATATTAGTATAGATTATATAGCCGGGTAACTGGTGGAGTGAGAATGAAAAAATTTTGATCGAGCGACTTGAAAAATTCTTTGTAGCAGTAGAATATATTGAATATGGCAAGACAAAATTTTATTGGACTTGTTGTATCACAAGGTAAAATGCATAAAACCGTTAAGGTTAGAGTACAAACCAAAGTACATGATCCAAAGATTAATAAAGATATTTTAAAAAGAAAAGATTACTTAGTTCACGATGAGGGAAATCTTTGTAAAGAAGGTGATATAGTAAGGATTGAAGCCATACCAAAGATTTCACCAAGAAAATATTTTGCTATTGCAGAGATTAAAGTTGATAAAGGTCAACAATTTGCATTATATGAAAAATTAGCCAAAGAAAAAGTTGCAGAAGAAGAAAAATCACTACTCGAAGAATTTATACAAAGAAGAAATAAATTAGATTCGATCATCACTAAAATTGAAGATTTAAAGTCATTAGATAAAATTGCAAATACATTTCAAACAGATCCTGAAGCTGATAGGAAACAATTAATTGAACAAATAAACTCAATAAAACAAAAATATAATATTAAATCATGGCCAACAGATGAACCAGTTTTAGATTTAAAGATAAATTTGGATAAAGTAAACTTGAATGAATTCGAAAATAGGAAAACTTACATCAACCAAATATTAGATGAATTAATGTCCGAGAAATACACTGAAAAGAGGTTGCAAATCTTGAATCAAGTATCAAAACGGGAAGTTGATCAATTAAAGACAAATATTCAAAAAAATTTATTAAGGAAATACGTTTTAAACCCTGAAAATGAATGTCCTGTTACGTTTTAAGTGCATATCATTTAGCTCATCTTTAGATTTCGCATGTTGCGGATTACTTGTAAATAAACATCAATAACTTTAATACATAAAAGTAAAAGAATGATTTAGAAATGCAAAATAGTCCATTATCAGAATTTAAGACTTTGGATTCGAGTAAACTAATAGATTCAAAGGGTAACCCCATTAGAGGTAATTTAATTAATTCTGCAAATGTTCTACCATTATTATCAACTGGTTATTACCTTCATAATTTAACTGAACAAGAGAAATTAATCCCTCCATTAAGTTTTGATAAAATATTAGATGCACCAGTGGCTACAGTTGCTAATTTAAACGTTCAGCCTGGTGATGATCATTTCTTATTATGGTATAGTATATCTACTTTGTTCCCCTTATTGTCATCATGTGTCGCTCCATTAGCAAATATGATCTCAATTATTGGATTAGCTGAACATTGGCGAGTCGATAATGCAACCGGTAAGCTGATTAATGATCCAGTGGAGATACGAGTAATGAATTCTTTGAGTTTATTCTTTGGATTAATTGGGAATACTTCCTTGCTCATTAATTTCACTAGCCCCAAAGTTTATATTGTAGCCCAACTGGTATCAATATTTTGTTGGAGTATGGCTGTTGTTCTTTTACTAGTGGCTATTCTACTACTAAATTATACCCATATGTCAGGTGATTATAGTCGTTCTGAAGGCCAATGGTTATCGGTATTTACAATTGGAATGTACGGCATTTGCACCTTTACCATGACAATTAATTCAATTGGTTTCATACTAGGAAAGTATCCTCCAATGCTTAACCTAAATAAAAAAGAAAGAAGTTTAATGCAGTACACTGTAGTCTTATCAATTTGGTTAGTGGTTGGTGCTTGTGTAACTCGAACAATTGTACCTAATTTAACTTATGGTGCTGCTCTTTATTTTTGTACAGTATCAGTTTTAACCATTGGATTTGGTGACATTTTACCACAAAGCAATGGCTCAGAGGCTTTCATTCTAGTGTATTCTTTGGTAGGTGTTATTATGATGGGTTTGGTAGTTGCTATGATTAGACAAGTACTGCATAACACAAATGCTCCAATTGTATTATGGCATAGAATGGAAGTGGAAAGAAAGCTTTGCCTCAAATTTATTGAAAAGAGAGACATTAAATTAAGCCTGAGGGGCTCTTTTGATATTATGAGACGAATTGAATCCATATCAAAACTACAACAACAATCACAAGGCCTTGCAATAACAATGTTTATTTTTTGTATATTTTGGCTCATTGGTGCAGTTGTATTTCACTACGTAGAGAAATGGCTGTATTTTCATAGTGTTTATTTCTGTTTACTTTGTTTGATAACGATTGGTTATGGTGATTATAGTCCAAAATCTCCATTAGGTAGAGTTTTTTTCATAACCTGGGGTATTGCAGCTGTACCATTAATGACTATGTTAATTTCCAATATGGGTGATACATTATTTGGGTCTGGAGATATTATAAAAAGTTTCTTCACTCTCATCAAGAGTATAAACGATTCATTATTAATTACTAGTAAAGCAATTGTAACGTTTTATACTAGAGAAGATTTTCATAGTGTTAATTCACTTCATTCGGAAATTGAAGCAGATATTATGAGAGCATCAGTGGAACATGTTAGGGAAGAGGATCTTAGAGGAATGCAAGAGGCTACTGAGGTAATACAAGAAGATAATGAATTGAATGCTGAAGGATCTCATAGTTTACCAGAAGAAGATACGGTTGTACCGGTTAAGAATAAATTTGAAGGTAAGATACGACATCAACGGAATGATTTGATCAATATTCTTGACTTCATTAATCAATTGAAGCCTATTTTAGAGGATACTTTAGAATCACCATCTATTGAATATGATCACGATAACTGGGAATCTCTTATAAAACTACTTGGAAATGATAAAAATTTCCACTTCAAAGATGATAAATATTGGTTATCAGACGCAAGTCCTATAAGATTACCACTACAAGAACCTAACTACTTTATATCAAGATTTTTTTACAAGATTGAAACAGATTTAATGAGGCTTATTAAAGAAGCAGATGATGAAATTGCTTATCTAAACAATAAACAGTGAACAATTATGTGCAGTTTCGATAATCGCGTCCAAAACTATCATCGTGAGTGCCAATAATTCTATTGAGTTAACAGAGATGACACAACATCGTGCTATTGATGACGATGATGAGCCATCAACTTATGATCCAGTGGTTTTGAAGGTTACCAACACTATACGGTTTACACTTTCTCAACTTACATATTTTACGTTTATGTTAATTGGTGTCGCATTATTATGGCCGTGGAACTGTTTCTTATCAGCGTCTGCTTATTATAGTGAGAGGTTTGCAAATTCTGTTTCACTTATAAAGATTTATTCATCTACTATGATGACAGTGTCAACATTAACATCAACAGTTTTTAATTATTATTTATCACAATCTCAAAAGGGTGTTAATTATAATAAAAGAGTTAATCTGGGTTTAGCATTAACAATTGGAGTATTCATAATTATGGCATTTTCATGCATTTCATATTTCTTTATTGACATGAAAGATATTGCATTCTTCATTATTATTATGATAATGGTATTTGTATCATCATTAGCTACATGTTTAGCTCAAACAGGTACAATGGCTATAGTAAATGTTCTTGGTAGTATTTATGCTAATGCAGTTATGGTTGGACAAGCATTAGCAGGTGTTTTACCATCGGTAGCTCTTATTATCTCAGTTGTTTTAGTTGGGGAAAAGACCACAGCATCTAAAACGGTTGAAAAAAATTACGGAGTTTTCGTTTATTATATAACTGCATGCTTAGTATCAGCAGCTTCAATGGCATGTCTTTGGTGGGTTAATATCTATAATACTCATAATCAGTATACTTTATTAGAGGAAACAATAACTGATGAACCAATAGAAAATCCTTTACCAATACCTCCAGTACAAGATAAACATATATCATTTTTTGTTTTATGGTCAAAATTAAAATATATTGTAATGACAATATTTTTAACATTTAGTATAACGTTAATCTTCCCAGTTTTTGCATCGACAGTTGAATCAGTTAATTACAACTCAAAGTTTAAATTCTTTCAAAAAGATATTTATATACCATTTATTTATTTGATCTGGAATTTAGGTGATTTATTAGGTAGAATTTTATGTGGTACACCAGGATCCAGATTATTGATCAAGAGTCCAAGAACTCTCATAATCTACTCAATTGGTAGATTATTCTTCATCCCATTATTTTTAACTTGTAATATTCATCCATATACTTCACTGAATAAATCAAGTGCCATAATTAACTCAGATATTTGGTATATCTTATTACAGCTAGCATTCGGGTTATCAAATGGACAATTAAGTACTTCAAGTTTTATGGTTGTTGGAGAATTTTGTGATACAACAGAGGAAAAAGAAGCAGCAGGTGGTTTTACTTCATTATTCTTAAGTATGGGCTTAGCTTGTGGTAGTATATTGAGTTATTTATTAGTAATTTTAATTGATTAGATTATGTAAGCGAATAATATCTTATTGAGTGCGGCAGCTTTGACAAATAATTATGTCTTATTGGGATCAAAATAAAGACACATTCAAAGCAGCTGGTATTTCTGCTATTAAGGGAATTGGTAAAGGTGGTGCTGCCCTTTCTAAAGCTGGTTATAGAACGTATAAGGCTCATGATGCAAAAAGAAAAGGTTTACCTCCGCCACAATTCAATGATGATGGTACGCCTGCAACTACTGCAACTGCTTATGAATATGGAACTCCTGCTCCATTGAGCAAAGACCAATTAAGTACTTTGCCTCCTCCCCCTGGTAGAAATGTACCTACTACAAGATATGCTCCAGGTGAGACAAGCGTTCCAGTGGCTCAACCTCAATCGCAACCAGTACAACAAGTACAACCTGTGCAACCAGTATACCAGCCTCAGCAATTAGCCCAACAACCTCAACAGCAGCCTCAACAGTATCAGCCTCTGCCAGGTCAATATCAACTGATACAACCCGCTACTACTGCTCCCCCATATCAACCCCCGCAACATATGCAACATACTGTCCCAGGAACAACCCAGGCACTAAATACTACACCTGGCCCTGCAGTAGCTGCTACTCCTATTCCCCAAACAATGGTACCACAATATCAAGCACCTATTGCACAGTCTACTCCACAAGCTATGGAAACCCAGACCACAACCACCGAACCAACTGAACCCGAAGTGAAACCTAGGAAACCACTTCCGGATCCAAGTAAATTCGCTCCCCCTCCAATACATGGTGCTCGTGCGTCCTTATCGCCACAAACTTCTGGTAGAAAACCATCAACTGCTTCAACAACCAACCCGTCTGACTCCTCCGCTACTAAACCTAGGCAACCACCAAGAAAATCAATTCCACTGATTGCACCAGGAATCGATACTAGCAAGTTTGTTCCACCACCCAAACCTTACCATGGATCTCCATCCCCCGCTTCTACTGGTGGTAATTCGAGATTAGTACCAGCTCCTCCTCCGAGGTTGCCATCCAGAACATCATCTACTGCATCAGTTACATCGACTGTGTCTGTAAATCCAGAAGTAACAAAAAAAACTCCTCCGCCAAAACCTCCAAAGAAAAATACGATGAAAATGCCCCAAGACCCTCCTCCTTATAGAGCAGCCCAACCGCCTAATGCAACTCCACCGCTTGACTTCTTGTCATCTGATAGTACGGGAACTCTGGTCGATGATAAACCAGAAATAAAGCCAAAGCCAAAAGCACTCCTGCGGACTCCTACTTCCCAAACTACTGACTTCAAGAATGAAGTTGAAGCTGCATTAGCAAAAAGATTCGATCCATCTTCCACTGCACCAGTTGCTAATACAATGGGACCTGATAGTGTAAGACCTGAAAAGCCTGAAGTAAAGCCGAAACCTGAAATCAGATCAAAGCCTGAAATTAAACCAAAACCAGGTATTTTGAACGGTGTGAGCAAGATTTCCTTAAGCACACCATCAAAGTCACCAACTCCTCCACCTGCCCCACCTGCACGTAACTATTCAAGAGACAAAATAGCAGTACCAGCCAGCGGGCCTCCATCTTTGAACTTAGAATTAGAGTCTGGTTGGTTTACTGATCTCATGTTATTTCCAAAGGACATACAAGGTCTTAACTACACTTCGTCTTACCTGAGTAGTAGCTCTTCCTCTTTTGGAAAAACTACTACATCTCATAAAAGGTATATAAACGCAAGATTAAAGGACTTGAGTATCGTTAAGTATGAAATAACCTGGCAAGACGATAATATCGCATCCGCCACTGCTACGTTAAAAGAATTCTTTCCATCACCTATTGCAGCTGTACCTTCAAAAGACCAATTGATAAACAGCAGTAATCAGTTCGGGGGACATGTAGCTGCATGGTGTGAACACAACATGGGTAAACAAGTAGGCAGAGGTGAATGTTGGGACTTAGCAAAAGAAGCCTTAGAAAAAGGATGTGGTAAATATGCATTCGTTTCCACTTATACGCATCACGGATACCCCATATTGGAAATTGAAGGGACCGACAGAGGGCTCGTATACACCGATGGAAAGCCTCAGTTAGATGAAATAAGAAGAGGTGACATCATTCAATACTATTCTTGTACTTTTTACGACGAGACTACCCAAGTGACTTCAACTGCTGGTGCACCAGATCATACGTCAGTAGTACTAGAAAAGACATCTGACGCTTTAAAAATAGCCGAACAAAATGTAAATGGTGTGAGACATGTGGTGGAAGGATATATTACTCTCAGGAACTTGAAAGCCGGTAAAGTAAGTGTTTATAGACCAATGCCAGTTGAATGGGCTGGTAGTATGTAATAAATAAAATTCTCACCTCATCTCAAAAAAACATTATGACCCAAGAAGAGGCAGTAGCAGCACCTACGTTGTACACTAATCAGGACGAACAAACGTTCGAGTTCGACCAGTACGAAGCTTATGTTACTGATCACAAGCACTTGTCATTAAATCCAATTGAATCGGATGAACAACTCAAGCAGTTAATTTATGATCACTACCATGTTAAAGACACAGTTGACTATTTAAGAGCAACTAATTACCAAAAGATAACCCTTCAACTCCCAGATGAGCTTGTTTCTGATTCCACCGTTATTGCAAAGTACCTTTCAGCACAACTTAATATGAAAGTAGCCGCTGTGGAGTCGGCTTGTCAACCCAAATGTGATGACTGTAGTTGCAAAAATGATCCTCAATCTGATAGAAATATATGGATCCTTGCCGATACCGCATACTCTCCTTGCTGTGTGGATGAAGTTGCATCTCAGCATGTAAAGGGAGATCTTGTAATACATTATGGAGATGCATGTTTGAATCCGGTGTCAAAAGTTGACGTAGCATATGTATTTGGTACACCAGCAGTTGATTTCGATAAACTCGTGGAAAACTTCAAGCAAACATACACTGATAATGATGCAAAGATAGTTATCATGGCAAATGCTCCTTATTCATATATACTTAAAAAGATGTACGAGAAGCTACATCCTGATTACCCAAACCTTGCATATGCTGACATACTGACTGACAGCTTCCCACAATCTCATATTATCGGATACCAACCAGAACAGTCATCGCATTCCATTACCCTTTTGAATCGAAGCTTTCATGGATTAAAGGACCTCGATGATCTGGTTGAAGAAACAATGACAAACTATGATGCTTTTCATATAAGTATTCCTGCTAACCCACGATTACTTAAACTTACCACAGTTTTCAAGTCGATTACATTGTATGATCCAAAATCTGCCACAGTTTCTTCTGGTCCATTCCCTAACCTTATGCGTAGATACAAATTTATGCATGTTGCAAGATCTTCTGGCACAATTGGATTATTGGTCAATACATTATCGTTATCAAACACCAAAGTGATTTTAAATCAGCTCAAAGAAAGGATAAAGGAGGCTGGCAAGAAACATTACATGTTCGTTGTTGGTAAACCAAATGTTGCAAAGTTAGCTAATTTCGAATCGATAGATGTATGGTGTATTTTAGGTTGCGATCATCAAGGTATCATTATTGATGAAAAGAATGAGTATTATAAGCCAATAATTACTCCATTTGAACTTTTACTATCATTGAATCAAGAACTTACGTGGACAGGGAAATGGGAAACTGATTTCACTAAACTTTTAGATCAGTTAGGCGATATGGAACATCCTACAGAAGACCTGCAGGATGAGGAACCTACTTTTAATCCAGTAACTGGAAAATTTGCCAGTAATGCCAAACCTTTGAAAAGACAAGAGTACTTGAGTATCGACAACAATATTAATGACGAAATCGAGAACAATGCATTGGTTGAAAGATTCTCTAGAGACGTGGTGATAAAAGATACTGTGTCCACTGCAGCCATCCAACTTCAAAATAGAAGTTGGACAGGATTAGGAAGTGACTATGTAGATGACGAATCCACTGCGGAAGGTGCTTTGGTAGAAGAAGGTACTGGTGGTATTGCAAGAGACTACCACATTGGTTCAAATTGAACCCTATTTATATGTATATATTTTAATGCGAAATTTCACTTATGTATGATATTGATGCAATAATTAACACCGTGCTAAACGGCAGAAATTATGCTGCTTTTGTTTGTCTCATCATATAGTATGTACACTCCTATGGAATCTAACGTTGGTTACTAACAGATAAGCTGGTATAAAAATAATGTGAAGTTTTTGATTGTCAGTTTGATGTCAATCTCAATCACTATGTTCATCGCAGTTGACCAGAGATACAGAAAGAACACCACCGAACGCTTACTGAAAACGGATGTGGCTATTATTACCGGTGGTAGTAGAGGGTTGGGATGTGAGATGGTTAAAAGGTTGGTTCAAACGTATGATTTACAAATGGTTTACATTATAGACATCAACGAACCAGATTTTTCGTGCTCTGCTGTCAAATATTTCAGATGTGATGTAGGAGATAAATCTTCTTATGTGACAACTCTTGAACGAATCACTAAAGAATGTCAGTCTAATAGGCAAGCAATATCTCTATTCATAAACAATGTTGGTATCAGACACGATAAATCAATACTCCATATGGACGAAGAAACTATTATGAATATCTACAATGTTAACTTATTTTCTTTTATATGGGGCACAAGATTTTTAGTGGATAATCATCTTAGGAATAAGAATCAAAAGCTCTCTATAGTGACGATATCATCAGTTTTAGGGATATTGGCTCCAAAAAATTTGACCATTTATTCATCTACAAAAGCTGCATTGACACAATATCATGAAGGTTTAGCCGAAGAACTTTCACAATATAAAAGCATACAAATGCTATTAGTTTTACCTGGACAACTTCTGAGAGGTATGTTTGACGATGTCAAGCCTTCACAGTTATTTTTTGCTCCCATAGTGGACAATGATAAATTGGCACAAGAGATCTTAACAAAAATAGACAATGGTGAATGCGGTACATTGTGTAGGCCATTTTATGGAAATGTTCTACCAATAGTAAAGTGTCTTCCATACACACTTATTAGATTTTGCAGATGGTTTTCTGATATGGATAATAAAGTTGTAGATAATAGATTAGATTAACTCGTAAACATGTATATATTATTGAGATTTCTTACTACTAATACTGATCTGTTTGCCAATAACTTCTTTTAAATTTTCGGCATGGAATCCGGTAAAGTTATCGAATAGTTTCATAAATTCAATTTGCGTCTTCATCACTCTTTGTTCATCATCTTCACCTAATCTAATTTCAATAAAGTATGTTGGATCATATTTCTTGCAATCAGTTACGATAGTAATCTTATTATTTGAATCATCGTACCCTACGAATTTGATATTTTTGTATTTCTTGAATGAAGTTAAGAATAGCAAAGCTCCACTGACCACGAAGTATAATGCCAATATCAAAGCAGCAAGATTGAATGATTCAAAAAAGTCCATTTTCTTCTCTACTAAAAATAGCCCTCCTGATAACACTACAGATATCACACCAAGGGCTAATTTTATATCAGTTAAAGCAAATGATTCAGTATACCCAAGACTACCCATTACATCACTTAAATTTTCGTCAGTAATTGTACGTAATTGAGGAACATTATAAAGGTTAAGTTTAGGTGTAGACATTACGTGTTGAGTTGTTCAAGTCAGAAGTGTGCGAAATTTCATTTATATGTATTTACATAAGGTTCATCATTAGTATTAATAATTCGAAGAGAGTAAAACAAGCTTCTTCTTTTTTTTGCTTTTTCCATTGAGTTGTTGCTTATTCATTTCTTCTTTGGCTTTTCTAATCATTTCTTCGGCATTCCAGTCATCATCTTCAACCACATCCGAACTACTCCTTTCTGATCGCTTGATCTTTGTTCCCCACACAGTTGTCTCATATTCATTAGTAGATGAATCACTTTCAACTACATCTTCGTCTTCAATCCTAAGAGCTTCAAATCCTAAGGTGGTTTCTCTATTGTCTATAATAGATAAACTTCCACCAGTATTTCCATAATCGTAGTCTTGACTA
Source organism: Yamadazyma pseudoaaseri (assembly GCA_030674785.1). NCBI lineage: Eukaryota > Fungi > Ascomycota > Pichiomycetes > Serinales > Debaryomycetaceae > Yamadazyma > Yamadazyma pseudoaaseri. The sequence goes on along the minus strand of JAKUBW010000010.1, from coordinate 256,273 downwards.
GGTTTATACTCATCAAGGGCATGAATAGAGTGATTGTTCTCTCTTTCAAAAAAAAGCTTATTCTTTCTTTCTTCTTCAAGCTGAGCTCTTCTTTTATCCCTTTCTTCTTTTTGGAATTTCTTGCTTGATCTTTTACTACGCTTCATTAATTCATCCTTGAATATTGACCATGTTTCTGTAGAAATAAACTCATTGTTATTCCAGTTACATTGTATGAATCCAATGGATGTTCCTAATGGTAAATGTGACAAGTATTTGTACTTCTTCAACGAATTATCAGGGGTTAATTCCTCATACTGAATGTTCTCAACTTTTGCAATAACGTTAGAAGGTAAATGCGAGTAATCGCCATTATAATTAGTTTTAAGTACTTTAATATCAAGTGGTGAAAGTACATACGTTGTGCTGGTATTGAAACCAGTTTCATAGAAGTAAAAGCAATTCCCAGGGTTGATTTCTTCTTCTTTGACAGATTCATGAGGTTGATTTTTGCTATCTTCATTATATTTTGAAGTCCATAGTTCAATGTCCTTATTAATCTCATCAATGGCCATCATACTATATTTACTGTCTTCATTGTATAATTTTTTATCTTGTTCAAAACTTTCCATAATTTGACGTTTTTCCTCTTGAAACATCTCTAAAATATACTTTAAATCAGCTTTGAAAATCCTCAGATAAGATGATAAATCAGGATCTTTCATATCAATGAAAGGAAAATTCTTGACTTGAAAATGAACTGATTCAATAGATTTAGGAACTGCAAAGGTTTTATTATGAGGTCTCGTCATTAAGCTCATAATAACTTCATCACCAATCTTTGGAGTTTCAAATCTTTCATCAAAATTTGATATTAACACAGATTTAGTTTCCTTTTTTCTGATTATTGCTCCACATAATGGACAGTCATTGTATTTCTCGATGATAGCAGAAGATTCCTTTTTCTTATTGGTTGGAATTTCCGTATCCAATAAAGAAAGCATACACTTCAAACAAATAATATGACCACAAGAAGTAATCATTCTAGGAGCAATAGGTTCATCAGAAAGACAAATAGGGCACGAATTACCCTTTGGAGCAATAATTCTTATGATGTCATCTGATGATACAGGGACATTAGGGTCCAATTCTTGCGGTCTATAATCACCCCTATAGTCAACAATAAATTTATAGTTTAAATTAATAAAGGACATACCGCTTAAAGGAACCCCATATTTATCTGGATAATAATCAAATGACAGACGATGTTGTTTACGAGAAGGCTTTGATCTCCTTTTTTGGTTGTTTTTATATTCATCCAGTTCTTCATAAGACTGATAATGCAACAAATGATTTAAAGACACTTGGTTCTTTTTATTCTTACCATTCATTTTCTTCCCTAACTTTAATTGAGATTCTAATTGTTGTGAAAGATCAATATCGTATTGTTTGCTTTTATATCTAGTCTTTTTTGATCTTTGACCGGGGTTATTTTTCATTTCAATAATACTATCTGGACCCATGATGCATGTTATTACACCACCAATATGTTCAGGTAATAGTTATTGATACTTTCGTAATCACAAATAAAGCTCCAAAACTGGGACAAAGTCTACAGTATCGGAAAACTTACTGTGTAGAAAGGATTTTTTATTAATAAAGTCGCACAATCTACAACCTGCGTGTAACGGACAAACTTATAAAGTGTGAGCATAATTAACCAACCATAAAATCATGACAAATAATCCTTATGAAAGGATACCTAATCAAGAGGTAAATCACGGTGGCGGGGATATGCCTCTGTTACCACCCAGTTATGACGAAGCCAACGTAAAAGATTCATCAGATAATAATTTCCAACCGTCGAATTTCCATAATGAAGGCAATGCTATAAATAATCATGATATTGAACAATTCGAAATTGAAGATCTTGATTATGATTCAGAGCAACCGTCAAGAAACTTCTTATCCAGAGCATCCATTATTACTAAAAAATTCGCTACAGGTTTTAGTAATAAATTTATTACACCTGTCTCGAAAATGATTGATCCTATCTACGAAGGATTACAATTTGTTGATATGCATTACGAAAGATTAATTTTGAAACTTGGAAACCCATTAGTGGTTAAACGGCTATTTTATGTAGCTTTTATGGTAAGTGTAATCTTTTTCGTTACAAAATATAGTGTAAATGAAGGAGTTAATGGTGTCAGTGGTGGTGCATTCTCATCAGGAAAGTTTTTTGACATAGATAAATTATCATCAATCATTGAAGAACATATTGATCCAAAAACCATGAAAGAAAATTTAGAATATTTTTCCTCTATGCCCCATGTTGCTGGTACTTCAGGTGATTTAGCATTGAGTAAATTTATACAGAGTTATATGAAGAATAATGGAGTTCAAAATGTAAATAATGTAGAGTTGACCACTTATTTGAATTATCCTGCTGCCAGTAAAAAGAAGACTAGGTTGGTAACTTCAGATGATTCTTTTGAAGCGACTTTAAACGAAATGGATTCGACCGAAATGGAATATATTGGTTTTAACCCTAATGCATTAAATACAGACTCACAAATTGAAGGACATTTAATATATGGTAATTATGGTACTGATGAAGATTTCAAAAAATTAGGAGATGCTAATGTAGATTTAAAAGATTGTGTCTTATTGATCAAATATGGAGGTTTAACTCCAGAAGCATTGAAAATTGCAAAAGCTAATGAAAAAGAAGTAAAAGCAATCATATTCATCACTCCTAAATTTGGTATTGGTAAAGATGATAATACTGTAGAACATGACGATGTCATTCAAAGAATTAATGTGGGAAATAGTAGATATAGCACTGGAGATATTTTAACCCCTGGATGGTCCTCAGAAGATGGTTACGTTAGTAGATTACCATGGTTCAAATCAAAGACTACACCAAAAGTCCCAACACTTCCTGTTTCGTATAAAGATGGACGTGAACTCGTCTCTAGATTAAGCGGGAATGGTTACAAGTTTGATGAAGACTCATTTTCTGGCGAAACAACTGATGATCCATCTAAAAGAGTTAAAATTGATGTTGGAAATAACCAAAAAGAAGTTCATCAAATGTGGAATATTGTAGGTTCAATTCCCGGAAGAGAACAACCAGGTAAAACCATCATTATTGGTGCTGCAAGAGACGCCTCATGTTTTGGAACTATGGAAAGTAGCACAGGTTCTGTCGTACTACTTGAATTAATTAAGATCTTCACCACAATGCAAAGACAATTTAACTGGTCACCTTCTAGAACTATTACTTTTGTTTCATTCGATGCAACAAATTATAATTTAGCAGGACTGACGGAATGGATTGAAGAAAAGAAAGATATCATTGGTGAACAAGCATATGCTTATTTTGATTTAAGTGATGCAGTCACTGGTGATGAATTATCTATTTCTGCAAACCCATTTCTTCACCTGATCATTAAAGAAAGTCTTAAAAAAGTTGGTAGCTCTACTATTCAAGTTAGAGATCTGAGCGTTAAGAAATTACCTAAATTACAACATAAGGAGAAATCAATGAATTTATATGAGCTTTATAAGCTTCAACATAAAGGAAATGATAATATTCCTAATAACATGCTTGAAGAGAAAAATTATTTACCGTTTATTAATTTACTCAATGTTCCATCAGCAGAAATTAAGTTCAAAGGTCATAAATATCCGGTTCATTCATGTTACGATAATTTCGAAAATTTTGAACATGCAAGCATTGATCCATCTATGAAAAAGCATAGTCAATTAGTTGAATTATTAGCAAAAGCTATTTTATATACAGCAGAAGAACCAGTTGTTCCGTACAATTTTGTCGATTTTGTTCACAAATTGAATGAATATGAAGAAGATTTGGAATCATATATAAATGATGCTATTAGAGCTGATAATCATCCAAATAAACCACAAATGCATTTTGATAATTTGAAATCCTCGTTATATATATTGAGGAATTCAGCATCGCAATTCGAAGAATGGACCAACAGCTGGAAGAAATTTATTGAACTGTCAGCTGATATGGAACCATCATTACTTGCAATGAAAAGATGGAAATGGAATGATTGCTTAGTTGAATTTAATAATCAATTCATTAGTAAAGAAAAACAACTTGCTAGACCAGGGTATTTAAATATCTTATTCGGTACACCATACAGAGCCCCTACATCAGATGATAGTAAATGGCAATGGAATAGTTTCCCGTTAATCAGAGATTACATTGAAAAAGGAGATTTTGGAAGAGCTCAGTTCGAAATTGATGCAATTGCAAAAGTTATAAAAGATGTCGGTGAAAATTTTTGTGGATTTTAATTAGATTATTAGGTTTTATAGGGTTATGGTAGAAAAATAAAAATAAGCGGATGCTTTGAAAGAAATCTGTAGAGTTATGTTGAAATCGCAAATTTTACGACTCAGCTCTCTTCTGTGATTATGTCATTAACTTGGAAGCGAGTTTTGGTAACTTGACTTCACAACTTACTACTAGAAATCTAACTCAGTGCTTCAAAATATTTCCTTGTCAACATAATGATGGAATCGACATACTCTCTTTGCAATTTTCAAATGTGCCTTTATGTACATGGACGTGCACGTTACTTTCAACAAATACTCTCGGTGGCCAAGCTGGCTAAGGCGCGAGACTGTAATGAGTTACTCAAAGTAATCTTGAGATCGGGTGTTCGACTCACCCCCGGGAGATTTGTTTTCTTTTTTTTCTAATTTGGTCTCTTGGATGTCAAAGTTAGGCTTAATGATTACAATTGAGAGGCGCTTGCTTCGAATGCTATGTATTAGACTACCTAATTGAGCTGGGCAATTTTTAATAAATCTTCAAGGTAATGATCAACAGATCTACCAACCTTGTCAAGTCCTCTTACTGATTCACATAATTTCTGTAAATACTCGAGATTCTCTCCACTAGGACCTCTACTAGCTTTGATTTTCTTACCAGTAGTAGTAATATCCTCAGGTCCAATGAATGATTCGTTGTCAATGGTTCCTATGTATATGGATGAAGTGATATACATGGTATCACCATTTCTTGGAACGGAGCTTAATACTTGACTAGCTAATTCACTGACATCTGATACATCTGTTATTATGAATGGCACAGTATGAGTTGTGTAACCGTCTTGTTCTCTAATATCTAAATATTCTTTTACTTGTTGTACATTCTCTGGAGAGATATAATAAGCACATCCCCATACTTTGAGATCCTCTACTTTCAATTGGTCAATATTGACGGATATGTGATTAACATTATGAGAGTTCATCAACTCATAAACATGCAAGTCATTATGTAAATTTTTATTTTGCTTTAAATCATTCAATGGTATTAATGTGACAACTCTACCAGGGTTCTCAGGAGTTCCTCTATGATCTGAAGAGCTTTGCCAAAATCTTCTAATGAAACCTTCTAAATATCCAGTTACTTTAAACGAATAAAGTGGCGGAGGTTTGAATATCAAAGATCCGTAACCTATTATCCACATTCCATCGCTCCCATTTATAGTCATTGAATTTTAGTTATCGCACTTAGATTTCTTATTTTGTTTTGAGAACTACATTTCTTATGCTAAGAAATTTTTTTAATTAATTGACATATTTTACATACAAGAAGTAGATAGGATGGTATGGTCACAGCTTGAAGTATGTATCATAATAATAACCTATGAGATGGAGAGTTTGATTTTTTAACAGCTTTATATATTCTCCCTTTTGTATGTGGTCTCAGCCACTAATTACTAACAATTTTAGCTAACTGATCCTCATATAGCATATGCATGTGTAGGAGTGTTCTCGACTATATTTTCATTAGTTTCTTTATTTGTGAAGGAAAGGCTCTATATTGGTGAAGCAACCGTTGCAAGTATAGCAGGTTTAATTTTTGGCCCCCATTGCTTAAACTGGTTTGATCCGCTATCATGGGGTGATTCAGAAGATATTACTCTAGAAATTAGTAGAATCGTTTTATGTGTTCAAATTGTTGCTGTTGCGGTTGAACTTCCAAAAAAGTATATGAAAAAACATTGGTTATCAGTTGCTATACTATTATTACCTGTAATGACCGCTGGTTGGTTAGTTGTTGGTTTATTTATTTGGTTATTAATTCCTCATTTTTCATTCCCAGCTGCTTTATTAGTAAGTGCTTGTGTTACTGCTACTGACCCTGTTTTAGCTGCTGCTGTGGTTGGTAAAGGTAAATTTGCCGAAAGAGTTCCTGGTCATTTAAGAAATTTATTATCTGCAGAATCTGGTTGCAATGATGGTATGGCTTTCCCCTTTATCTTTTTATCTTTAAATTTATTAATTCACCCAGGAGATGCCGGTGAAATTGTTAAAGATTGGTTCCTTGTCACTATCTTATATCAATGTATCTTTGGAATTGTTTTAGGTGCAACTTTAGGTTATTTATTAAGAAAATTGGTGGCATTAGCAGAAAGAACAAATACTATTGATAGAGAATCATTTTTAGCCTTTTTCATATTTTTAGCATTTAATTCAGCTGGTTTAGGTTCAATTCTTGGTGTTGATGATTTATTAGTTTCTTTTGCTGCTGGTACCGCTTTTGGCTGGAATGGTGATTTTGCTAGGAAAACTGAAGAATCTCATGTTTCAACTGTTATTGATTTAATTATCAATTTAGCGTTCTTTGTTTACTTTGGTGCCATTATCCCATGGCAAGAATTTAATGACTCTCATCTTGGTTTAGATGTTTGGAGACTAATTATATTGGCGATTGTTATAGTATTTTTGAGAAGATTACCTGCAGTTATTGCACTCAAACCTTTAACTCCTGACATTAAAAGTTGGAGAGAAGCAATATTTTGTGGTCATTTCGGCCCAATTGGTGTAGGAGCTATTTTTGCAGCCATCTTAGCACGTAAAGATCTAGAAGAACATTTTCTTCATCATTCATCTAAACTAGATTATGAAATTGAAGCCAATGAACCATTTCATCAATTATTGAATTGTATTTGGCCAATCGTTAACTTTATAGTCATTACATCCATTGTGGTTCATGGATCTTCAGTTGCGGTATTAACATTAGGAAAGAGACTTAATAGAATGGCAATTACTATGACTTTCACTAACACTCAAGGAAACGAACAAAGTTCAAACTGGTTGTCTCGTTTACAAAAATTGGAACATACAAATACTTCATTTTCGTTACACAGAATGGATAGTAGTACTACATTACATTCAAGTAATCTTTCAGAGAAAGATCATGATGCATTAAGACAACACGAAACAGTTGAAACAAGTGGTATTAAATATAGGCCAGCGGGTGGTGCAAAGAGAAAGAAGAACAAATCTAAAAAGTCTAGAAAATCAAAATTAATGAAGACTTTATCGAGAAGTCATACCAATGATACGGGTGAACAAGAAGTAGAGAACAAGCAGAGGCCCCCTAGTCAATTCTTACAACTCGGTAAACCATCTTCACCTCAAGAAGTTAATGATGCGTCTGAGGGATCGTTACATTCATCCAATGAACTTAAACGTGAAGGATCCAAAAAGGTTATCGGTACTGCTTATAAAGAAGGTAATAAATTTGTCGTTGAAGATGAACAAGGTGAAGTTATCCAAGAAATCTCAGTAGATGGTGGAGAAACTGAAAAACCTCAGAAGAAAACTACAACTGAAGAAGACCAATTAAGTCTCCATTCAATGAGATCATTAGAGCGTCATATGTCCATGTTTTCATCAGCCAGTGAAGACTCAAAAGGTGCTAAAGATTCGTCTGAATCACAAGAGAAGAATGACCATCTTGAAGGATTACCTAGTATTTCAAAAACGTTTACCGAAGGAAGAAAAGCTTTATACAGGAAGAATGACCCACAACATAGGAAAGTTTATGCTCATCAAGTTGATAATGTATTAATCATTGAGAATGAAGATGGTGATATCATTAGAAGATACAGGGTGAATATGCATCCTAAACAAAGTGGTGTAAGATCAAGATCAGACACCGTTATGAGTAAAGCGTTATCATTAGTCGGTATTAAAAAGAAAGACTCAAATACTGCAGTAGACTTAGAAAAGGCTCAACCAGTTATTACACCGGAATTTGATGTAGGAAGTCCAGAATTCAAAGATAGTGGTATAGAAAGAAAGATTGAAAGTCATCTTACAAAAGTGTTAACAGATAAAAAGAAAGATAGCGTGGCCATTCCCATACCAGAAATCAATGAACCCGAAAGTGCCATGTCAGAAGAGTCAGAAGATTCAGAGTTTGATAATTCAGAAGTTACCTCAGATGAAGAAGATGTTAATCAAGATGATGATTTAGAAGAGACCGAAGTTGAAAGAGCAAGACGTTTAGCTGCTCTTGGTCATGTTCCAGCCAGTAGAAATGATGATGATGAAGAAGAGTAATTTATTTTGCATATTAACAGAAGGTAACGATTTTGTTTAAATTTTTAATATATATATATATACAATTCCTTTTAATGATCAGCTTTTGGGGCATTTGGTAATTCAATTAATGATTGTTTGATAGCATCAACACCTTTTAATAAATCTTCTTCAGAAATGACTAATGGAGGAGCTAATCTGATGATATGATCATGAGTTGGTTTAGCTAATATACCATGATCCTTCATGACCAAACAAAGGTCCCAAGCAGATCTGCCATTAGTTTTAGTATCATCAATGACAATAGCAGATAATAAACCTTTACCTCTAACTTCTGAGATAATACCGCCAAATTCTTCCTTTAACTCAGTTAATTTTTGGAATAAGAGGTCACCTAATTGTTGAGATCTTTCGACTAAACTTTCATCTTTTACAACTTGTAAAGCGGCCATAGCAACTCTACAACTTAATGGATTACCACCATAAGTTGAACCATGAGAACCAGGTTCTAAACATAACATGATATCTTTTGAGGATAAAACAGCAGATACTGGGGTAACACCACCAGATATAGCTTTACCCAATAAAACAACATCTGGTTTAACATTTTCCGAATGTTCATAACATAACATCTTACCAGTTCTAGCAATACCAGTTTGAATTTCATCACAAATCAAAAGAACGTTATGTTTTTTACATAATTCTTGAACTTTGGTTAAGTAATCTTTTGGTGGAACGACAATACCAGCTTCACCTTGAATTGGTTCCAATAAAATAGCAGCAATTTTATCACCAGCATTATTGAAAGCTTTTTCAACATCTTCAATAACACCATATCTTAAAGTAGTACCTTTTGGTTCACCAGGAATTTGAGGGCCAACACCACTTAAATAAGGACCAAAATTAATAGTAGCTTCAGGATCAGTTGACATTGAGATAACACCTAAAGTTCTACCGTGAAAGTTATTTTCAGCAGCTAAAATAATAGCTTCCCCTTCTGGGATACCCTTTTTAACGTAACCCCATCTTCTAGCTAATTTTAAACCAGTTTCAACTGCTTCAGCACCAGTATTCATTGGTAAAACCATTTCATAATTGAAGAACTCAGTAATATATTTAGCGTATTGACCAAACACATCAGATGAGAAAGCTCTTGAACATAAGGTTAATTTTGAAGCTTGATCTACCAAAGCTTCAATGATTTTTGGATGACAGTGTCCTTGATTAACAGCAGAGTAAGCAGATAAAAAATCTAAGTATTCTTTACCTTCTGGGTCCCAAACGTGTGCACCTTTAGCTTTTGCGAATACAACAGGTAATGGATGATAATTATGAGCAGAATATTCTTCTTCGTATTGTTTAGCAGTGGATGATGAAATATTTAAATCTAATGACATTATTTGAATAAATTGAATTGATTAATTGGGGGAATTACAAGGTTTTTATATTTAACAAATCACTCGTTATTACTTTCCATTAGATTTTATTTTTGCGTCCATTACGTTTTAGAAATTTCTCCAGATTGTTAATGGAAAGTGAGCGCGGGTGATAGTCGTGTAACAGTTATTATTTTAATCAGGTGCGATAATGGTGTGGGATAAAATTGAGAAAAATTTGAAGGGTTTCGATAGCACACAAAATGATGTCAAACTATAAAAGACAATCAACTCAGTCATTAGGTCAATCAAATGATGAACTTACAGAAAAATTATCGACTATTGGAATGAGAATAAGAAAATCTGTTGCTGATGGCTATAATGTACCAAATAATAATGTGACAAATTATTCATATAGTAATAATGGAAATATTAGAAGACAACCGTTACCAAATCATTTATCACAACCACCAAGTTTAACTAATCAATTTTCTACTTTTGAATCAGGTTCAAATTTATCTGAATGGGAATCTCGTCAATCACATACTCCAGCGTTACAAACTTTACAAACTCCTATTAGTAACAAAAGGAAACACGAAGAAGATCAAGATGAATATATTCATCCAACCTACGGTAAGTTACAATTTAATGAAGAATTTTGATTAGTTTATGATGTCTGTTTTTTAGTTCTGTTTTTTTAGTTCTGTATGTTTTGTATGATTTGAATTTAATATAATGATCAATGTATTATAATACTTAGATTAATCTCTGAAACCTTTAGTTTATTGAACTAGCTAATCAATTTACTATAGTACTCAAATTTATAACCATACTCGGTAGTCAAGTAGCATGATCACCAACAAAAATCCGCACCTAGTTAAAAATAACATCAACCAAATGAAGCTTAGAGCTGGGAGAAGTCAACTAGCTTCTGCGTTTACTAACTTAACGCTTGAAGCAAGAATATTACAAGTATTTCGATTCTTCTTTGGTATTATTTCATTTTTATCAATACTTATTACATTAGTTGGACCTGCTTTTTCTATAAAGTTTTATATCATGAGGCTCAATTCTTCTCATCTTGATTTATCAAAGGGAATTTATGATAGTTTAAGTAATTCCGTTTCAACTAATGATGAATACATGAATACAAGCCCATCAAATCAACTTCCTATTGACGAAAGTTTAACTAATAGTGAAATAACTATCCTAAGCCAATATGCAGAAGATCAAGTTGCCAATGCACCTCAATACTTTATGAGCTCCCTATGGCAGTTTTGCGTTGGTTATTATAATGTTACTGAAATACAAGATTATAATACAGGCCTGTTAAGATATACCAGACATGATGATCGGTTAACTTGTCATCCAACTACTAACCAAAATGCCTTTTTTAATTATAGAGAAACGCTAGAAAAATACGATATGGATAGTGTCTTGGCATACAGTCTACAATCATTCGATTATTCTGATGAACAATACACTAAAAGATATCTGCAACAAGAGTCAAGGTATAAGATGGTACCTATCTGTTTGATTTTAAATTGCGCTGGTACCCTTGTGTTATTAACTTTTCAATTTGTCCTTTATGGTAACAGGAAAGGTACTAAGGATTTAAGCTCTTTGCCCAAGTTTTTATTACATATTGTTACGTTGGGATCAATCATATGTTTTATCTTCATAGCGGTTGCAGCTATTATTATGACATCAGATTCAGTAACCTTAAAAGCTGAAATTAGTGAGAGTTTTGGATCTTTTGGGTTAAAATTAGAATATGGGGGTGTGTGGATGATATTATTATGGCTTGGATTTGGATCTTCAGTAATGGTGATGATGAGTTGGGTCATTAGTGTATGGTGTGCAGACCCCGAAGATGATCAAGATATAACAGAAGGGTATTCATATTCTAGACCTGGTGATTATGGTAAAAGAGTAATTTCACGTCAAACTCAAATGTTTGAACTAAGTGGTGTTACCACCAATAGAAGAATTGCAAGAGATAATTCTACTGATACTAGTGAAGAAATGGATGAAGATGATGTAGCGACAAAGTATCATGACGATGAAGAATCGTCAATTATCGAGCCACGAAGATATAATAGCTCATCAAGTAAAGGATTACCACTTGCAGTTCAAACTGATGTATTCTATGACCCAAAAGAAGAAGAAGAAACTAATAAATTAAGGAAATTAGGTGAATCATTATCAAGAAATGTTTCAGTTAGACAATTGAATAACAAAATCACCAGAAAACCTACCATGTCATCATTAACTGAAGCACCAATATCAGAAGAAGACACTAGAAGGTTAATCAATAATCATCAAGCTTATTCTCCATTACCTCATCATTATAGAGTTGAGACATTTGATGGATTTAATGAAGGACTTAGTAGAAACTTTAGTAATTCAAGGTCTCAAAGATTAAGAGAATTACCATTAAGTGGTCCACCATTGAATTCATCAAATGTAAATACCTTACATTCTAATAACCCATTTTTAACGATTAACGATAACGATAATAACGAACATTTTACAAACAGAGATTCTATGTTAAACGAAGACGAAATAAATTACTTGGAATCTAATCCTTTTGTTAATAAATTATAGAAATTCAATATATTATAGATATTCAATATATGTGCACATACTAAATATTTAAATCATTAATTGAGATTTTGAGGATTCACTACGTATGACAAGTTTGATTGATATCAAAGATAAAATTTGGAATGGTACAATTAATGTAAAGATAAACTTCAATGATGGAACAGATGAGCCGAAAGAATATTTATTATCAGTACCCAGAGTTTCTTATTTGCCAATTTTTTACACTCAAATAATACAGTACTTTAGACATTTTAGTGAGGTAGAAGAACCTATTTGGTTAGAATGTAATGGAGAGCCTATTAAATGGACATTACCTGTTGGTGTAATATATGACTATTATCACTTACCATTTGTGCTAAATAACAGAAGCACTCATTCTGTTTTAGAGGTGCTGCTTAAATTTGGTCAATGGCCTACTACTATAATTCCTTGCATTCACAAGGGTAAAATAGATTATGAAAAGAGTTTGATGGAAAACTATTTTAACCAATTAAAGCAAAGTAGCTATGTATTAAATGGTAATTCCAAGCTAGTGATGAATTTAAGTACTGAAAATTCCGAAAAACTATGGAATTCGATCAAGACCCATGATTTGAACGATTATTCAATTGTAACTAAAAGATTGTTAACCAAAGCTGTAAATAAAATTCCCATAAAAATTTTTATCCATGGATCTTCAATGATACAATTACCCCTTATGACTGATGAAACCCTAAAAGCATTACTCGAAAAATATCATCCACATTTTGATGCATACATTCAAGGTATCAATGTGAAAAGTTTACAACAAGTAGACTTATATGAATTATGGTCAGTGTTTAAACATTTAGATAATTTCTTGTATATTATATTAATCTAATGTAAAAACTGCTTGTAACCAATTTCTATACATTTTTAACTGTTTCTTTCTGTTAACTAATAACCTTCTATCAGTAGCTATTTGTTTCTCCGTAAACGGTCCTTTAGCGGTGAAAATTTCTCTTAATTCTTCTTCGGTAAAGAAATAAACTCTTGTACCATCACCCCTTATATAGAAATTATCGTCTAATAATCTGTTCTTTTTGAATCTCACTTGTGCTAAATCATATCTTCCATAATCTCTGAATAATATTTGACCACCTGGTTTTAAACATTTGTGAAGATTCTTTATGGCTTGTTCCCATTGATCTGGATGCAAGGCCAGAAAAACGAATACCATTATTATTATATCGCAAGAATTTGGTTCAAGGTCATCAGGAATTTGATTCTCTGGATTAGCTAAATCCCAAACTGATGAGTATGCAATTTTTTTTTCTTGATTACTGGTAAATATTGGATTTGAACGTACTAAATCTACGGCTACTTTTGAGTAGTCACATCCAAATATTTTTAAATTTGGATTTTGGTTTTGTTCTAAAATTGGGAAGAATGTATTTCCAGCTCCACAACCAATCTCTAAAATTGTGATAGGTTCTTGTATATTTTCTTTTGTAGCTTCAAATAATGTTGGAAATTCAATTTGCAACCACTTTCTATCTTTGAAGAAGTTTTCTCTATTATGCTTGTAAAAGATATCCCAGTATCTAGCGGGGTTACTATTATAAAGTTTCTTATCAAAATCTTTGACTGGATGTTCATATTGTACTTCAATCATTTTTTTAGCCTGCTCAATTTGTTCATCACCCCATTCTACATGGTCCCATGCATTATGGTTGAACACATCGTCTTCTTTCTCAAGGAATCTTTGACCAAATGTAAATGGAGAGTCCTTCCCTATTCTAGTATCTAAAGGTGGTTTCGTTTCCTTAGTGGAATCGTTATCAGTGGTCATTTTGATTGAGTAAATTTTTGCTCGCGATGAGATACAATTATCTATTCATCAATATCATACAAAGGATATAAATAATTTTGATATTGGAAGCATAACAGCTCCTTAGGAATATTTTTCAAATGGTTAGGGCGTATGGATATATGTTGTTTCATTTCCCATCTATATCTAACCCTAGCATTACAACCAGGGCATTTGAGACCCTGGGCATCTGTTTCGATAACAACACACGGTTTAGGAAATGGTCTCAAATATTGTGGCATAATGGCTGGAACTGCAACGTATGGAACGTGTAACCCAGCTGGTATGTTACCTGCGATTTGTAAACTGTAGGGGTCGTGACCAAATTGTTGTGGGGTTGGTAAGGGCCTTTTCATTGTCAATGCAGGATTACATGTCTTGAGTGAGGCTTGATTCTGAACTAATCGATTTAATTCTTGGGTATACGCGTATGTTTGTGGTGGTGGTATACTATGACTGGTACTCGAAGCAGACGTATCAGTACTTTGACTACGTGAGGTACTTGTAGATTTATTCACCGTTTTCTTACCAGTAATGGGTGTCGGTAAACTTGACCCATCTACGTTCTGAACTTCTAAATATTTTGCAATCTTACTTTTTGCATACTGGTTCTGATAAGCCACCATTTGAGCCTTTAAATTCAATTCTCTAATTTTATCCATATAATTAACCAGTCCTGGCTGAATATTGCACAGCTCTGTAGTTGGCCTCTTAATATCATTAAGTTTTTCGTTCAAAACTAAAGGTTTAGGTCTTGAGTTTGGCTTCTTACGTTTACTCCATTGCTCTACCCCTTCCATTATAAAAGTACGCTTTGTAGTTTCTTTTCTATTACCTTGATTGGAGACAGTCATATCGGATAGAAATAAACTTTTGAAGATAAGTCAGGGTTATTTATACGTCTGACCGGCTAAGCTTGAGTTTGTTTCACAAGTGTTTCAAAAATCGCTAAATGTGATATATCACTTTGAGCGGCGGCTGCAAAAAAACATGCGTGCTACTCGTTACTCCGCTAACCAAAACGTAAATTATCCTAAAAACTATATATTGTACTTTTAAAATTCAACCAATGAAGCACCAGCGGATGGTTGAGTGATGACAAGAGCATTTTCCAAGGTTTCTTTGGTTATACCAGGAAATTTCTTTTCATAGTATTCTTCAGCTAATGCTTTATACAAGTGATCAATCTTATCACTAGTGGTAACATGTACTACTGAACCACCCCATCCAGCACCAGTAACTCTTGAACCGTAAGAGCCATTTGCTAAAGCAATTTTACACACAGTATTAATTTCTGGTGTCGAGTTCTCGATATTTTCAATTGAAGTTTGTTGGGAATCATTCAAGATTTTACCTAATTCTACCATGAAATCATCTTTGATGGGACTTGATAATAATTTTAATACTTTGAAGACGTTCAATGAGTCAAGGTAGACATGCTTAGCTCTTTTATACAATTTAAGTTTCTCGTATCTAACCTTAAACTTAGTCAAGAATCTTTCACTGAATGCTTCAGTTGAGACATTTAATGCTTTACTGGCATCTTCAGTTGTGAATCCTTCTTTTTCTTCAGTGGTGAATAATTCTTCAACTAATTCTAAGGCTTTGTTAAACATCTTGATACCATGATCAATGTTATGACCATCCCAATGTTCCCATCCTAATTTGGTTTCACAATAATTATCTAAGAAACCTTTTAATGTACCAGTGGATAAGTTTGAATCTTGCACCAAAGTTAAACCAGTCCTGCTTGCTAATATTTCAGAAGCAACAGCGAATTCAACAACCCTTAAATTGTAATTTACAGGGGCAGTTTCAAATTTGTTAGCTTCGACAAGAGTATTAGAGATCAATAATGATATACCATATGGTTTAATATCTGGAAAGGAGAATAATTCACCATATAAGTCGGGCTTGTAGTGAACTAATAAAGCTTTTCCTTTTTCTCCATAGATCGAAGCACATTGATCCATACCACCAGTGTTTACACCTAAGTAATGCTCGCTTACAACGGTGATTGCAGTTAAATCTTTCTTGGTAATTTCAGTAAGACCATTGGCTCTTAAAAATAATAACGCAGAACAGACACTAATGGCAGCCGAGGATGATAATCCACCACCTGTTGGAACAGTACCATCATAAACGATATTCAATCCTTTGAATTCGTTATATTTCTTGATACTTCTTTCATGCAAATATTTGCTAGCAACTAAGAAACCACATTTGACATAATTTGCCCAACTGAAAACTTCCTTATTAATCAGAAGAACATCATTTTCGGGTAATTCAAAAGCGGTATTCTCATATTTTTCATCTAAATTAATTAAGTTAATTTTGAAATCATCCCTTAAAGATACAGCTGCAGTGACATCTGCCTCAATAGCCATAGGTAACGAGCTAAAGTAGCTACAATCAATATGATCACCGATAAAGTTGACTCTACCAGGAGCTCTAGCAAAGAATAAAGGTTTTTCCTTGAATGATTCAGTAAATGTTTTATTAATATGATCAAATCTTTTCTGGCTTTTATCTTCATTTGGATTGAAGGTTAAGTCATGATAAATTGGAATTAAATCAGTCATGTTAATAGATTTTGATAACTAATTCGAGTAATATCTGAAAAAAAAACTGTTAAAAGTCTGGAAAAAAAGTGGATTTGAATTTGTTTTTGTAGTGAGAGGATGAGAGTCGAACTTGGAGAAAAAATGTAACGTTGTAGTGAGAATCTCCCCATACTTTACCCCATTTGGGTCAAGCCGAGACGTTTCGTGATGTAATTGGAGAAACCTGATGCATGGTGAGATAATTATTGAAATGCATGGTGACTTAAGAAATGGAAATAATAACAGAAACGAATGACATCGAGTCTAGAATTTGTATGTTCGTATAATTATTATTGCAATTAAGTTGTGTTTATTAACATATTATTGCAATTAAGTTGCGTCTATTAACATACTATTGTTTGACCTACAATGTTTATGTGTGTGTTCAAATGACCAGGTACCTCTGGCTTAGAATAAATGTTTCAGTTGAACGTCATTTGTACCTGTTTCCAACCAAGTAGTTTATAAAATTTACTACTAGTATATAATTCCAAAAGCAACGTTTCATCGGCAAAACAAAAAGTTCGGAGATACTTGAAATTAATGATGTAAACAAAAGATATTTTAGGAAATTTCTATTGCTTTCGGAATAATTAGGCATCAACGTTGCCAGGGCTAATAAAAAAATGTCGCGAGGTGCATCAAGTGGCCGCATCTGCTGTTTTAGAACGAGTGGGTGGGGCACAGGCGGGAGATTTAAATCGGTAACCCCACTAAAAGAATTACCTAACGATTCTTTACACGACTTCAAAATGCGGGACATCTCCATATAAAATGGAGAATAATTCCTTGAAACTTTCCAGAATTAATAAAAGTCACTAATTCCCCATAGTAAACTTTTTACAAAAACTAATTGAGTATGAGTTATATTTTAGTTACTGGTGGTGCAGGTTACATTGGATCACATACTGTTATCGAGTTAATTAATAATGGTTATAAAGTTGTTATTGTTGACAATTTATGTAATTCAAGTTACGATTCCGTTGCAAGAATTGAATATATTGTTAAACAACCAGTTCCTTTTTTCAACGTTGATTTAAAAGATTCTAAGGCTTTAGATGAAGTTTTCAAAAAATATGACATTAAAGGTGTTATTCATTTCGCTGCTTTAAAAGCAGTTGGTGAATCAACTAAGATTCCATTGAACTATTACGATAATAATATTGGTGGTACTATTAGTTTGTTATCAGTTATGAAATCTAACAATGTTAAAACAATTGTCTTCTCGTCAAGTGCTACCGTTTATGGTGATGCTACAAGATTTGAAAATATGATCCCAATTCCTGAACATTGTCCAAACGATCCAACAAATCCTTATGGTAAAACAAAATATATGATTGAACAAATCTTAAAGGATATTCACACTTCGGACAATGTTTGGAGAAGTGCTATTTTAAGATATTTCAACCCAATTGGTGCTCATCCATCTGGATTAATTGGTGAAGATCCATTAGGTATCCCAAACAATTTACTTCCATACTTATCACAAGTTGCCATTGGTAGGAGAGAAAAATTATCAATCTTTGGTAATGACTACAACTCTCATGACGGTACTCCTATTAGAGATTACATTCATGTAGTTGATTTAGCAAAAGGTCACATCGCTGCTTTGAATTATTTAAATAAAATTGCTGAAGGTGACGGTTTGTTTAGAGAATGGAACTTAGGTACCGGTAAAGGTTCTACCGTATTTGACGTTTATAATGCTTTCTGTAAAGCTGTTGGAAGACAATTGCCATATGAAGTTGTTGGTAGAAGAGATGGTGATGTGTTAGATTTAACTGCTAATCCAACAAGAGCTAATACTGAGTTAGGCTGGAAAGCTGAATTATCCATTGAAGAAGCTTGTAAAGATTTATGGAAATGGACTACTGAAAATCCATTCGGTTTCTCCGTTGACAACTACAAATGGGAAGTTTTCGGTCAAGACAAATCTGAATACTCCAACAGATTACACACAGTTAGCTTTCCAAATGGATTCAGTGTCTCATTAGCTAACAGAGGTGCTATCCTTCAAGATGTTGTTAAAAATGGACAATCCTTAGTATGTGGTTTCAAAGATGCCGAAGGATACTTATCAAAATCAAATCCTTTCTTTGGTACTACAGTTGGTAGGGTTGCTAATAGAATTGGGAATGCTAAATTCGAATTGAATGGTAAAACATATACTTTAGAACCTAATGAGAATAAGAACACATTGCATGGTGGTTTAGATGGTTTTGATAAACAAATCTTCTTTGGGCCTATTGCTAAACAACAAAAATCTGACGATGGTAAAGTTACTAATACTTTCGAATTCACTTACCTCGATAAAGATGGTCATAATGGGTTCCCTGGTGATGTTGAATGTGTTATCAAATACATCATTGATGAAGGAAGTGTTGGTATCGAATTCATTGGAAAGCATCTTGCATCATCACCAGCTGATGCCACTGTTATCAACTTAACTAACCACTCTTATTTCAACATTTCTGGTACTGATTCCACTGATGGTACAATCATAAAAGCTGTCACCAATAAGCAATTGGAAGTAGATGATGCTTTATTACCAACTGGTGGTATAGTTCCAACTCATACTGATATTACCAAGCCAACTAAGCTTGGTGAAGATTGCACTTTTGATTACTGTTTCATAGTCGATGAGAGTGGAAGTGGTATTGATAACAGGGATGCCGAGTTGAGACAAGTTATCGAAGCTTCTCATCCTAATTCAAAAGTTAAACTTGTTGCTTATACTACTGACCCTGCTTTCCAATTATATACTGGTATTGGTATCAACTGCCCAGGATTTAAACCAAGAGCTGGTTTCTGTATTGAAAATTCTAGGTTCGTGAACGCCATCAATGTCGATAAATGGAGAGAACAAGTTGTCGTTAAAAAGGGCGAAACTTATGGTTCTAAGGTTAAATACTGCTTTGTCGATGCTTGAATAGTTTAAAATGTACGATCCGATTTTACTTACCACATATCTCTTAGTTCGTTTCACACTCATAGGTGTTTTATGAGAGAATTCATGGAATAAGACAGAGTTGTAACTCGATAGCAGTCGTAAATATGTGAAAAATTTGATTCATTAAATTACAGTATCTATATACTAAGACATAAAATGGTGTTCGCCATCTAAATCTTGTAATCTTTTAGCGGCTTGCTCACTAGTAATATCTCTTTGAGCTTCTCCTAACATTTCAAAACCAACACAGAATTTCTTAACAGTAGCTGATCTTAATAATGGAGGGTAAAAATGCATGTGGAACCAAGAATTGTTTTTTTCCTCTTCAGTACCACTGAATGGAGCTTGATGAATACCCATGGAATATGGGAAGAAAGTGTTAAACAAGTTATCATATTTTGTAGTTAATATTTTAAGAATTGATGCTAAATCTTCTTTTTGTTTAGCATTGAAATCTTCTACTGATCTTAAATGTTCCCTTGAAACAACCAAAGTTTCAAATGGCCATAATGCCCAATATGGTACAACCACAATGAAACTATCATTTACAGCAACTAATCTCTCTCTTTCTTTGAGTTCAAGTTCAACGTAATCACCTAATAAATGTGAATGGTTTTCATTATGGTAATTAGTCATATTATGTAATTCATTGGAAACTTCAGTTGGAATAACGTCAAGACACCATGCTTGACCATGAGGGTGTGGGTTTGAACATCCCATGGCAGCACCTTTATTCTCAAAGATTTGTAAGTACTTATATGGGGCTGCACCACTTAAACTATCGTTCTTTAATGATAAGTATAATTCTTGCCATAAATTAACAACTTTATAGATATCAGAAATTGGCATTAATGGCAAACTTAAACTGTGATTTGGTGAGAAACATATGACGTAACATCTACCTTTAACACCTTGAGTTTTCATTAATTTTGATTTTAAACTGTTTTTATCAGTTTCATCACTGTTATAATCAGGTTGATCTAATTTAACAGCTGGGTAATCATTTAAGAAGTAATAGGTTGATTCATACTTTGGATTTGAATCACCTGTTGCTCTTATATTACCAGGACATAAGTAACATTTTTCATCGTAACTAGGTAATTTTGTCTTTTTAGCTTCCTCTCTAGCACCTTGCCATGGCCTCTTTGATCTATGTGGAGAACATAAAATCCATGTATTTGTTAATGGATTGTGACGACGATGTGAATGATCTGTAAAATCAAATGGTCTTTGTGAAATAATATTATTAACAGTCATTTTACTATCTGATGGATTGGACAATAAATTTTTTAATTCACTTTTCATTCTAAAAGGTCGGATGTCTATGTCTATTTATACTTGAAATTAAAATTAATGAGCCAGGTGGGATGAGGTATAGTATGCAGCAATTCAAAAAAAAAAAAATAAATAACAATAAAAAAATGCTGATGTTCAGATATCTTTTTCGGGATTTAACTAACAAAAACAAATTTTTCTCACTAAAATGTCGCACGACATACTTGGTTATGAGAAAAAATCCTTGGATGGAGGGGATTTGTATGACTTTTTTTTATGTAACGTTACAGTTTAGCACAAAATTTAGTGAATTTTTCTCCCAAAATTGTAACGTTACATTAGTGCATCTAACAGGTGATGTACGTGCACGCATATAATTTTGATGAGTTGCGATCATTGTAATCACCTTGTTTTAATTAAATTCTATAATGACAAGCTATAAGAAACAAGTCTTAGTGACTGGTGGTGCTGGATTTATTGGCTCAAATCTTTTGGAGATATTTATCAAAAAGTACCCTGAGTACCTTTTCCTTTGTATTGATAAATTGAACTATGCCTCCACCGATATTAGCCACTTAAATAGCCACAACTTAATCCTTATCGAGTTAGATTTAACAGACAAAAAATTATTAGATAAGACCCTTTCTAATTATGACATTACCGATATCATAAACTTGGCTGCTGAGTCATGTGTTGACCGGTCATTTGAAGATCCTTTATTCTTTACCACTAATAACATATTAAGTACCCAAAACATACTTGAATATGTTCGATCCCATCCGCATATTAGATTTATCCACATATCATCAGATGAAGTATATGGTGAGCAAGGAGAGGATGGTAAAAGAGTAAGCGAGGTTGGTATATTAAATCCTACTAACCCATATTCTGCTACAAAAGCGTCCATTGATTTGATAATAAAGTCATATGAGTACTCATTTAACTTGAAAAGTAGTGTGGTAAGGTCAAATAATGTTTATGGACCTAATCAATACCCCGAAAAGATAATACCCATGACTTTTTATAACTTAAAGCATAATAAAAAAGTACAAATACATGGTGATGGTCACCATAAAAGAAGTTATTTATATGTAACAGATTTTGTATCTGCAGTTGACCTTATATGGCATCAAAATATGCTTGGTGTATATAATGTTGGATCACCATTTGAGATATCAAACTTGGAATTAGTGGAGTTGATAATAAGGTTGTGTAAAAGGGATTCAGATCCCTTAACGTACATCGAATTTGTCAAAGACAGAAATTATAATGACTTCCGCTACTTGGTAGATTATACTAAACTTACTAATGCTGGTTGGTGTCCAAAGATCGATTTAAAAACTGGTTTAAACAATTTATCTAATTTATAAGTTCATTCACTTTCATATCAAATAGAGCATTCTTAATAGGCATTTCCAATGAATAAAACGGATCCTTCATAACGTAATCAGAATATATAATGTACAAGGTTTTGAATAATTGATTTGTTGCGTCGAGTTGCCCTTGTAATTCACCTCTACCCAAATTTTGCGTCGGCACCGGCGACGTGATGATGATAAATTTAAGACCAGTGAGGGTTTGAAAGACATATAGATTGAACAAATCTGTTTCTACACTTTGAAGACCTGATTTGTTTGTATTTGGGTTCGTATATTTCCCACTATTCAAAGCCGTAGCGTTTGAAATATTTGTACCTTCGTGACCCATGGAAGAAGTGAATCTTGAAGTAATTGCATGAACACCATGTAAAGTACCTGCTAATACCAAGTAATCATTGGCCGTTAGCTTGTTTACACCTGGCTGGAAGTCGTTTTGATAGATTAACCCGCCCGCTTTGTTCAATATATACAAAGAGTATACCTTCATGGTTCAATCGTTAGTTTGAATTCGCGTTTCTCCAAATCAACTTAACAAATTTCGAATTCTTCAACTTCAAAAGTGCCACAATACTGGGGCCCATTCAATGGTTGAATGACCGATAGTTTAGGAAGATGGCCTAAGTTAGTAGCTGGTTAAAAGAAAAAAAAAAACTTCCCCACCAGGACTCGAACCTGGAATCCCCTGATTCGTAGTCAGATGCCTTGACCATTGGGCCATGAGGAAAATTGTTGCACTAAATTTGGGCCCTCATCAATCATATCGTCAAATTTTAAAATTACGTAAAGATGGTCTCTGCTTTGCTCAGGGCAAGTACTAGAGTGGCAGTATTATCGTAGCTGCTTGTGAGAAAGTGTAGGAAATCTTTCATGGAGAGGTTTAGAATCGCACGGTCTGTATCGTAAGCTAATGACAACAATCCAACTATTCACCCTCTAGTGGAGAACTAGTTATCAGCCATAATAACATAACAAGTTCCGCTGAATAACATGGCAAGTGTTGTAAAGCCCGTATGTTGCTTTTGTAACCTCTCTGCATCTCATCGTTTATTATACCTCATCGATTTGTCACTTCTGCTCGCCACTTCTGTCGCAGATTCATTGTCGCGTTAAAGTAAACAGTAAACACAGACCCATTTACATCATGAGTGATCGGGCCATGCTCCTGGTGAATGAACGGTTTCTATCGTTTATATCTTCAAAGGCACGAACGTCTGTACTAACGGCATCAACGAAACAAAACTTCAATTCAATCGACAATAAAGAAATTACCAAAAGTGCAAATGATTTCATAGATAGTGTACTAAGCAACGAACAAGACATTAACACAAAGTTAGAAATAGCCTATAATGGATTCGTGTGTCTCTACTATAGTAGTCAGAACCTGAATATGGTAGGTATTGTCAGAAGGCATCAATCCACAGTGATACGAATGATCCTGTTAAGGATGTACCATCAAGCCATATCACATTTATCATTGATACAACAAGCAATATCCACGGTATTACAGAGAACAAAATTCCATTTTCAACCTGAGCATACATCATTAGTAAAGGGTGTGTCGTTCCTTCCAATACAGAACCTGGAAATGTCGAAAATGGTTACAGCTTTCCATTTTCTTACTTTACAGGCTATGTTGAAGTTGTTAGCTAGTAACATCACCCAAATACTACAAGGTTCTGATTCAACTTTCAACATGGAGTTCCTACTCGGTATTCCAAGCTACTTTCTATCTAATAGTAACTTTATTTTATGGATCGATGATAACTCCAACTCAGAGTCTTACCAGAAAAACATCACAAACATCATCACTATACTAAGGGGAATCCTACATTTGTATACGAAATCCAACAGCGATAACCTAGGTGCTGCCCGAACCCAACTCAAACTTAAACTTGTTGAATATCAATATAAGAAGACTGGTCAAATATCTATGGAGTTTTCAGATCTACGAAATATGGATATTTCCACTGTGAATCTATTCTATGAAGATATTCAACGAGTGATACCGAAAGAAGATCTTGATACCTTGTTTAAGATGCATCAACAAACAGCCTTGACGACTACGGTAGAAGTGCTAAACTCCCTCAAAAGTTTAAGGCACAATGAAGATCTCATACCGACGTTTATACACACGATGGATATGTGTCCTGATGACCTTGTACATAACGAGTCATTTCTATCTGAATGCATTATTACTATTAGAGCATTTGAGAGTTTTGGCCCCCCAGCATTCTTCACCACTTTGATAACGTTGTTCGCTTCAAATACCCACAGTATGAAAACAATCACTAAAAGACATTTGGCAATATTTGATGCAATCATGTCTCACTGCCAAAGGCTTATTGAGAGTAACAATCCGGAGAGTCTTACAACCAATCTACTGTGCTTGTTTTCAATTTACTCCAAATTCCATGAGGTTAAGAGGATCAAAAATCTCTCAAATCTTGCATTCAGTGCAGCAAGAAAATTCACACACATGACTGCTGACTTCATGAATATTAGTATAGATTATGAGTGTTCCATATGTTCCACTGAGAAGGATGGTATGACCTCTTTGCAAAAAAAGATTGAAGGTGCATGTCATATTTTGAACGAACAACAAGAATACTTTCACTCCCTTCAACTCATGACAAAATTTTTAAGACGAACTAATAAAGCTGACGACTATGAAATTTCTGAGTCTAAAGTCTTGCTTTCCATTATAGCGAATATTTTACACCATAGAAACGAAGCGGTACTCAGGTTTTTTGGCATCGAATCAAGCTTCACCGATACCTTCAAGTCTACATTAGCACTACGAGTGCTACAGTACATTAGCATCTGCAATCATGATTATGACAAAGTAGTGAACGAGATTGTTAATGCCATACATTTAGAGGACACGTTGCTCAGTGCTAAGCTCAAGTATGAGTGTTACAGTATTGGTGGATTGAATCAATACCCCATGATTGATGTTACAGAAGTCAGTGAACCCATGTTACTACTCTATAGTCTGGGTAGTCTTATATTCCTGAACATGCAATCTGAATGGAGCATGGAAAACATTAATAAAGCTATTAACATGCTCACTCAATATCTTGATCTGGGGCATCCATACAATGACATAGAAGTGGAGGTAGTAAGAAATGTAACTCATTATTTGGCATATAACAACCTTAATAGAGTCATGGGATCATTTCTCCGCAAGTACCTCGATAGTCGAAGTCTAGCTTCAACCGTAGGACAATTGAAGTATAGATTTGAGCTCCTTTTACTTCATTGCCATGCTTGCTTGAAATTAGGGTGTGTGGATGATGCAAAAGACTCCCTCAAATCTTCTTCAGCATTACTCTCTTCACAACAAATAGACTTTTCCTCACGGGATTTATTGGAGTGGAAGCTTGCACAGTTACAATTGTTCATTGGTACCAACGACTTGCATCGTGCTGAAGAAAAGTTGAACATGGTGTTGCAGTTTGTTAAATCGAAACCAGAATTTGGCTTATCGAAAACACAGTCTAGTTCTTTAGTGAAAAAGCTAGAGAATTTAATGGCTATTGCACGTTTGAATTATGTATCATGCCAATTATATCAAAGACAGTCGAAGCACATTGAAAGCTACTTGTGTGGTAGGACAGGACTCAAATTGGCCCTTTCAATTGTCAAAAGTATGTGCAGTAGGCATAATGGTCCCGAACCCAACACCTTGAAGTGGCAGGCAGCTGTATTCATCTGTGATATCCTTCGAGGGATCATTGACAGTCTTAAAACTCTTGGAATTTCGAGGGATGTGGACTACTTCTTGTCAGAGCTTTCAAAGGTGAACGAGGCTAACGTGTTCCCCATAAATAACGCAATAAATCACTTCTATTTGGCTGATACGCATTTCATCCTTAACCATTCATTGGAGTCGGAGTTGCATTTAGCCAAAGGGGACGGTATTAGATCATTGGATATTGATCATAGTCTTGATTTTCTTCACATCAACAGCAAATTGCTACATCAATCATCGCGTAGTATTGATGAACTTCTCAAACAACAAACAGTCCTCCTTGATACTGGAAGCTTGTCTACCTCACAAATAATGCTTCCAGTAACTGACATGGCTATAGAGAACAGGTACTTGATTTCACTTTTCAAGCAAGTTCATAAACCACTAAACATTGAATCACCTTTAACTGAGTTAATAAGGCTTAAAGTGCAAATTAACTATATAGAGAAGAAGATCAGTGAAATGCCTTTATATTCAGATTTGCAGAACTCTGTGTTGTCTACTCACGGAGCACATTCTAAGAAGTCTCATGACAAAGTTGAATTGCTACTTTGTGAGCTTGAAGGCATAAAGAGACGGTTGTATGAATTTCTAGAATTAAGGTCACTCCCTGTTTTCGTTCTCAAAGATGTATCAGAGCAGTTGATGCTGATTGGTTTGATTATAGCATCCTTCAAAGATTCGAATGATCTTGACATGTTCTACGCTAACGATTTTGCCAAGTCTCTATCCCTTTCCAACAATGCATCATTGATCAATTTAGTGCCAGCTACAGACAGCATTTTACCGGTGTGTGACATATCTACTAAACCCGTGATGACTTCGAGTATGTTTCATAAACTCAAGAGGGCATTGCCAGCCAATTGGTCAGTTATCACTTTGGATATTTCCCAAACAAAAGAATACTTGATCATGACAAAAGTTAGTTCTTCGTCACAAAAGTGGTTTACAATTAAGCTTCCCTTGGCAAGACTTACTAAACTTGTTGACGTCGCTACAATCAAGTTCAATGATGCGGTGAAACTGTTGGAAGAAATTATTAGAGCAAGTAATACAAGTATAAAACCTGATGCTACGCGTCTCATAAAGACTAAAGAGGACCGTAAGAAGTGGTGGAAGTTAAGATTTTCCCTCGACCTCAGAATAAAAGAACTCTTGGAAAAGATTGAAGAATCTTGGCTCGGTGCATTCCAAGGTGTATTCAATACTATTGATATTTCCCGGTATTCTTATAAGGAATTAACTCATTTGATAAAGAAGTATGTGGGCGTTGATAATGTTGAGTTGGATGAGGAAATGGTTTGTTTATTATCCCAAGTGGACTACAACAAGCAACATCTAGCTGAGGATGCTATCTACTTCATTCTTGACTCACTAGTTTATGCGGGAAATGCTATTAGTTATGATGAGGTCAATATTGAAGGGCTCAAAAGAGAACTATGCGAGCTCTTTCAAGCCCACCAAAAACCTGTTGATGAACATATCATATTGGTTCCTGGATCTGAGTGTTGCGGTATTCCTTGGGAATCATTACCATGTCTTCAAACTAAGTCCATCACTAGGATGCCATCAATTCACAAACTCTTAGAAGTCCTAGCGATTCTGAGACAATTGAAAGTAGGCACCCTGGGACATTATTTACTCAACCCTGCTGGTGACTTGAAGACTACTGAAGAGAGATTCAAACAATTATTTCTCAACTTGGAAAATTGGGAAGGTATAATTGGAGTAAAGCCAGAAAGCTCAGCACAGTTTCTTCTGGATATCATAAAGAAGGATTTGTTTGTCTATATTGGTCATGGAGGTTGTGAAGAGTATATGAAACCATCGGTATTATTCGATTTCTCCAGCCGTGGTAAAAAACTACCTCCTAGTCTTCTTATTGGATGTTCTTCAGGTAGCTTAACAACTTATGGAGCTCTTGATGCATACGGAAATGTTTATAACTGGTTAACATGTGGATCACCAATGATCCTTGCAAATTTATGGGATGTCACTGACAAAGATATTGATAAGTTTACCCTAACAGTATTCAATCTTACCTCACTAACAAATCCAATGAACAGCTTGGATTTTAGTAATGCTGTTAAGAACAGCAGGAAATCATGCAATCTTAAATACTTGAATGGTAGTGCTCCAATTA
This sequence comes from Yamadazyma pseudoaaseri, assembly GCA_030674785.1. NCBI lineage: Eukaryota > Fungi > Ascomycota > Pichiomycetes > Serinales > Debaryomycetaceae > Yamadazyma > Yamadazyma pseudoaaseri. The sequence goes on along the minus strand of JAKUBW010000010.1, from coordinate 228,003 downwards.
TTTATGGGTTACCATTTCGTTTATAGACATTTAATGCTATTTATTCTTACCCTACCCAAACCTATAAATTACAAAAACTTTCTTCTCAATCATTAATTTAATTTACGCTACTATCAACAGTTTATTCTTGCTCTGAAGTCGCCACATCTGCTTCAGTTGTTTGTTCTCTTGTCCTCGTCTCCTCGTTATCATCTTGTTCTGCATTATTGCTTGAACTTCCTGGACCATTAGTATTAGTACTTGGAATGCACCAGTTACGATGAAATGGCCATGCCCTCATTTGACAGTCTCTACAACAGTATTTAGTTCTCTTACACCGTCTACATTTCAGAAATTCTTTTGGATAAGTTTCCCATTTACCACATGCCAAATTTCCACATTGCCTAACCCCACCACGGTACTCATTTCTTCTACATGAATTCCTCATAATTACTCCTGACCAATACCACATATCAGTACCAGCTAAGAACGTAAACTTTTCAACAACGGGGAATAAATCTACCTTCTTATATTCAAAAAGTGAATCATCGTAATCAGATGTTTCCATATTTCTATACCTTTCATGATCTTCCTGACCATCAATACAGAAGTTATCGTATGTATCATAATTCCACTTTTCTTGAAGAAAAGCTTTTTGTTCTAATCGCTTGTTTGTAATAAGTATGCTCAAATTTTTGCTATCCAGATCAACTTTTTTAGACACTTCTTCATTTAAATTAAAGAGTGCAAGTTCACGATCTAGTGGATCTTCAATAAGTTCACATTCTTCGATCGTTTCAAATAAATCACTTAACTTGTTTGAATTAACATTAGGGAACAAGGAATTGTAATTTTCAATATCGGATCCCGAATCTGAGAATGAACCTGTTTCAGGATCAGACTCACCTCCTTGCATATCAGTTTCTTCAATATTTGTGTCATTAACTCTCAATCCACTTTCAACGTTGGTGTCATCTTGGTCAAGCTCGAGCTTATCTTGTTCAAGAATAAAGTTATCATCTTGAATCGAGTTGATATTGCTTATCATTTGAGGCGAGGTAGATGCAGATACACCGAATCCCAATCTTGATGAGACTCCCCGATTACTTCCTGAACGTTGAATCTCCTTAAATTCTTCATTTGTAGAGGAATAACCAGATTCTTTTTCTAGTTTCAGCTTCCTTGACTTTGGCTTGATAGTAGGGCGTTGTTTGATGGCTAGATCTCTTCTCAACCTTACTTTAAGCTGTTTCTCGAGGAATAATTTTAATTGTTTATCTCTAACGCTCATATCAATTACTAAATGAGTGTTTTGGAGGACTTCTTTCAAATATGGATATTTGGAGATATAAGCTAATAACTGCAATGCCCAAATTATATCGTCATCTCTAGGTATCACCACACCAGTTGCAGTGAAGCTCCTTGGTGATGGTTTATTTTGATGCTCTCCGAACTTTATCGATTTGCAATTCTGAATCAATGTCTCTGTCAAAAAATGTAAATTGTTGTCCATATCCATATCGTTATCATTTGAGAATCTTGTATCTAAAAGATCGTTTTCCTTTTCTTCCTTGAATTTCTTGAGTATAAGTAAAACTAAATATCTTTTCTTGATGCTAATGTTGTCATGAAGTTCATGAAGTTCATTGGAACCACCCATAGCGATTAATTTAAAGATTTGGGCTGATGATAAATTTTCGTAATCTTCGTTAGTTAAACTATCAAATCGTTTGTCACAAAATCCAGAAAATTGATCAAAATCACTTAAATTTAAAGCATTTGAGGAGGATTCAGTACGAAAGTTATTTTGGAACGCTTCAAATTCGTTTAAGAAATTATACTGTTCTGCTTGAGGTTGATTCGTCTGTTGTTGTGGTTGTGGTTGTGGTTGTGGTTGTGGTTGTGGTTGTGGTTGTGGTTGTGGTTGTGGTTGTGGTTGTGGTTGTGAATCGGATTGTTGCACATTTGTGTGAGTTTGTGAAGGTTGTGAAGATTGTGTTTGAGGTTGTTGATGTTCTTCTCCGTCACTTGGTGGTGGTTCCAGTGCAACTAAAGATGCAGGTCCTTGATTTTCTTGCGGTATTATACCTTGAGTAGAACACTTATTTGCATGTGCAAAGACATTATCATTTAAAGTAATATAATTATCAAGGATTGTGGCAATAATTGGTAGTATACCTGCTTTCACAACTCTTTGTCTTATTATTTCTGTACCTCTTGTACCAACTAATACTAAACATTGAAATGCTAAAGTCCATTTCCAAGCAATCAAAATTTTACGTTCCGTATCATTTTCTGAAATATGTGAATTATGACATTCATGTAAAATCTCTATCAATCTTTCAACTCCTCCATCGGTAGATAATGTCTCCCTCACTTTTGCCAGTGATGATATAAGGTAAGTTAAATGATTAAGGGAGTTAACTAAAGGTTTATCACTTGTAACATCTAATGCTCTTCTATCATAAAGGGTCGAACTGATAGTAACAGCTGCTCTATTATTACCTATTGACTTATAATTTGAATCACGCATAAATTATAAGTGGAAATTGGTATTTGGTCTGCTTTATTATAATAACGATAAATTTGAAGAATTTGTTCGACCTTTTCTTATTTATGTATAATTTATTATATGAATATGTTGTTAAAGGTGTAATTACCACAAATTTGATTACAATTTGACTGTTTAAATAAAATAAATTGTTGCTTACAAACCTGACTCTTTTTTCCCTTTGTTTTTGCCTCTTGATGTCGCGGACTCAAACTATTTGGTACTCGCACGTAAATGTTTATGCAGCTGCAAATTGGTCGTATATTGCCCTAATAATTTATATTACACTCTAATAACTAAAATAATGATTCTACGTCAGCAACAAGTTTGACAGACTGTTCCATAAACATTAATGTTAAAATAGAATGAGGCCCAATTCTAAATAATTGTGCCCAAAATCCTTTATAAAAAGCTGTTATACCTTCTGTCTTCATTGTTTTAATAATACAATCTATTGGTCCTTTATAAAGGTCACCTTTTTGATTATAAACTCTTGTTAATACTACATCCCATGGATTCATGACAATAGCTACTGAAAGTCCAGCAACTGAAGATGATATAAAATGTAATAAAATTGAGTCAGGTGAAACAATATTTTGTGATATAACAAAGTTTTTTGTGAAGAAATATGATGGTAATTGTACAGATGATCCTGCACCGGTTCTAAGAATTGCTGCATCAACTCCACGGAATAATCCTTTAATTCCTTCTGCTTTATAAATTTGGCCTAATCCATCAAATGGTGATCTATAATAAGTTTGTTGACCAACTGCTTTAACAGAACTATCAGGATGATGAGTTTTACTGGTTGAGCTGCTATAAGATTGCATTCTAGTTTTAACTAAAAAAAGTGGATTAGCAACTATAGCTCCTGCGGTACCTGATATGAAACCTGCTCCGACGTTAATACCCATATGTTGTGGAATTTTACCATCTTTAATTGAATCAGGTTTGAACAATTCAGTTAAAATTTGTCTACCCGGTTCATAAAATCCAAATCTACAACCATTTAATCCAATTTGATAAAGGTATCCAGCAACTAACCCCTTTTGTAATCCTTTAATACCTTCATTCTTATAGATTACTACAAATGCTTGAAAAGGATTCTTATATAATTTTGGTAATGTCTTATCCGCTTTTGATAACTCTCCTTGCAACTGCATTCTTGTTTTAATAAGTTCAATAGGATTAGTGAATGTCACCGCTCCACAAGCGGCTACGGCACCTGCTATAAACCCTCCCAAGGTACTTACCTTTGGTGTTTCCTTAGAATTCAGCGACATATTAATTGAGACTTTTTTTAAAACCGTTTAAAATCAATGCTTGAAGGGGACACCGATCCCGTGAGCGGTTCGATTTTAATTCTCCGAGCGCCTGAACCGCAGTGGTAACTCCGGCTAAGTGGGACCTAAAAATTATGTTATTAAGTTAGAAATTAACCGTTTCGCCACTACCAACTGCCTGCGTCTCCTGCGTTCTTCACTTTTCAAGATATTGGCACTTTGAATCGTTAATTTCGCAACCGTCAAGTTTACTACTTGAACTTACACACTCCGACCAGTGATAGGCTACACAGCACCACCATAAAGGTGGCAAGAAATCAAACCGTATTACTCTATCGATAATCCCCATAAAACTGTTCTGGTTCCAATTGATTGTCATCGCTTACATAAGCGAAACTCCATCAGTAGATGTTCTCAGAAATTTATATGTTTTGAGCAGTAATGTTAAGGTCTTTGAGTAAAGTTAAAGGCACATCTTATATATTGAGAAGGACGTTTGCAACTGCTTTCAATCAGAGCAAAATCCTTAGCAAATATGCTTTAGGTACAAATTTTCATGGCTTCGTTATTGAAGACGTTAAGCCAATACCTGAATTTTCTGTTGTTGCCGTTAAGTTAAAACATGAAAAAAGCGGTGGCCAACACCTACACCTTGATGCACCACAAGATAAGAATAACGTCTTCTCTGTTGCGTTTAAGACCAACCCTCCTGATGCAACAGGTGTTCCACATATCTTAGAACATACCACACTATGTGGGTCATATAAGTACCCTGTTCGTGATCCATTCTTTAAAATGTTGAATAGATCTTTGAGTAACTTCATGAATGCTATGACAGGTCATGATTATACATATTTCCCATTTGCTACAACAAATGCCAAAGATTTTGAAAATTTAATGGATGTATACTTATCTTCTGTATTTGAACCATTATTAACTTACGAAGATTTTACTCAAGAAGGTTGGAGATTAGAGAATGAGAAACACGATGATAAAAACAGCCCATTCACATTTAAGGGTGTTGTGTACAATGAAATGAAAGGTCAATATTCCAACTCTGCTTACTACTATTGGATCAAGTTTCAAGAATCCATTTATGGCTCATTAAATAATAGTGGTGGTGATCCTAAAAAGATTACTACTTTACAGTACGAAGACTTGATAGATTTCCATGCTAGTTGTTACCATCCATCAAATGCTAAAACGTTCACGTATGGCTCTTTACCACTTAAACCACACTTAGAAAAGCTCAATGACATGTATAAAAGATTTGGTACAAGAGGTGCTAAAAATGAAATAAAACAACCTACTTTCAACAGTATTACTGACAACTCAAAAAATATCACTTTTGAAAAGGGACCTGTCGATGTCATGAGTGGGAAGCCTACAAATGAACAATATAAGTCTTCAATCACCTGGTACTTAGGAAATCCTTTAGATGAAGAAAAGCAGTACGAAATTTTTAAGTGGAAGGTACTTAACTCATTATTATGTGATGGCCACAGCTCTCCTTTATACCAAGAATTGATTGAAACTGAATTTGGTGACGATTTCACCATTAATTCAGGTTTGGATTCCACAACTGCTTTACTCTCTTTCTCCGTTGGTTTAAATAATTTGACGGAACAGAAAGTAAATGATTTAGAGGGTAAAATCCAAACCATACTTAAAGACAAGGTGGTACCAGATTTCAATGCTGACTCCAAAATTTACCGTGAAAGGGTAGAAGCAATCTTACACCAAATTGAGCTTAACTTCAAGAAGCACAAACCAGATTTCGGTTTGGGCCTACTTCATTCTATCGTTTCATCATGGATAAATGAACTTAATCCAATCAGTTCATTACAAGTGGAATCAGTCCTTCAACAATTCAAGGATGAGTATAACACCAAAGGATTGAAAATGTTTGAAGAAATGATAAAGAGTACCTTACTTAACTCTTCGACACCAACATTCAAGTTTACTATGGTTCCAGATGAAAATTTCACTAAGGAATTAACCGACGAAGAGAAACAAAGGTTGGATAGTAAAGTATCTCAATTGACTGAAGAAGATAAGGAAGTGATTTCAAAGAGAGCTGAGAAACTTGCAGCTAAACAACAAGAACCAGAAGATGTATCTGTATTACCTACATTGACCATTCATGATATTCCACGGAATGGAGAATTCCATAGACTCAATTTTGGACAAATTAATTCCAAGAAACTTCAAAAGAGAGTGGTTGATGCAAATGGTTTGATTTATGTCACAGCAATGAAGGATCTCAGTTATTTACCTTCAAAATTCTATCCTTATATGCCATTATTTACCTCTTGTCTCACCAATTTGGCTGGTACTTCTACCACATCAATTATCGATTTAGAGACAAAAATTCAAAAACTTACAGGAGGTTTATCATTTTCATTCAAGGTCAAAACTAACCCTTACAACATATCGGAAGCAAGTCTTAAGTTTCTTTCAAAGGGTATGGCCTTATCACAAAATTCATCTCATGTTTATGAGTTGTGGTATGAGATTCTTACTCAAACACAATTCACTGATGATCCTGCTGTTGTTGATAAGTTATACACATTAATCAAAGGAATGGGTCAGAACCAAATGAATAGTATTGCTGAACGTGGTCATTCTTATTCATCATCATTTTCCAATAGTCAATTAACCCCAACTAAACACATAAGAAATATGACAAGCGGTATTGGACAAGTGGAATTTATTATGGATCTTAATAAAAAACTTGAAGAAAAAGGCAAGGATTTCTTAACTGAAGAGGTTTTACCATCATTGAGAGAGTTACAAAGACTTGTCCTTAATGGAAAGACCATAGGTAATGAACCAGGATTTGAATATAATTTGATTGGAGATAAATCCAGCATTAGCGACAATGAAGTCTACGTTCAAAAGTTCGATGATAGAATACTTTCATTAGGATCCATTGCCATGGAAGATCAATTAACCCCCTTCGTTAAACAGTTTAATAATCTGCTAGTACCTAAAACACAAACATTATTTAATCTCCCATTTCAAACTGGGTATTCAGCATTAGGAAAGTTAGGTGCTGAGTATACAAGTGAAGATGGTGCAAGTCTCCAAGTATTATCGCAATTATTATCTTTCAAACACTTGCACTCCGTGATCAGAGAAGCAAATGGAGCATATGGTGGAGGTATGTCGTACGATGGAGTTGGTGGAACTATCAACTTTTATTCTTACAGAGATCCAAATCCTTTGAAATCAATTGAATCGTTTAGAGAATCATACCCAATTGCTTTAGATAAAATTGAAAACAACTGGGACTCAGATGATTTACAAGAAGCTAAGCTCTCTATATTTCAGAGTGTTGATGCTCCTTCACATATAGCTCTGCAAGGGATGACAGAATTTGTTGAAGGTATAACAGATGAAATGAAGCAAGAAAGAAGAGAGAGATTTTTAGATGTCGAAAACGAAGATTTAAAAAATGTTACAGAGAAGTACTTAATCAACGGTAAGACTGATATTGTTACTGTTATTGGTGATAACGAACACCTTAAAGTTCCAAGTGACTCAAATGAATGGAAAATTCATTCTTATAACTAGATTGTTAAATAGAAATACCTGTAAATAGTAAGATTAATTTATATTTTTTACTTTAACTCATTAAATGTTATATACAAGAATAATGGATAATATCATACACGATGTGTTCTATGGAAATCTTTAGCAACAACTTCTGGCACTCTTCTCTTTTTATCTTCTGTGAATAAACAGTGTCTCTTAGCAACTGGATCGTACAAAATTAAGTTAAGTTTTCTTGTATGTCTTGGAATGTTAAACCATTTTTCATAACCAGTTTTAGCTGCGGAAACAAGCTTAACCATTGTATGTGTAGTTTTAGCTTTAGCCATATTGGATCTCTAACTTTTCACTTTTTTTTTCAAATCTGTGAGACTAATTAGTTTGAGAAAATCTATTTTAGGAAATATGCTCACATGTTAGCAAACATAGTTACTTTATGTTTTGTTGTTGGACGCGCTACACCTGAAAAATTTATAGGCCAGATCACTTAAATTATAAATATGAAAGTGGTTTACTTTGCATATATTTTATCATCCTTGTTGTCATTGGCACTTGGATTAAACATGGATATTTTAGCTAATGCCAATCCAGAACCTGTTTGTATTAGAGATTTTGTAGGAGAAAATCAATTAGTAGTTATTAATATTAAAACAAATGGTAGAATAGGTGATGGTCAACAATTAAATGTTGTTGTTAGTGATTCACTTGGTAATGAACTTCGTAGAAAGAATGATATTGGTAGAGATGCTAGAATTACTTTTACTAGTTTCCATAGTGCTGCTTTTGATGTTTGTTTTACCAATCAATTAGAATCAAAATCAAGATATACTCATTTGTCAAGAGAAATTGAATTAGATATCGAAAGTGGTGCAGCTGCTAGAGATTGGAATGCCGTTCAAGCAGCTGAAAAATTAAAACCTAACGAAGTTGAATTACGTAGAATCGAAGAAATGACTTCCGAAATTGTTACTGAATTACAATACTTAAAAAGAAGAGAAGAAAGAATGAGAGATACCAATGAATCAACAAATTCCAGAGTTAAATATTTCTCCATTTTAGTTGTCCTTTCATTAGTCGGCTTAGGTGCTTGGCAAATTCAATACTTGAGACATTACTTCAAGGTAAAACATATAATCTAATGCCATTCTACATTTAAATATACAAATTCTACATTATATCATCACTTATACGAAGGGGTACTTTATTTAATTCTAAAGCAAGTAAATGTCGTGTATCATCAACCAGTAAAGTCCCTATTACTTTTTCTGTTTGATCTTCTAAATTTCTTAACAAATTCCAAATATTTTGAACTGAAAGAATAACCGATTTTCTATTAAAACTCTCATAATCCCATTGTAACATTAAAAAGGACAAATTATAGATAATTGACTTACCAATATTCCAATCTCTAATCGACTTGCTCATACTTTGTAATGTACCAATTTCAAATCTAAAAGGTTCGTAAGTACTAGGAGCTTCAAGTATATTAAGCATTAATGTTATAATAGATTTTTTCTTCCCCCTTTTAAACCCATGTAGAATATGAAGTATCAGATCTATTATACTATTATGAGAAACATATGTGAGTAATTTTTCACCTAAAAGAAGTGAAAATTGAATATAGTGTTTGTGGAAATCTGCCTCAATTGTTTGACTAACAACACAAGTAAAGAACTGATCCAAAAATTTAGCGTTCACCAGTGATAACTTCTGACCCAACGCCTCAAAATATTTAGGTAGCTGTAAAGGGTCTTCATCATACATTGTTTCGAGTACTTCTGCGTCTACAGGGGAAACAATCGAGTGTAGTAAGGAATACTTGTACGTTAGATAAACCAATTTGAACCGTATTTCCATAGAGTCGCTCAACAATGTTTCCACTCCATCTGGAGCTCTCTTAGGAATTCCTATCAATTTCAATTCCTTTGGAAAGCAGCAGGTGAAAGCGAACCTTGAATTATCTTCTCCTAAGCAGGAGAATAGGGTCTCCATAATCCTATCATACAAGTAAATTGGTTTAACGGTTCTATGTTGGATTATTTTATGAAACATGGTAGTTCTCACGAGTTTTGTTTTAAATACCACCGGCTTCTCGTATATGAGCTTGAGTACCAGCTCTAGTTCTGCTCCTTCACACTTAAACTCTCTCAATGTTGCATCCAATACTGCATCAAAATCATGTTCGAGGAATTTAGTGAATAACATAAGAAACTTTGAATAGTTCCTGTAAAGGATTCTGTAATAGTTGGGACGTATTCCACTTACTTCTAGATCATCAAACCCCATAGAACAACAATAAAAAGTCCATTCTAATAGTTTCCACACATTATAGCCTTTACTTTGAACAGGATTCAACCTTGTTGTTATTAATGGTTCGTCAAATACGCTAGTTTGTTTATCCTTATCATCCTCTATTGGACTACTTGACTTCGATGGTTTAGATGATAAATTAGATATAAAACTGAGTGACTTGTTGAGATGCGGTAGTTTTGTTGATTCTCCATGGGGATTCAATCTCTGAATAGTTGAATCAAGTTCGGCTTCAAATGCCTCTTTTTCATCTTCATTAGCACCATTGGTTGGTGGTTGTGATTTAGCCATTGGATTTTTCACCCTTTTGGGTGATGTTTGAAACATCTTAAGCACATCTTGCTCATTATTAACCTTCCTCTTCTTACTGATACTATTCGTATCAATAACTACAATTTGGGAAAATAGTTCGCCAAGTGACTCCCTGATCTCATTAGCTATACTAGTCAACGTAATAGGATCTTCAAGTATTTGCATGTATGACAGGATGACAAAAAATGCCCTATCACGAAGTGATGGCATATCGGTATACGTTCCTTGAACTTCTTTAACATTATCAAGATTAGCTAAAGTGTCATTTAGATTTCCATTGGTGTAGTTTATTTGAGGGATTCTAACCGCAATAGTTAGCAATAAACTAAGGGTCTTTAGATCAACCACTATATTTATGTCCCCAGACGATGCGTATTTGAGTAGATTAGTGGCATGAGTTATGATTAAATCTAAATGCCTCACATTACAAAAGTTACTACCATTGTGTAATTCATTGTCACCTAGTTCAGGTATACATCGATGTAGTGCTTGTCGTTCTAATACTAAGCACACCTCGTTATCTTGAGGTTGTATCATTAACAGATTTAGGTTGGTCTCGCGTTTAAGAGATGATGTTTTTTCAATTATCATTATACATTAATCGAATTCTCCTAAAGAACCTAATATAAATGCAAAGTCTTTTATCTCAATGAATAAGCCTTCGGAGATCTTAGAGAAACTAAAGTTATAAATATTCCCTGAATCATCGGTGGTGCAACAACTTAACATATCAATTAAGAGAACATCACTTAGTGTTTGCTTACCAGAACCGTCAAGATGAAGCATTGCTTTAACTTTTTTCAAATCCGCTAATGTTAACTTGTAATTTAACATATCTGACCGGCTGATTTTTTCTTCCACTGCCACTTCAACAAATAGAGCCCATGTATCTTTTATACGATCAAAATTGTCTCTAAATTGTAAAAGTCTATTAATATACCGTAGAAGTTTATCCAAGTCAAGTATATCTATTATATCATCATCGGTACTAACAACAGAAGTTATTGTAAACAGTAGAATCATATGTATCACAATGTCAGACTTGGAGTTTCTATTCTTTATTATAGTACCGCCAGCTTCATAAAAATAGTCAATTGCGCTTACTATGTCCCTTGTAAAACATTTAGGAATCTTGAGTGTATTAAATATGGATGGAAGTGATTTAAGATATAAATCATCTGAGTTTTCAGTGAGCTCAGCGTACAATCCTAATATCTCCTCTTCCCGTTCAGTACTTATAATATTGAACTTCTTAGATACTCCACTTGCTGCTTTACTCATGCTCAAAGTTGGAATTTTGCGATCCCCGTGATACCACCTATACACTCTTGGAAGTTTACTGCGTTTGTATATCATAGTCTTTACTCAATGATTCTAGTGACATTACTGTCGCTATGCTTCATCTTAGCATTGGTAAATGTCAACCACAATTTCTTTCGTACTCTAATCTTGATTCTTACTGTTTACGGAACTAACTGTTATCATATGAAACCCGCACTCGAAAATCTACTGGTATAGTAATAAAGTATTAAATAGGCAATGAGTTCCAATTGGCTACCCTCGTGGGGAACTAAAGAAGGTTTACCTAAACCTGAAAATAGGTCACAATCTCTTCCGGAACCAAGTGAAGCCGAACAACAAAATGTGAGTTTCTCCTCCAATTTATCTGGAGGCTGGATGAGCTGGAGGAGAAATACCGAGTACTTTGATGATCACGAACATGCAGTAGGAGATGAACAAGAAGATGATGATGAAGAGGATCCAGTAGATGAGGAGGAAGAAGATCATATAGAGAGTGATCGCAAGAAGAGCTCTTCAACCTGGACATTTTGGAATAAAGACTCAGCTGATGAACTTGATGATCAACCAAAGAAGAAAGAGAAAGAGAAGAAGAAGGATTTACCGGAGAATATTACGAACACAATATTAACCACTACACCAAAAATACATACGAAGCCTGAATCTAACGAAGAACCTAGTCATGTTGATGATGCTGTTTTGTATAAGCCACATGATGATGCAAAACAATTCAGCAAAATAAACACTCATAAAAATGAAAATTTAAAAGAAAACGTTATAGTACCCAATTGGGAATATTGTCTACCTAATCAAACATCAATAGTTCCTGGTAATAGTTTAACGTCATCTATTTTTGGAGGATCAACTTCAAGTCAGAACAATTCATTTAATAATTTAACTAGTTGGAGAAGCTTTTTAAATCAGTTATCCACCAAATTAGGGTTTAGCACTCAAACGCTAACAAATGTAATGATTGATGATAACTCTGAGCTTGAAGAATCAGCTCATAATTCTGGTGCTTCAAAAGATAGAGTAGAAAAAGAGTTCAATTTGTTATATGAACGTACTTATAAGCTTTACGGAAGGTCACTTGCAAAATTGCCAGATCATAAACGTGCATGTTTGCCAAGTTATAACAAGTACTATACAAAGTCAACAGATGATACGTACAAGTATGATCAGGAGACTCAAATAGAAGAAGATTTAAACGACCCAAATGCTATTTCTATCACTAACGATCCAATGGGGAACCTATTAATAAATCACAAGTCTTCCAAATCTAATAACAAACCTTTAGTAAGAGAAGCAGAAATAATTCGCCAAAGAGCTAATTCGTTACGTAAAATGAAGAAGATATTGATTATTGGAGTTCATGGATTCTTTCCCACAAGAATGATCAGGCCACTTATTGGAGCACCTAAAGGTACTTCGTTAAAATTTGCAACGGAAGCAGAAAAAGCCATGATTAGGTATTGCATTGAAAACAAACTTATCAGTGAACTGGATTCAAATGATTTAAGTATTCAAAAAATTGCATTAGAGAAGGAAGGAAAAATCTTTGATAGAGTTGAATTCTTTCTTGAGATTTTGACCAAATGGCGTAACGAATTGAATAATGCAGACTGTATTTTCATTGCAGCACATTCTCAAGGATGTGTTGTTTCTATTATATTGTTGGCTAAGTTGATAAATATGGGAATTTTGAAGAATGCTATTAATAAGAGAATTGGTATCTTGGGGATGGCAGGTATAAATAATGGTCCTTTTTATGGCGTTGATAAGTCTTTCTTCATGAAAGCTTATTCAGCAATTGAACATGATTCATTAATGGAATTGTTTGAATTAACTAAATTCACTAGTGAACAATCCTTGGTTTATAAAGAGTCCCTTCAAGTGATTATAAACTCAAATGTCAAGCTTTGTTTCATCGGTTCAATTAATGATCAATTAGTTCCATTATATTCAGCTTTAGCATCACATATTTTCCATCCTAACATTTATAGAGCTTGTTATATCGATCATTCATCTCAAACACCATTATTCATTCAAAAACTTGTTTCATTATGTTGCCAATTACAAAATTTAGGGTATTTTGATAATAATGTATTGAAAGAGTTAAGTACTGCATTAGCAGGTCCGTTAACAGGTGGGGGACATTCAAAACTTTATAATGATGGTAAAGTTTATGATTTAGGAATTAAATTTTTATTGGACACGGATGATATTGTAATTCCACCAACAAATGAAGCAGTTATGGAGTATACCAAACATGTGGAACCACCAAATGCTAATAAAGATGGAATGGTAACTAGTGGGATTGGATCTTATGGTTCACTACCATCAGATGGGGCATCAGAGATAATAAAAATTCCACTCACTAATCAAGTATACATCAAAGAGTTCAATATTAGTAAATTAGGTACAAACCCATTTATATTACCATGGTGCTTGAGAGGATTGTTATTCAATATTGAAAAAAATTGGCCAAATAATAACAAGCTTATCAGCGTTGATAAAGGGAATGAATTAGGTAAAACAGGTTATGATGAAATCAATGAACTTTATGATGAATTTGATGCATGGAAACCCGATAGTAAAGTATTAAAAGAACTAAAATTTAGACTTAATGGTTTAAGAGCAAGTAAATTATAGTTATTATAGTTATTCACGTGATTGAAATATCATTGATAAATATATTTGTTAACTCGCGACACTAAAGAAGTAAATAAAGGTTTGGTTGATTTATGGCACAATGTCATTACTGGCCATAATAAAAACTGAAGATGATACTGACTCATCTCAGGTATCAGAAAATCATGCTTCGTTCACTCTAAATACTGAAGAGGTTAATAAGAAAGATGACGCTTATCTTACACCTGACTCAAAAGAATCGTTAAGTGAGACTGATAACTTCCACCAGACGTGGTCTATAGATCAAATCAAGCTACTTAATTACTCAACTTATTATGACTTAACTGCTGCAGGTATAAAACAAAAGTTCCCTAATTTAAATCAACAATTTGTCTACCAAAAGATTGCTTCAATGAGGGACCATCCTACTTGGACCAAAGGTGAAATAATCTATCTATGCGATTTTGTACAAGGTGGTATATCATTAAGTGATGAAATGTTACCATTAAGGACTAAGGATGAAATTCAAATGAAAGTCAATGATATCACTCATAAATTAAATAAATGTAAATTTCTGTCAAAATGGTCGAAATCTGATATTTCAAAATTTATCTTTTTACTTGATTATGATTTAACTGCTCATGGTTTACTAGAGAATTTGCCAGATTTTGACATTGAAGATTTCACATCTGTTATATCAACTGGTCTACATTGGAGTCCCATAGAAGTTACCTTTTTACAACATATGAAAACTATGGAGGATCCAGATTTTGAATATATTGAAAAAGAACTCCCGTTCAGAAAACCCCAAGAAATAAGAGATGCATTCAACTTTGCTGTCGCTGAAGAGATAAAATTCGATGAAGAACTCATTCGTTACTTATTCTACTTAGGCGAACCAACACTTGAAAATTTGCAATTATATTTTCCGGGTATTCCTACCAGAGAACTTACGAAAATAACAATAAGAGGAAAATTTTCAGATGCTGAATTAGACATTGTAAAAAAATATCATGAGGAAGGAAAATCTGTTTATTATATTCAATCACATTTACCATTCAGAAGCATAGCATCGATTGAAACAAGAATTCGTTCTTTCCAGAATAAATATAGGAAGACCCATTTTAAAGGTGAACTTGATAGCCTTTTGTATATGTCAGAATGGTTCTCATCATCCGAGTTCGGAGGTCCAACTAAAAGAAGAAAACTCAATAGAGGACATGATGCCGATGAAGATATCGCTACATTAAAAGCAAAAGTGGAACAACAATTAACAAAACCAAAACAAATGTTAACTTTTGAAGAATTCAAAGATAAAGAGAGACAGCATGCTGAGGCCTTGGAAAGAAATAGACTTAAAAAGGAAGCTCAAAGATTGGCATCAAAGAAAAAAAGGGAAGAACGGGCAAAAAATCCTCCAAAACCTAAAATAAAGATCAAGAAGTCAAAAGTATTTAATGACTTGATGATCGAGGCACAATACTTTCAAAGTGTCACAGGTGACAAACAACTCATTAAAGATAACGAAAAGAGGAAACGTCAAAAGACTGCTTTCTTTGTACCCCAACTTGAGGACAGAAAGCTTTTAAAGCGGATAATGGGTAAGAAAGTTTCCAAAAAGAAAAGCAAAAAAGCTACTAGAAGGAGACGTGGAAGTGATCCTGAAAGTGATTCTTTAAGCGAAACCGAAAGTGAAAGTGAATCTGGAAGTGAAAGTGACGGCAAAGAAGATACACAAGCTATAAGTCCTTATGATCCATACGACATCAAAAGTGATACCGTATTTGATGCAGAAGGTAGGCGGCTATTCATTAATGAAATTTATGAAGGTAAAGGTTCAATTCCAGAACTAACTTTTGAACCCGAGGATTTAACAATTGATGTCCTTGAGACGCTAAATGATAATCTTTTCAAAACTGATGTGTTATCGGCCAAAATTGTGTTAGATTTCCCCAACTGCTATAAAAACTTAGGGTCCACCTTCCCTCAATTGAAAATTACTGACAGAGAAGGTGTAACAAGAATGAATCCGTTAAATAGAATCAGATTGAGAACTTTGTTATATCCAGAGCATTGTGAATTGTTTGTTTTAGCGCAACCAAAGAAGAATGAATTAAATCCAATTTTTGAAATTCAAAAGTTTTTCCAAATTCATTATTGCCTATACTTTTCACATTCGGAATCTATTAAAGACATCATATATGATGATTACGTCCTAGCTATTGAATCTGCTGTAGAAGAAAATAATTTTGCTAACTTTTTAACAGTTGTTGATAGGTGGAACCATCTTATGTTAGCATTGTCACCTAACAAGAGTGCACCCGGTTTACAAGGTATCGATTTAAATCCAGAGTCAAGAAAATGTGTTGCATTTATGCCATACCGAGCTGTTACCACCAAACTGTTAAAGCTCGACATCTTCTACAAAGAAGTATGCCACGACTTGGGCTTCAGATCAGAAGATATAGCACTGTCAGATACTCAAAACGAGATTGAGGTAGAACCAAAAGCGGACTTGTGTGATATATCACACCCAATGATCAATACATTAAAAGAAGTTGCTAACACTGAATTATCCATTGACCAAGCTCGTATTGTACCTGTGGTTACAGTCAAAACGGAAATCACTTTCACATCGCAGAAACAAGATTTTGAGGAGAAACCTGAAGAGCAAAAGCAAGTCCAGACAAACGTTGATCAACCTCAAGACACAGGAACAGAACAAAAAGATCTCGAACTTGAACTGAAGCAAATCTCTATGAGCTCATTGGAGATTGAATATATTTCCGATATCGCAAGGCCAAAATCGTTCACTTCAGACTTTATGGATAGATTACAAAAAAAGACAACAATTTCAAGATTTTGCATGCAGCAAATTTTGATTAGGGTCTATGCAAGGGTTGTATCCACTAGGTCACGAGAGTTGAGAAAATATAAAGCATTCACCGCTGAAGTTTATGGGGAATTGTTACCGTCGTTTGTCAGTGAGGTTTTAACAAAAGTTCAATTCAATCATAAACAAAAGTTTTACGATTTAGGATCTGGTGTTGGAAATACATCATTTCAAGCAAGTTTAGAATTTGGAGCAGCATTTAGTGGAGGATGTGAGCTTATGGAACATGCCTCAAGACTTACGAGTATTCAACATTTGGTTCTCAACAACCATTTAAAAATTTTAGGTATGCATCCATTAAACATGAGATTTGCATTAGCTCAAAGTTTTGCTAAGAATGAAGTAGTAAGAAAGGATGTCCTTGATTGTGATGTTCTAATTGTCAATAACTACCTATTCGATATGGATTTAAACTTTGAAGTTGGTAGATTATTATATGGATTAAGGCCAGGAGCTAAAATCATTAGTTTACGTAATTTTATAACACCACGTTATAAATCAACTGGTGATAAAACCATATTTGATTTCCTTTCAGTAGAGAAACATGAAATGAGTGATTTCTTTTCTGTTAGTTGGACTGCCAATAAAGTACCATATTATATTTCAACCGTTCAAGATAAAATACAACCCCAATATTTGTGATTGTATAAAAAATGTATAAATTGTATATTAAATTTACATATATTTAGTGTTACAATTTTTTCTTTTTGTTAATCATTTCGTCTTTATCATCATTAAACCTTTTCGAGTTCCCGTTAGTAATTGGTTCAACAGATCCTGGTCTTGAACTACTAGCAGGTGTAAAACTTGAAAGTTTATTCTTCTTCTTATTAACTGCATCTACCTCTCTCGTGAGGGCTAACAACAAAGTGTTAATTCTTCTGTTTATTTCTTGCGGAGTTCTTGACAACATAAACCAGTCAAATTTGAACAAATCACTTAGTCTGATTTCCTCAAGGACTTTCTCACTCAAATGGTCACTAAATATACCATGTTTAGCAACACAAGTCAATATGAATCTATCTTCCGCTTTTGAATACACTCTCTTTGAATTATTTGGTGGATATAAGATATTCAATTCAGTTAAAGGATCTGTTAATCCACTCATTTTAGCCGTTAAAATTTCTTGTTGACGATGTAATTTAGCCAGCTTCTTTTCGCTTGAATCAATTTGTGAAATATATTTATCGTATCCATCAATTTCTTTATATCTTTCCCAGAAAACTTTTGAATACTCTTCAACTTCTTCAGGTGTTTTCGTACCCACAGATTTAGATATTTGTTCGAATGAATTACGTCCATGTTTGGCACATGCATGAATAAAGTTGGTGAAATCACGTCTAGTCCAAGAGTGGAAACACTGTTCAAGCAATTCATCTTTTAGTTTAATTTCTTCTTCACTCAAGGGAGCAGCGTCTCTTATCTTTTGCTGTTCAAGAACTCTTCTTTCATCTCTTGACATATCATCTTTATATTCATCTGCCAAAAACTCTTCATCGCTATCACCAAAATCATCTACTGAGTATCTGTATCCAATTTCTTTCTTGTATAACAATTGCTCTCTTTCCAATATTTCCTTCAACTTATGGGGGAAAAATTGATGATCGTGTATATGATATTGTTTTGGTTGTCTTCCTCTACCAAGACCACTAGTTGATTTTCCGATACCAGTTTGTTTCAATACATCCTTGTAGTAATTATCAACAGAATATGTTTGTTCTTTACGTTCTCTTTTACTTGGATTAATCCAAGCAACTCCCAACCCCCCATCTTCTCGCTTAGCAAAATTCTGACCGTTCCATTCATATGTTGAGTTGTCAAATGAGAAGTTTTGGATATCATCAAGACCCAATTTATTAAATTTTTGGTTCAATGAATTTGTCTTTTCGGCACCTCTTTGTAAAATTGCATCAATATCATCATCGAACATCTTACTATCTGATTCTTTATTACCATCGAATACATTTTGGGCACCATGTTGAATCATTCCGATCAAATCATCTTTATTATTTCCAATCGTTGTAGTAGCATTTTGCCTACCTTGTTGAATGACCAATTGATCTAATCTTAATTTTTGTGCAGCCCTTTCCAAAACTTTTTCTTCAATGGCATTTTCAGTGACAAATCTAAATACTTTAACTTGTTTCTTTTGACCAATTCTATGGGCTCTATCCATTGCTTGTAAATCTGCTTGTGGATTCCAATCTGAATCGTATAAGATAACGATATCAGCACTAGTTAAGTTAATCCCTAAACCACCTGCACGAGTTGTCAATAAGAAGATAAATTTTTTAGAATCTGGAGCATTGTAGTCATCGATGGCTTCGATTCTCTCTTCGTGAGAAGTTGACCCATCAATTCTACAATATTCGTATTCTCTAAAAAAACAATAATCTTCTAGAATGTCCAATAATCTAGACATTTGGGAAAAGATTAAAACTCTCGAACCTTCTTTCTTGAACTTTTGTAACATCTTATCAAGAATGATCATCTTACCAGCATTCTCAATTAAGTGTACATCAGTAGTGAAAGGAGGACCTGGTTCAGCACCATCAAATAAATAAGGATGATTGCAACATTTACGTAATTGCATCACTATATTCAAAAGACGTGTTTTACCTTCTCTTTTACCAATTGCCCCATTAACAGCATCGATATCTTTTTCAAGTAACTGCCTATACCATTTTCTCTGCATTTCTGCCATTGGAATATATACATTTGTTTCAATCTTTGGAAGTAATGACTTTTCAACATCGGCTTTAACTCTTCTCAATAAGAAAGGACTTAATAATTGATGTAATTGTTGAACAACTTTATCTTGATCTTGATCCAGATCTTCCTTATTTTGATTATCGAACCAATCATCGAAAACTTCTGAATCTCCAAATACATCCGGTAACAAGAAATTGAGTAACGCCCAAAGTTCATGGAGGTTATTCTGTAATGGCGTACCAGTGATTAATAATCTATTTCTTGAATAAAATAATCGTATAATTTGAGATAATGAACTATCCTCATTTTTTATACGATGTGCTTCATCAACCACAATGTATTCCCATCTGAATTTCTTGAGTTGTGATTTTTCTCGAATAATCATTTCGAATGAAGTGATTAAAACATCAAAATCTGCTGTGAATAATCTATTTTTAATTGTCTCACTTCTTTCATCTTTATTACCTTGTAAAACTACTACATTTACTTCAGGTGTCCATTTAGCAAATTCTCTTCTCCAATTATCAAGAGTTGATTTGGGGACAATAATTATAAAAGGACCATCAATCTTCTTTATGTATCTTAAATAACCTAAGAAAGAAATTGTTTGTAAAGTTTTACCCAACCCCATTTCATCTGCTAAAATACCACTTAATCTGTTTTCATATAATGAAATTAACCAGTTTAAACCTTGAATTTGATATTCCCTTAATTTACCATGAATATAAGTGGGGGAATCAATTATTACAGTTTTTTCTTGGTCACCATCACCTATATGTTTTTCATCTTCTAATAATTCAGCGTCTTCTTCTTTCTCAGTTTTACGCCTTTTTGTCTTTTTCTTTTTTGAATCATTTGTCGTTATTGAATGTTCAGAATCTAACTGTCTGATGATTTTTTTAAACTGTTCATCTTTTGAAGCATTTAAATCGATAAAATATCTAAATAAAGGAGTTAACCCTAATAAATATTTAAATCTTATAGTTGAATCATCAACTTCACGCCTTTTTGCAACAGCTGGATCAACTGAAAGTATGTAACGTTTCTTTCTTTCTTCAATAGATTCTTCATTTTGGTCATTGATCTCTATTATTTCAGTTGTCCGACTATGCCTTGAACGTCTTGTCATAATATTCTGAAACAAATCTGGGTTTGCTATTTTATATAATTTGCAATTACTTAATCAGGTAAGTTTACTGATAATAACAATTAAACTGTATTAAATAAAAACTTGAAATACAAAAAAAAAACCTTGTGAACTTGAAAATGAAAAAAGGGATAAATTTAAATTTCCCGTAAATTATTGTCTCCGGTTGAGTTTATAAGCGTTGGGAGTTGATGGTATTTCTTTTTTTGTGATTCTCAATTATCTAACCGGGTAACTAAATGATGCTACTATATCGATTAATATACCGTACGCGTGTAATTTTATATACCGGATGGAATAATTAATATAAACTAGTTAAGTATGTGCTAAACTCAAATGGTCGCAAAATCTATAATAGGGTTAGGGCATTTTTTTAATGAAAATATATAATCGATAATAAAAAAATATTTATTTAACCAAATTTAATTTTTTAAAGAATGTCATTATCATCTATTAAAGACCAATTAATGTGATCATTTCCAGCTAATTCTAGCCACTCATTACATTTTTTAAAACACCCCAGCGTGAAAAAACCTTTTGCAGCTGAGAATGGTGATGGATGAAATGTCTTTAAAATTAAAAATTTATTATCTTTATGTAAATTAGGAAATTTTGTTAATAAATTTTGTGCAGGCATACCCCATGCCATTACAACAAATCCTTGATTATTCTCTTTTAAATGATAATCAATTGCACAATTTATTACCGCTTGTGTAAAAATTTCCCACCCTTGTTTTGAATGACTGTTAGGTTTATGCGCTTCAACTGTTAAACATGTATTTAATAAAAAGACTCCTCTTTTGGCCCATTTGGTAAGATTACCTCCCCCTCCTTTACTAGAATCTGGTATTTTAAAATTCGGATAATCATTTAAAATTCCTTTATAAATATTCTTTAATGAAGGAGGTGGCTTTGTTGGTTCAAGTACTGAAAATGCTAATCCGTGAGCTTGATTATGATTATGATATGGATCTTGACCTAAAATTAAACATTTGATATTTGGTAACGGTGTATAATGCGACCATGAATATATTTGATCTTTTGGTGGGAACGTTACCTTATTCCGTTGAGCATTTATGAATCTTTTCAATTTGAGAAAGTATGGTTTCGTTAACTCTTTATGTAAAAATGTTAACCATGTAATATGAAGATATTCAATTTCGAGTGAAAGTAATTCTTTTTGATCCTCTGTAAGTGATTCAATCCATTCAGACTTATTAAAATAAAATTTTTCTGCAAATCCACTGAAATCATCCTCTACTTTTACTTTCTGTTGACTTGTCTTTTCGCTTATCACTTCTGGTACATTTTCTTTATCCTCTGCGGTTGTAGTGACTTTCGATTCAATGGTCAGTTTCTTCGTTACTTTCACCAGGAAGAAATCTGTTATTTTGGTTTTCTTAACAGCTTTGTCAGATTCTATTGACTCTCGTTTCATCTTCACCGTTATCTACGCGTTCAAATTCTCAAACAAATTTTTCCGTTTCTATATTAATATGACATGCAGGAAAAGATACCTCTAAAATAACTTTGTAAATGAATATGGATAACCAGGGTCTTTCCTCAACACAACACTAGTAAGACAGCTATATAACATATATAATACATAACAAATCCCACTTATTAAAAAGAACCTAGCTTTATCATTCATAAAACTTTTGTCTGTTACTTTATAATTGCCAACTCTAATCAATAATATTGTTACAATACTTAATGCCAAATAGAGACCACCAACTATAAGAACTTCATCTCCAAATTGGAAATGTGTACCTCCACTTATATATATGATACCCTTTTCATTTTTTGCAATGAATGGGATTGATTGAATTCTCACAAAATTAAACCCAGTAGTTGATACTAAGATAATACCAATTGATAATAAGAGATAAACAAATTGTTTACCTAAATTTGTAATTATTTTAGGACCTCTTCTTTTCACTAACAAAATAGCAAGGAATGTAATGACAAAGTATAAAACAAAATTGATTAATGGGTTTTCATCTTGTAATAAAATTGATTTCTTCAAATTTTCACTTAAAAATTTAGCCATTAAATAACTTTGATGTTTCACATCACCTTTAGGTAATTTGAAAATAAAGTGGGGTTCTTTAAGAAGAGCGTACTCATCTTCTGCCAGTTCATTTGGTGGTACTAACCATATTTGAGGTATACTATTAAGTTGAATGACTTGAGCTAACTTGTTATTGGCAATATGAGCTAAATCAATGTGTAATATAAAGAAAAGATTTGAATCTCTATATATCAGAAACCATGATTTGGAAATTATTCTGAGAACATCTTCCATTGGTTTACAAGCTGTACACTTATGATTTTCATCAGTTGAAGTTAATACCACTAATGTAAAATAATCTCTAGGGCCTGAGAATAAGCCAAGATCACCATCGGTAACTCGCACGATATTATCAGGCATTTCATTAGATATTCTTGTAAGTTCAATTGATTCTGTGGATGCAATAACACTTTGTATTACTACCAGTATCAACACAAACAACCATTTAACAATCATTTTATGTTCAGTCCACGTTCGTGTAGCTTCAGTGAAAAAAATCTTGGATGCGAACATTTTTTTATCTATACATTCTATACCTATTGTAAATGATCATTATCGTGAGTAAACTCGTCCCTTTCATCATTATTGATGATTAAAAATCCTATAGTAACAATTACAGCTCCCGTTATGTAAGCCCAGTTCAATGTGAATCCTTTAATTACCCAATCACCAACCATTGCTAAAGGAATTGTCAATGATAATCCAACAGTTACCGTTAAAGGACTTGTAAGAATAACTGCTTTACACCAACAAAAATCACTAACAAATGTTATGAGTGTATTAATCAATAGTGATGATAAAGTATGTGGATCTTGAGGAATTGCAAATGGTTCAATTTTTGTAAAATGAAGTATTATAATCACTGGCCATAAAGTAACCAAACAGAATAAACCAACAAAACCGAAAAATAAATGAGTGTTTAACTGTCTTTCTAAAGTTGAATTTTTTATTACAGTTTTAACTTTAAGTAAAATGGTATAAATTCCATATATCAAAGCACCTGAAAGTGCAAGCATATTACCGAAAAATATTATGGTATTTGAATTAGTAGGATTAGTAGAAGATGAATCAATTTTCGTCACAATTAATACTCCAACAAAACAAAGTACAATACCATAAATTTTATGTTTGTTGATCTTTTCGATCGAGTATAAAAATCCAACAAGCAATGTGAAAAATGATGAAGTAGAAGATAAAATAGTTTGTGAAGCAACTGAAGTATATGAAAGTGAACCGTTTGTTACTAAATTTGCAGAGAACCATAATGCACAAAATTTAAAAGATAACTTAATAGTCTCTAAAACTCCAATTTTCAAATCTGTTCCTTCAACTACTTCATCACCTTCGACCATGTCTTCCGAACCTGAACCTGACCCATAAGTGATTGTTTCGATATCCGTAGATAACCTTTTGTATTTTGATTCACTATATTCTTTTTTCACTATCAGAACGAACTCTTTTAGACTCAATTTTTCGTACGATAAATAAGGAATTAAATAGAACGTGAAACAAGCAGTATTGATATACGTTATCAAAAAAGGTTTCCGATATATTGAACTTTCAAATAAATCACTTACAAGAAATGAGGACATCACCCAAAACACTACAACGGAAGCTAAATTTGCTAACCCTAGTACCCATTTTTGGGCAGGAGTTAATTCAGACTCGGGTCTAATAAATATAGACTTACTAATCCACGACTTGACTGTTTGTGATATTGTCATAGTGCCTTTCAGATCTCGTAATTTAAGATCCTTAGTTTGCCGTACCAGTAAAAAAAGTTCGAAAATCTGAGTAATCTCACAATAAGTAGGTTAAGTCACATGATTAGTTCTCTTATCAATTGCAAACAAATTAGGAAATTTGTATTACACAAAAGCCGACAATTACCAATTACGCGATGTTTTGATAGTTAAATTGAAATTGTACACGCTATTATAATACCGGTAACTACTGAATTTTTGCTGTAATTGAATTTTTCAGTTTAACGGAAAATCATAATATTATTGATTTCAGGCAAAAATGCTGTCAAATTCTACTGAAGATGAAGAACTTATTGATAGTTCAATTCATGAATTTACTCCGTTAAATTCTTATAGACGACAATCCTTTTTAGATACTCCTATTGGTTCCTTTAAGGGTCCAAATTCATTACATAATTTTGCTAGTTCATTTGCTAGAGCTCAAAGTTATCAAGCAAGTAAATTAGATAGTGAAATTCATAAGAAAAGATCATTTTTTCATCGAGGAGATGATGAAGAACCTGATGAATTATTTGACCCAGAATTAATGGCTCCATCATCTTATGGTGAGAGGTTAAGTACGGTTGTTAATGATATTAACGCTGCTAGAAATCCAATGTTCAGTTATGATTCTGCTATGTCCCCAAATAATGACGTTTTTTATCAAGACGATATTATAAATGCTTTAAATAACTCAAGGTCAAGAACTAATTCACTAAATCAAGCATCTCAAGCAATTCCAATACCAAAGAAGAGAGTATACCCTGCACCATCATTTTCTAGCTTAAGAAGTGCTATTTCAATGGCCACAACTGCATCCCAAATAAATTTAAAAAGGATTGAAGATAAAGATGGTAATATGGTTACTGTGTTAGCAGGTCAATCAACTGCTCCTCAAACAATTTTTAATTCCATTAATGTGCTTATCGGTGTTGGATTATTAGCTCTCCCAGTTGGGTTCTTAAAAGCCGGTTGGATAATTGGTGTACCTTTATTACTTATGTGTGGATTAGCTACTTATTGGTCAGCGACTTTGTTATCTAAATCTATGGATACTGATGATACTTTAATGACGTATGCAGATTTAGGTTATGCATCTTATGGATCTATGGCAAAATTATTAATTTCATTGATTTTTTCCATTGATTTACTTGGTGCTGGAGTTTCATTAATCGTATTATTCAGTGATTCCCTTTACGCTTTATTGGGTGATGAAGAATACTGGACTAAAACGAGGTTCAAAGTATTGAGTTTTGTTATTTTAACTCCGTTTACCTTTATGCCATTACCTATCTTATCAATATTTTCATTATTAGGGATTCTTTCAACAGTTTCAATTACAGGTTTAGTATTAATTTGTGGATTGCTAAAACAATCATCGCCAGGTTCATTAATTGAAGTAATGCCAACCAATTTATGGCCAAAGTCATATTCAGATTTGTTTTTAGCTATTGGTATTTTAATGGCTCCATTTGGAGGACATGCTATTTTCCCTAACTTAAAAAGTGATATGAGACATCCATATAAATTTACAAGTACTTTAAGGACTACTTACTCAATTACGTTATTAACTGATTTTTCGATGGGAGTTTTAGGATTCCTTATGTTTGGTTTTTATTGTAGAGATGAAATTACAAATAATTTATTAATTACTCCAGGATATCCTGCATTCATATATCCGTTAATATCAGGGCTAATTTGTTTAGTACCAACAGCTAAAACCCCATTAAATGCTAAACCAATTATTGCAACACTTGATTCATTCTTTCATACTACTACTGAGTCAAATAATAGTTTTAAAAATTTTATCAAATCACTCGGGAAATTTATTATTAGAGTCGGAGTAAATGCAACCTTTGTTATATTAGCTATTGCATTCCCAGATTTTGATAAAATTATCGGAATGTTAGGATCTTCAATTTGCTTTTTGGTGTGTATCATTTTACCATGTTGCTTCTACTTAAAATTATGTAATGAGAACATTGGTTCATTCGAGAGATTTATAGTGATTTTAGCTATTATAATCTCGGCCGTTTTAGCTATAATTGGTACTTGGGCTGTTATTGTCTATTAGTTAATATATAATTCCATTTGCATTCAGGGACAATAGATTTATCATACGCACTATAAACGGAAAAAATATCTCTATCGCTAATAATCAAACAATAATATAGAGAATCTGTAGCTAAATTTTGACAAGCAGATGTTTTATGGTCAGTTTAAAACCATCATAAAAACTTTGGTGTTTCTAACCCTTGTGATAGGGGAAATAACTGCGTCGAATACAATATTAGAGGAAAATATTAACTTAGTTACTAAGACCAATACTGATGCTCCAACTCCAACTCCATCAACGATAATTGATATATTATCATCACAAGTACAATATTCTTCTTTCTTGACGTTATTACAGAAAAATGGATTGATACCGGTTATTAATTCCTTACAAAATGTCACTGTGTTAGCTCCAGTTAATCTGGCATTTGCTACCCCAGCTCATGAAACTAAAGAGACCCTTTTGAGATATATTGTTAATCAGAAATTTAGGGTTGGTTACATGCACATGGAGCCAATAATAGTCGATACCCTTTATAGAGTGCATAATCAAAGTTATCAACTATTAATATCACCAAATTTTGATACTTTAGAATACGAAATTGATAAATCAGCAGCGATTGTTGAATCAGATACTTATGCAAAACATCAATATTCTTTTATTCAAACATTGGATTCTCAAGTTGAACTCAAACCTTCAATGTGTGAAATTTTATTGAACGATGATAATTACTTACATGGTGATGATATTTCTTTTGTTAAAGGTTTATTTAAACTGTTATTTGTATCAAACTTCGAAATTGACAAAAAAAAGAAGAAAAAACATAAAAAAGACAATAAGTATAAAGCAATTCCCACAGATTGTGAATTGTTCATGCAAAAGGTGGGGACCGTGTTCATTCCTACCAACAAAATGATCGATCATAGTATGCCTTTCCTTATGAGAAAGTATTATGCTACGTTATCTCATGTCATCAACGATAAGAGATTCTCTACAACGGATGAGGCTATATTGGACATTAAGTTTGACATAACTATGTTACTTGAAAAAATTTTGGTAAAAGATTCATTAGCTCCTGGTAATACCACCGTTAAACCAGCTGTAAGCTTTAGTGGAGATGTACATTTTAACGTCACTGGGTATCATGATTCTATCTTGGTCAATGGAATAGTCCAGAGTGTGCCGAATGCAACTCTACTGTCATCAAATGGGGTCCTATTCACCTTTGATGTTTCTAATAATCCTGATTTTGACTTTTTTAATGGTTTGGGTATTTCATTAGTTGATTTGACCCCCAAAAAGTCACTTTTTGCATTGCATTTTTCTGACTTTGTTAGTGAATTGGAGTTTAGGTCACTTGATTTCCTTATCGATGGTTCTACGAAGAATAGAACAATTTTCTTTAGTAAAGACCAGAGAGATGATTACAGTGAAGACCTGCTTTCACTACAAAGTGCAGATGATGAGTTGTCTACTACTTCATTTTCCAACAAACAGAGGCTATTATACCAGGTTATAGATGGTCGTGTCAACATAACCGAGAGAGTAGAACATCCTTCTGAATTCTTTTCTCTTGAAAATACATTAATGTTTGATTCAAAAAGTCTTGGTGATTACTATAAATTAAAAATATCTAGCTCATACGACCATGAGAAACACGAACTAGTATCAAGACTTAATGATGAAATTACAATATTGTCAGAACCAATTGATTTGGGCTATGGCTGTATTGGATATCTAGTTAATAAGGAAATTGAACCTCCTGAGTCTTTCAAACACACATTGGCTAATTTGTTATCAACTGGTAGTATACCCCACCATTTGAGACACATTGAAATCAACCAGGCAGAGTGCTTGAGGACAATCCAATATCTCAAAGATTTTGATTTGTTAAGTTTAAAGAATAACAAAGTTGGTTATACAGCATTTTTGCCATGCGGTATACCAACATTTATTGATGAAGCACATAAATTTAAGGGTTCATGGGAACATTTAGGTTTAGTCCTTAACCACTTAGAAAAGAACCCGAAGGATTTCAAGAATATCCTTGAAGGAATATTCATTGAAGACCTTGTTTATTCGGATTTTGGATTATTCGGAGAAGAACAACATATCATTAGTAATACTTTAAAGGGTGATTCCTTGTACATCGCGAATGGGAATTTTTCAAAAGCTGGTGATCATATTTTACATGTTAATAATACGAGATATTCAATTCCTTTAAATTCAGACTTGTTATTCAATCAAGGGGTTATTCACATTGTTGATAAATTGTTATTACCATCATCTTTTGAAGTGTCGTTGTCTAACCTTATTAGTGCCACTATTGATGAAGACGGTTATATATCATTTATGGATCTTTTGAACAACTTTCCTAAGCTACAAGAGGTCTTAGCATTAGATACGGTTGATCATCTGAATTATTCTGTTTTAGTCCCTACACAAGACTCCTTGAATACTTATAATATTACTTATGATATTACTAATCTACTCGAATTTTTGGAAGTTCACCTAATTCCTAACTCAGATCTTCCAACTATATTCGAGTGTATGGATGATCAGGTTGCAGAACCCCTGGATGAAGTCAATAAGACTGTTAAACTGATCAGTTCATTTAGCGATAGAACTTCATTTTCGTGTAGAAAAAATTCCAAAGGTAACATGGTATTTGATATCAACAACGTCGAAGGAGACTTAACGGGTCATAAGATTAAAATATTGAATTTTGGATGTACAAAAGTTGAATCAGAGCACCAAAAACCATGTGTTTTCCTTATTGATAAGCCAATTCAATTGAAATGGTTAGAAAAAGATGATGGATTTTTACATATCCATTTGGGTTACTTAAGCATAGCAGCAGGAATCATATTAGGATTTGTTGCATTTTCACTTCTTTTATTTTCTTTAATTTTTTGTCTATCAGATAAACAAACTGACACTACAAGTCCATTTAAACCTTATGAAGAAGGTGGATATATGGATATAGGTGCATCTGCTGATGAAGCATTTGATGGAGGTTATGAAACTGATGATGATGCTCTTAACGAAAGGGATCATTTATTACCAACAGATGCTTATGGAGGCAGAAGGTACGGCGCAGCCCCAACTGGTAGAAGTCAACCATTATCCATCAAGGGGGCCCAAAATAAATCTTTAAATAGATCAAGAAATCTTCCTGATATGTAAGTCAATATATTTATTTAATTTATGAGCTTGAGACGAAAACCTCACGTAGATGTCTGAGCAGGTTAATCAGGTTAAAATTGAAAGCATCTTTCAACACGCTTTTAGTGAACCTGAACCAATTAACAATGAACCTGTGATAAAGCAAGAATATGAAAGCTTTGGGTCGCTACCTCTAATAAAGCAAGAAGAAACCTCGTCTAATATCAACGACTTTTCTACTACTGCCTCCGCAGATGTCTCAGATCTGGATTATAACGAATTGAGAAAATTACAAGAACCAAGCAATATTGTGTTAACTGATGAGAAACTAGAGTGTGATGGTAGATCCATTTATATAGGAAATGTTGATTACGATACTAAACCAGTTGAGTTACAACAATTGTTCTCGTCTGTCGGGTTAGTCAATAGAGTAACAATCATGTTAAATAAGATAACGGGACATCCCAAGGGTTTTGCATATCTAGAGTTTGATAATAGCGATTCTGTGGTCAAAGCAATAAAGCAGTTGAATGGGACACCTTTTAGGGATAGAGTTTTGAGAGTACAAGCAAAAAGAACAAATGTTCCAGGACGAAGCGCAGATTTTAAGTTTGCTAGAGGGGTCAGTTCAATTGGAGGATTGGGATCAGGATTAAGGGGTAGAGGAGGATTAAGGCTAA
The DNA here is from genome assembly GCA_030674785.1 of Yamadazyma pseudoaaseri. Classification (NCBI taxonomy): domain Eukaryota; kingdom Fungi; phylum Ascomycota; class Pichiomycetes; order Serinales; family Debaryomycetaceae; genus Yamadazyma; species Yamadazyma pseudoaaseri. The sequence continues at coordinate 197,617 of JAKUBW010000010.1, read as the reverse complement.
GATTTGTACCGAAAGCTATCCCAAAGACTACAGGTAGAGTTAAAATGAGGCGAAAAGCTGGGAGAAAATTACCAAAAAGTGTACATAGGCAGAAATGAATATACGAATATCATCTATTAATTATAATTAGTGTCTTTAACAAATTTTGATACTCTATTTACTTTATCTTTCTCAAGGCCGTTTATAACTCCGTCAATATCATCCTTCTTCATTTTCTGCTCGAATTTAAACTTACCTTCAATTTTAGTGATTTCAACCTCGAGTCCGATTATAGCTTTTTGTAAAAGCTTATAATACTTTTCTGGGGTTTCGTCAACAGCCCATGGTCTTTCTCTACCAGCTTCTTGTTCATTGGTTAACGTTTCATGTTGTTGTCTAATAAACTGGTAATCATCAATTAATGTTGAAGTACCATAACAGTGCACACAAGCAAAATCCCAAGTTGGAACTACTTTGTGATTTTCTTCTTTTGTCTTATAATAACTAGGAGTGATATATGAATCACTCGATTGAAAAACTACCAATACTTTATCGTTATCTTTTAATGAAGGTAACTGATGATTAACTTTGGCTAAATGGGCTTGTAAAAATTTCTTGCCATCTTTCTCTATTAAGTTAAATGGAATATGATTCGCAATGATTCCATCTTCAGTAGATGTAATTAAGGTAGCTAAAGGGAATTCCTTGATGATTTGCTTCTGGTTTTCCCAATTGGATTCATCATAATGATTTGGAATATACATTTAAGGTAAAGATAAGGGGATTACTAATTTTAAAATATGCAAATTAATTGGGTAAGCTGTTACACCTTCCAAAAAGGGTAATTTCCGACCTAGAGATAAAAAGTCCATAATATCTAAACTATAAATTTAACCACAAACAGGGTCATTGAGTCCAACTGTCCATGTGTATGGACCTAAAATCAATAATACAAAGATGAAACTTAATGCAATAGATGACCCTGAGTATAAATATGCTTGAAGTTTTGGTAGTATAAAAAGCTCTGCAATAAATGTACTGATTGTTGTTAAAGCTCCACAAAATCCGTCTATAAACCCTTGGAGGATTTGGCAGCCTAACATACTCTTTACTATATTCGAGTGATTTGATTTCGATACTCTACCTCTACTTAATAAGGAAAAAACTGCAATGAGAATTGATCCTACAACATTAACCACATAGGTTCCTCTTGGGTATTCAGGGGTATTTAATTTCGAAAAATGGTATCTTGTATAAGCTCCAAATGGAGCAAATAATATGGCAAACATCCAGGATCTCCATGAGCTTTTAACTATCGCAAGTACTAAACTTGCAATGTATGCTGCTATCCCCAAGAATGCACATACAAAAGCTAGGTAGTTGTGATGTGAGGCTCTTAGCGGATACCTATACGCCAGATGCTTCCCCAAATGGTACCCAAAAATTGAAACTCCTACCTCAATAATTAATACTGAAAAGAATTCCATTACTCCATAACCAGCATTAGGATATTTATATGTTACCCCTATAGTGTGATTAGCAGATTTGTAAAACAATTCTAGTATAATAGCAGAAAATGATGATAATGTACCACAAAACCCGGTCGAAAGTCCTATAAGAAATGGAGTCTTGTCAAGTTTTGAGATGTTTCCTAATATTAAACAAGCAGCAAAATTTGCCCAAATTGCACTATCGGTAACTGACCCATCGTAATTCGTTAGTATACCTAGTCCCTTTCTAGCAAGGGCACCCCATATACTTCCGTTAAGTATCGTTAGATGTATCAATAGGGTTTGGTTCATCAATTTCAATTTTATGTTTACTTCAAAGAATTCGAGCCGTTTATTTTTTTGACGTGAGGCTCGGAACATATCATTAATTAGGTGAGTCATTTTCTTCGAGTAATAAGCCTCTTTACTTTGTATAGTGATTGTATTGCCATTGATGTTGTAGTATCATAGTGTTTTACCACTATAGTTGAAAAAAGAATTGAAGGCAGCACCCTGCATATTGTTAATATGTTTCCTCAAATAGGTAATAAGATCCGAGACCAAGAATCTAAAACATAATTTTTTCGAAAATTAATTATCATGCCTAAAGTAATCTTAACTGGAGCTAATGGTTTCATTGCTCAACATATTGCGAATGAATTAATCAATAACGGCTTTTATGTTGTTGGAACTGTTAGAAGTGAACAAAAGGGTGAAATTTTAAAACAGATATTCGGTGACAAAATTGAATACGAGGTAGTCGAAGATATTGTTGCAGAGGGAGCTTTTGATAATGTATTAAAAAACCATACTGATGCAAGATTCTTTATTCATAGTGCATGTCCATTTTTCTATGATACTACTGATCCAGAGAATGATTTAATTATTCCTTCCATCAAAGGTACTGAAAACTCCTTTAAATCAATCAAAAAATTTGGCCCCCAAATTGAGAAAGTTGTAATTACATCTTCTGATGCCGCCGTTTACAATGCAAATGATGAACAAGATAGTAGTTTATCATTCAATGAAACTAGTTGGAATGATATTTCGTATGAAGATGCATGTAAAGATTCAGTTGAAGCTTATTACGGCGCTAAATCATTCGCCGAAAAATATGCATGGAAATTTTTGGAAGAAGAAGAGCCAAACTTTAAATTAACTGCAGTCCTTCCCGTTTATGTATTTGGACCACAAATGGATTCAAAGGTAGCAAAGTCTGGTAAGTTGAATACTTCAAATCAAATAATTGCTGATATTTTAAAATCTCAAAAATATGAAGATATTGAACAGTATAAAGGTGGTTTTGTAGATGTAAGAGATGTCGCAAAAGCTCATGTTTTAAGCTTAACTAAAGGAGAAACTACTGGAGAGAGATTGTTCCTTTATTCATGTAAGTTTAGCACTCAGATGTTTCTAGATGTTATCAATGAGACATTCCCACAATTACAATTACCAAAAGGTACCGTTGGATCTGGAACAAAAGACGTATCAACTTTAGCTTCTACAAGTAATCAGAAAACAAAGAACATCTTAGGTTTTGACTTTCAACCAATGGAAAAGACTCTTATCGATACTGTTAGACAAATCATTGAATAGATAGAGTGTATAATTAATTAATACAATTACCTCAGGCTCGATTTGATTTGCAAATTTTGCAATCACAATAACAATTAGTTGAAATGTAATACAAGAGTATCGGCAATTGCTACGAGGGTTTGATTGAATAGTATCATGATTTCAAAATTTGCCACCTTAATTCAATATACTGAATGTATGAGTTAGGCAACTATTACATGAAGATGAACGGAAATATTTGCTGCTCATGTGACTTGATGAGAATCAAGCCGCACTTACACATCGTAATTCGGTCCCTTGGCCCAGTTGGTTAAGGCGTGGTGCTAATAACGCCAAGATCAGCAGTTCGATCCTGCTAGGGACCATTCCCACATTGGGCGTGTGGCGTAGTTGGTAGCGCGTTCCCTTAGCATGGGAAAGGTCTCCGGTTCGACTCCGGACTCGTCCATGTTTTTTTTCTTAAACAATTATAATCTCTGAAGAATGTTTCTTCCCTTTTTTTTTAACTTCAAAGTCGACTCAGGCTTCTCTACTTTTAGTTGTTAATTACCGTCATTTGATTTTCTTAAAAGATTGTCGCGCGAAACTTAGGGTGAGAAAATAATATCTTATCTAATAGAGACAACTAAATAGCGAATGATGTATGAATATCCAAAAGAAGGCTTGAGAACTTCTAGTGGTATCTCAGCACCAACCAATCTGATGAAGTTCGGACATAGACATACAGATTCGTCATCAAGTGCCCCACCAGAGCATTTAACTGAATTTTATACTTTTATGAACAATAAATCCAGCAGTTCAATTACACCACACCACAGCCCTAATGCACGAGATTTCTCTCAATCTGACACGAGGAATAGGAATATGATAAGGCAACCTTCATTAAATACGTTCACATCATTCACACCGTCAGTACTAGACCTTCCAAATATATTAACGTCAAAGGATTTCGAATCGTCTATTCTGTCTTATGAAAACATGCTTAATAAAGCTGAAGAATTAAGGAAAGCTTTAGTAACAGTATCAGAAGCAGCTAGTCAATTCGGTCAAGCGCTAGAAGATACAATCAATGAGAACCCAAAAGTCAATAATAATAAACAAGTAACAGATGGTTTAATCAATGCCGGAAGTCTTCAATATATCGTGGGCAGTAATAATCAAATATTAAGTAAGTTACTTGAAGAAAACTTCCAAAAACCATTACAAAGAGAATTATCAAAATTAAAAGAGGACTATAAAGCTAATCATAACTATTACCAGCAAGAAGTAAAAGCTAAATCAAAAGAATTAAGAAAGAGAGAATTAGAGAATATTAAATTATCTAAACTGAGAACTAGAAATTTAAGTGTCTATAAAAACAATTTGATGAATTTGACAAACCAATTGGATGAAATAGATAGATTAAAGTATGATTATTACTTGGAAGTGAATACGATGCTCGAGCACTTCAATCAAAATCAATTATTAATCCGAACAGGATCATTGATCAGAGCAGAACTTGAATTATTTGAGGGTATAGCTAGGAAAGGATGGTCAGGAGGAGGTCTTGATAAACTATTAGAGATAGCTCCTGACTTGTTTGCAGTTGATTACGAAGAAGAACTTGATAAGGAGACAAATGGAAACAAAGGTTTTGGAATTGCTGCTTCTATGGATAGTATTCGTGAAGGCGACGAAAGCTTAATAAGTGAGTTAAATCAAGAAGGTGCAGGTGACACCATTGATCATCAAAGCGAGACATTAGAAACAGTTTTGTTGAATCCCCCAAGAACTCCCACTCAACAAGTATATAACGAAGAAGAGGACGACGAAGGTACAGAAAAGGCTGAATCAGGAGGTGAGTTTGAGAATCAGGAACTGTCCACTCCATACGTGGATAGATATAAGGGCAACCTTGTAAAAGGATTGAATGATATGCATATGGACGAATCATTTTCACTCCCCAAAGTTAACAGTGACTCCTTAGTGGGGTCACAAGAGAAGAGTAACGAGCAGGACACAAAATTTGCAAAAGACAATATATTGGACGATATTTAATGAGATCTATAATGGACTCTCTACTTTACTTTTCATGGGTTTCATTCCCCATTTGGATAACATGTCAATGTCTTCATCCCATCCGTTGCACATTGTTGTTAACATTTTTTCACCAGTGAAGATAGCGTTTGCACCGGCCATAAAGCATAAAAATTGTTCGTGTTCTTTCATGGTGTATCTCCCAGCTGCCAATCTTATAATAGATTCAGGCATTACTAGCCTAGCTGTGGCAATCGTCTTTAGGATATGTTCAAACTTTAATTTCCTTTCGGAATAAGCAGGGAGTTTAGACATCTGTTCCTCCATTGGGGTGCCCTTAATTGGAACTAATCTATTGATTGGCAACGATTCAGGATGTTGATCCATGGTTGCCAAAGTATGAATAAATGATACGTGATCATCTTCAGTTTCACCTAAACCCAAGATCCCTCCTGTACATGCTTTAATACCTGCTTTCCTAACGTGATCTAAAGTTTTCAATCTATCATCATAGGATCTAGTTGAAATGACTTTAGGATAATGTTCACGTGAAGTATCAATATTATGATTATAAGCAGTCAAACCAGCATCGGCTAATTGAACTGCTTGTTCTTCACTTACCATTCCTAAAGTAACACAGCTTTCTAAACCTAATTGATTAATTCTGGTGACCATCTCCCCAATCCTTTTCAATCCAGATTTTCTACCATGCATATCTCTCCAGGCTGCACCCATGCAAAACCTTGTTGAACCATTGAGTTTAGCCTTTTCTGCTGCTTTCACGACTGTTTCAATATCCAAAAGCTTTTCTGCTTTAACCCCAGTATCATACCTTGAAGATTGTGCACAATACTTACAATCTTCCGTGCAACCACCGGTTTTAATTGATAATAAAGTACATAATTGAACTTCAGTAGGATTATGAAACATTCTGTGTTTCATTTGTGCACTATAAACTAAATCCATCATTGGTGTGTTATAAATATCTTTAATCTCCTTTTTAGTCCAGTCATGTTTAGGTTTATTTAATGATAAAGCATAATTAATAGTTGCGGAACTAGTACTATAACATACCTTCGATACTCTTAGTGGAAGTTTAATTAACATATTAAGCTCAATTATGTATGTAATGGCAAAATTCTTATTCGCTAATCCCCTTCGTAAATCTGACGGTAGTCATCTTGAGTCATCCTATTTATTACTTTAATCGTGAATAGTCATTTTCAGGGCTAAAACCCTTGTTGAGTCAGTGACGCGCACTTACGTTATTAATCAAATATGTGGCAGAACCATTTTCTCATTTCTCACCGCACACTCATTGAAAGTGAAAAAAATTTGAAAAGTTTCAACCAAACTAATTTATAAAATGGCTCCAATCGTATGTATACTAACTTTGTAATGATTAATGACACCCTTTAGAACGGGTATTTATGCAACCAAGATATCAAGTACCAGAATGGAAAGTGTTTTTTTTTTGTTCTATTGAAAGTCATTCAAGCAAGGTTTATTTTTTTACTTTGACTGTAGTATGTTAAGTACCATCATTGTATATATAAACAGCTTCATGATGAGTAAATGAAACTACTTTTTTTCATTTAGTTTATTATATTTCAAATTAAGAAATACCTAAATAACCTGAAATTGGTAATGCAAAACACCCGTCCCAGGGCTATTCTGTCATTATCATTGATAATCGTGCAGTAGGCTAACCGGGATATCTAGACCACTAAAAAATCAAAAGCTGCTAAAAAATTCGTCGTTGACTGTTCAGCTCCAATTGAAAACGATGTCTTTGACCAAGAATCTTACGTCAAATACTTAGTTGAACACATCAAAATTGAAGGTGTTGTTGGTAACTTAGGTGATGACATCTCTGTCTCCGCTGAAGGTAACAAAGTTGTCGTTGTCTCCAACGCTAAATTTTCTGGTAAATACTTAAAATACTTAACCAAAAGATACTTAAAGAAAAACCAAATCAGAGATTGGATCAGATTCGTCTCCGTCAAACAAAACCAATACAAATTACAATTCTACAATGTTGGTGAAGATGACGAAGAAGAAGAAGAAGAATAAATCAATTAGGAATTTTAGCTTGACTATTTGTATAATACTTTAGGTTCTTAATTTGAATATAAAATCAACCACTGGAATTTTTCAATCGTAGATGAGCCGGGTTTAAGTGCCCGTTAAATCGAATACCGTTGTCGTGGTAAAATTAACGAGTTAGAACTAATTCTTCGCGATATTCCCGCTATTGCCGCGCTAATTAACTCGATTATGTTTCACCGTTACCTAATTGGTTTAGTAAATGACTCAATTCTCACCTCAGCTGTTTCAACTTTTTTAGTGATTTACCAATACTACATTGTGATTTATAATACTAATGAGATCGCTAATGTACTGTAGAATCCTCAAGGTAAGCAATTTACCCTAAATGACCTTTAAACTCACTTTAAACCCCCCAGTAAAAGCTCATCAGATGCATTCCTGTATATACTTGGTGAGAATAGTTCGTTTTTTTGTAACCCACTTTGGAGGAGTTTTCAAATTTAAAAACATTTTCTTTTTGAATATTTTGCTATTTTTTTAAAGGAAATATGGAAGCTATCACGAAAGTCTCGATGAAGGTTTGTCCCTTTGTTAAGTCTCATACAGCTCAAGGATTACGTCAAATTAGTCAACATTCTTCTTTAGCCAATGAAGCTCGCCAATGTCCATTTATGAGACAGGCATTAAAGAATAAAGATCAAGTGAGACAATATTCATCAGCCACCAAGCCGGTTAATGCAACTGCTGCTTCTGCAACTGGAAACTCAAAGTCTACCAATTATTCTTTCAAAGCAGATCAGTTAGATAATGCTAAAGTTGAATTAGGCTCAAATGAAAATTCATTTGATTATCAAGGTTTCTTGGATGATGAATTAACTAGAAAAAGGTCAGATAAATCTTACAGATTTTTTAACAATATTAATCGTTTAGCTAATGATTTTCCTAAAGCTCATAGAACTCGTGAAGATCATAAAGTCACTGTTTGGTGTTCAAATGATTACTTAGGCATGGGTAAAAATGAAAGAACCCTACAAACAATGAGACAAACTTTAGATAAGTACGGTACAGGTGCTGGTGGTACCAGAAATATTGCTGGTCATAATAGACACGCAATTAAATTGGAATCTGAATTAGCTGCTTTACATAAACATGAAGCTGCTTTAGTTTTCTCTTCTTGTTTTGTAGCTAATGATGCTGTGTTATCATTATTAGGACAAAAATTAAAGGATTTAGTTATATTCTCTGATGAATTAAATCATGCATCCATGATTCAAGGTATCAGAAATTCTAGATCAAAGAAACATATCTTTAAACATAATGATTTAGATCATTTAGAAAGCTTATTAGCTTCTTACCCTAAATCAACTCCAAAATTAATTGCTTTTGAGTCTGTCTATTCAATGTGTGGATCTATTTCACCTATTGAAAAAGTTTGTGACTTAGCTGAAAAATATGGTGCCCTTACTTTCTTAGATGAAGTCCATGCTGTTGGTATGTATGGTCCTCATGGTGCAGGTGTTGCTGAACACTTGAATTTTGAAGACCACTTAAAAGCAGGTATTAATGCTTTACCTGCAGAATCTAATAGTGTTATGAATAGGATTGATATGGTTACCGGTACTTTAGGGAAAGCGTTTGGTACCGTAGGAGGTTATGTTACTGGTAAAGCTAATTTAATCGATTGGATTAGATCTTACGCTCCAGGTTTTATTTTCACCACTACTTTACCACCTGCAATCATGGCAGGTAGTGCTGAATCGATCAGATACCAAAGATCTACTTTACATGATCGTATCAATCAACAAAAAAATACCAGATATGTTAAAAATAATTTAAACGAATTAGGTATTCCGGTTATTCCAAATCCTTCTCATATCGTACCCGTTTTAGTTGGTAATGCTGCTGATGCTAAAAGAGCTAGTGATTTATTGTTAGAGAAGCATAATATTTATGTTCAAGCAATTAATTTCCCGACTGTCCCAATTGGTGAAGAGAGATTAAGAATTACTCCAACTCCTGGCCATGGACCGGAGTTATCTAACCAATTAATTCAAGCGTTAGATTCTGTCTTCAATGAATTAGACTTAGCAAGAATCAACCAGTGGCAATCTAGAGGAGGATTATGTGGAGTTGGTGAGCCAAATAGTGTACCAGTTGAACACATTTGGACTGAAGAACAATTAACCCTTTCAGATAAGGACTTAAATCCAAACGTTGTCGAACCATTCATTGAACCAATCGGTGTTAGTTCTGGTACTAAAGCTTAAAGTATTAAATCTATTCTCTTTCAATACCGATTGTGAATAATGTTCCCAGAGTTTTGGTGGTTAGTTTTTTGTTACTTCGAAGAAGTTTTTCTAAACGCTCAAATCCCTTTTATAGTTTAACATATATACCTTTTCAATTTTGTAAAAATACGCGATCCGCTAATTGTTTTTTACAAAGTAAACACTGAGATGGCACTTGATTCGAGTCAAGTGATAAGGATATATACCACAAGACTTGTCAATGCACTAGTCCCTATCGAGTTTGGTGATGAATATAGACAAAGCTTAACCAATGAGCTTTTGTCTCACTTTTCGAATAATTCAGTTGGTGCTAAACCATCGAAAGATATCAATCAAGTTATACAAGATTACAAACGATTGTTTATAAGTGGTGGTAGACAAAATGAATGGGTAAAATTTGACTCAATCATACATCTATTAGCTGAGATGAAGAACCCTAAGCAAATAAGAGATTATTTGGTATTTTTAGGGTGTTTGACAGGCTCAGATACCTCAAATTTAAAGCTGAAAGAGCTTAGAAGTGGCAGATTTACCGATATCAGTTCACCAAAAACATCATCTGCTAGTTCTATTGTGAATCCGAGATCTGCGCAAATGGGATTGGAGTCTTCCCCATATAAACGAGACCTCCCTCTCAACGCTGGATCAGTAATGGAAGATGTCATAAAACCATACTATGAAACACTAGATGAGAGCATGATACTTCAATATTTACCCTATATATTAATGGGCATTGATTCTAAGATAATAAGGTTTCTCGATGAAGAATCAGATGTTAAAGTGGATATTCCAGGTGCTATAAATAATAGTTACTCTCAACTTCTAGGTAAAATATTAGAACCTGCATTGATTTATACAAAATTAAAAAAGACATTATCACAAGCATTCGGACTTGGTTTGACTCCAATAAAGACATCATTCTGTTCATTACTAGAACAAGAGCTTATACATTACTCCAACTTTGTCACAGAAAATTCCCAAACTTTTCAATCATTACTTGAAGCATATACTAAACTTTATCCTATGATATTAAGACTACGTTTGTTTTATGATTTAACTAATCAATTGCATTTGAGTGGGTACGACTTTTTGCAATCAACTTATAAGTTAACTAAGTTCGGTGACAACACCTTGAAGACCTTGGGTAAAGAAGTTTTCAAGAAAATCTCCAGTGAATACTACGAAATACTCGAAAACTGGATAATACGAGGTGAATTAATTGATCTGAACCAAGAATTTTTTATCGAGTTTGATGATCAGGCAGATAACATACAAGATATCATTGTATATCATCATGACAAGGTACCCAACTTTTTCATCACCATAAATAAAGACATAGGGTTCACGATTTTTCAAATAGGAAAGATATTAATTTTTTTAAGCAAATACTGTAAAGAATTACAATGGATCAATAACTATTCCCTCAAGTATTCACAGTTCGTATTTGAGAGGAATTCTGGGTTAAAAAATATGGACATCAATGTGATTAATGAGTTAATCAATAAACAATATAAGGAATTGGTTAACTACTTAACGTTTGTGGTGCACGGAAAATTCGAAATGATTCACCATTTATCTAATTATAGGAAGTTTTTGTTGATGGCTTCTAATGATTTTATTGACTCGCTTATGTTGAAAGGTTACGAGTCATTCAATCAACCATCCAATCAATTGACAGGGAATCAATTATCGAAAATCTTAGTAGAGTCAGTTAATTGTTCAAGTATCAAAGACTACAATACAGACACAAAAAATAGACTAGATGCAAGGATATTGAACTTGAGTCATGGTAATATCGGATGGCAAGTGTTTACGTTGGAATACAAGGTCACAGATCTTCCTATAAGCTCAATCATCAATTACAAAGATTCCAATATCGAATATTTAAAGATGTTTAATTTCTTGTGGAAATTGAAGCAAGCAATATATGTGTTAAATTTGAATTACGTGGAAGGTATGAATTTGAAGAGAAATGATTTAAAAGCTTTTAATGAACACTACATGAAAATAAGAAAGCAAAACTCTTTAGGATATAAAGATATCAAGATTAAATATCTCATTCATGCAAATAGAACGGTCAATTTAATAAGAAATAGGTTGATCAAATTCCTTAACAATTTAACTGACTATTTGATGAGTGAAGTGTCAAAAAATTATGAATCATACATCGGTAGTTTTTACAAACATACCAATAAGAAGAAGTTTACAATAAATTCTAAATTTCAACAAATGGTTGGTCAAAAGGAGAGTTTTCTACCAGATTTTAAACAGGTTGATAGCAATATCAATGAAATGAATTTTGAAGAGCTCATTAACACAAACTTGAAGTACATTGGACGGTACAATTTCAAGATACTTGATAAATCCATTAAAGGAAAATCTGGAGATTCCTACATCGATCAAATTTATAGATTATTTGAGATAACTTATCAATTTATTGGAAGCGACGAAGAGTTCCATACAAGGTTAATTGAATACGTCACATTGTTAAACATTGACAGACATTGGGAATTAGAAGAGATTGATAATGATTTTAACTATGTGGAATCAAGGTTAAAACAAATTGTTAATAAAATAAACTTTGAAATATTTAGGGATTTCACTTTAAACCACGAAATTTTAATTAAGGATTTTAAAAGTGATTTAGATTTAAAGGATTTAAGTAAATTATGGTGATTGTACGTGTATAATAAGCATTATGTAATATAATAACATGTAATAATAAGTCTCGGAGTTTAATTTGATAACAAGAAATAGGGTCACATAATTTAGTAGTATTTTTTTCACCCCCACAAATTGAGAGACGCACGAAAGTACATAACCAATAAAATGAAAAAAAGATTCGCCAATACCATGTATGAATGAAAGCAATCTATTGGTAGGATATGATGCATTACTTCTTGGTGTATAATATCCGTTTATAGTTGCTGAGGCAATTTGTTAAATTGTTGTGATAAATAAATAGTCAACTGATAAGCATTCTGATTATAGTGAACCTATCTGATAGAATATCGTATCAATGAAGGTTGTAAACTTAATAAATAATCTTTTACGGCGACTAATAACAATGTGATCAAAAGTACTAAAAAATTTGGCGTAATGAGTGCATAATTTAATTTAATTGCATATGACTTAATGTGTCGAATGCATAATTAAATGTCCGAGGAATTAGAGTTGTGAGATTTTTTTTATATAAATAGTCAAGTAAATTATCTTTAAAAAGTTTTTCTTAACCGATTAGTTGAAAAAACTTTATTTGCTAGGTTATATATATTCATAGATTATAGAATGGAAGAAGTTGATAGCGCTTTAGTCGATAACGTTAAATCGTTCGCAGCTGGTGGTTTTGGAGGTGTTTGTGCAGTTTTAACAGGGCACCCATTTGATTTAGTTAAAGTAAGATTACAAACTGGTGTTTATGATAATGCTTTAAAAGGTGTCAAATCTACTTTAGTCAAAGAAGGTTTACCTGGTTTTTATAGAGGTGTTATTCCTCCTTTAATTGGTGTTACCCCTATGTTTGCTGTTTCTTTCTGGGGTTATGATGTTGGTAAAAGAATTGTTGCATCTACTGCAGGTATTAACGTAGCCGATTTCCAAATTTCTCATATATCTACTGCAGGTTTCATTTCTGCTATCCCTACAACTTTAGTTGCTGCTCCTTTTGAAAGAGTTAAAGTCATGATGCAAATTCAAGACGCCGGTAAAAAAACTTCAATGGGATCTGTTATAGCAGAAATGTACAAAACTGGTGGTATTAGATCTATCTTCAAAGGATCTGCTGCAACTTTAGCAAGAGATGGTCCAGGTTCAGCTTTATATTTCGCAACTTATGAATATTTAAAACAATCTTTAACTAAACCAGGTGATGAATCAATGTCTTTATTAAATATTTCTATTGCCGGTGGTTTCGCTGGTGTTGCTATGTGGTTAGGTGTTTTCCCAATTGACACAATTAAATCTACTCAACAATCTTCAAATACCAGTGTTTCAATTGTTCAAACTACTAAAAATATCTATAAAAAAGGTGGCCTTAAAGCTTTCTTCCCTGGTGTTGGTCCTGCTTTAGCAAGATCTTTCCCAGCAAATGCTGCTACTTTTGTTGGTGTTGAAGTTTGTACTAATTTCTTGAACTCAGTCATTTAACTTAACGAGTCATCAACTATAAAATCATACGGGGAAACGATTGCTTAAAAAGTTGTATTTGCACTTCCAATTGAATTATTTATTGTACGAATATACAACATGTAAATGAATCTATTTATTATATATTAACTATACGAATCGGTTTAAACCGTTTTATAAAAAGTCGTGTTTGGTAAATTTGATAATTCCTCACTGAACAATTTCTCGAAGCCAAAAAACTCAGGGATAAAGAAATTTCAAAACCACTTTTAAGTAATCATGTCTTTAACCGATGATCAAGTATGTAACAATTGAAGCTTAATGCCTTAGCAGATAATCAATCATCTTATTGATTGTGATTGTCTCAATTCAAACACATTTACTAACTGTATTATTAGGTAAATGCCGAACTTCGTAAGATGAAAGCTTTCATCGAAAAAGAAGCACAAGAAAAGGCAAAAGAAATTAGATTGAAGGCTGATGAAGAATATGAAATTGAAAAAGCATCTATTGTCAGAGCTGAAACAGCTGCAATTGATGCCAGTTATGAACAAAAATTTAAGAAAGCTTCTTTAGCTCAACAAATCACCAAATCCACTATTGGTAATAAGACTAGATTAAGAATCTTAGCTACCAAAGAAGAAGTTTTAAGTGAAATTTTCGAAGAAGCTAAACAGCAATTGACTAAAATAAGTGCTGACAAATCTGAATACACACCTGCTTTTAAAGGGTTAATCGAAGAAGGTTTATTAGCCTTATTAGAAGATGAAGTTACATTAAAAGTGAGAGAAGAAGATTTATCCTTAGCAAAAGAAGTTGTCGATGATGTTGCTAAAGCTTTCGAAGACAAAACCAAATTTCCTGTTAAAATCAATGTTGATGAATCTGACTTCTTATCAAAAGACTCTCCAGGTGGTGTCGTTGTTGTTAACAAAACTGGAAAGATTGAAGTTAACAATACGTTAGATGAAAGATTAAAATTGTTATCAGAGGAAGCTTTACCAGGCTTAAGATTAGAATTATTTGGTATTTCCGCTTCAAGAAAATTCTTTGATTAAATTAGTAAACTTTTAACTTCATTTCTATTCGTTTGGACAAACTCTTTAAACATTGAATATCATTTTCCTCTTTTTAATAAACAATTATTAGATTATTTAGTTATAGATTAATCAACTTCTGATCACTCAATAAGCCTTGTATCGCAAGAAAAAATACTGAATTTCTGTTTACGTTAGAAGACACTCAAGCAATTAACGCATAAAACATTCAAACCCTTCGTCATAGTAAGTTGAAGTAACAATGTATTTAATAACTGCTCTAAGCAGGCAAGCAGGCTTACGAATACCGCCCACGTATTCATCTTTTGCGTTCAGAACTTTAGCGTTGCAAATTTCTAGACATAATTCACAAACTAATAAAGGAAGAAAGAAACAAGGTAAAATATCTCAGTTTCTTAACTCCAATGCTTTCAAGAATCCATTTGATGCTGTTAGTGAACTAGAAAATGAAATGCCGTCACTAAAAGAATTTACATCCAATTCTAATCATGGTGTTGATATAACAAAATTTTCAAGATTAAAACCTATTTTACCAAATGATTCCTATGTTTCCTGTACAATTTTTGATACGAATGGTAATAATGTGGCTACATCTAAGAAGTTCCCAAAGATGCAATTCTTGAAAGATCACAATTTATATCCTCGTGATTTAAGAAAGGTAGACACTTCTCTTATTGATGTTGCACCACAAATTATGGTCCGACCCCCAAATACTATTCTTATCAATTTACTTCATATAAAAGCATTGATCAAAGAAGATAAAGTGATGATTTTTGATACTTCAACCCCCGAAATCGCAACTAGATTAGGTCTATTCATTTATGACTTGGAACTGAAGTTAAAATTACCTAGTAACTCTCCATTTGAATTCAGGGTATTAGAAACGATCTTAATTAACGTTATGGGATACCTTGAAGCCGAGTTAAAAATTCATATTCAAAATTGTGGTTCTATTTTGTCAGACTTAGAAAATCAAGTAGATAGAAAAAAGTTACAAGATTTATTAATAAAACTGAAGAATGTTCAAAGCTATTATCAGAAAGTTCTTTTGATTAAACAAACTTTAGAGACACTTTTAGACAATGATGAGGATCTTCTGGAAATGTATTTATCTAACCCAAGGAACAAAGGTGACACCACCGAAGAATTAGAAAACATTCTTGAATCTTATTATTCACATTGTGACGAATTTGTACAGCAGTCTGGGTCATTAGTGAACGATATTCGATCCACTGAAGATATTGTTAATATTATTTTAGATGCTAACAGAAATGCGTTGATGTTATTCGAGTTGAGAGTTACCATATATACTTTAGGGATAACTTTTGCTACCTTGATACCTGCGTTCTACGGTATGAATTTGAAAAATTTCATCGAGGAAAGTCCATACGGGTTTGGTTTCGTGGTTCTTGCCTCAGTAATACAGGGGCTCTTTTTAACTTGGGTAAATGTTAAAACATTACACAAGGTTCAAAAATTGACAATGATGGGGGGCTCAAGTCATAGAAAACATGTCTTGGAAACTCTACATATGAAAGGTAGAAATAATAGAAAGTGGTTTCAAGAATGGTCAAGGCACTGGCTTTGGTACCATAAATTACTTAAACATAGGAAAACCAAATATTACCATCCATCCTTGAGAGACAGGCATTCTATTTGGAGAATGATGAACGATAATAAGAAAAAGTAATAGGAATTTAGTTTTTTGATGACATTTATGATAATTAATAGAGATTTAATCAAGCTTTCATGCATATATATATACAAACTGTAAATAATCAAATGTAAACTTTTACTTTTATGCATTTACTAATTTATATTATTAATCTGATTCATTTATTATAGCATTTTCATCTTCTTCTTTACTTTCATTATCAGATCCTTCGTAATGTGGTAATTCTTCAGGGATATCATCATCATCAAATTTTTTATGAGTATTAGATTGTATTGTGAATTGTTCGTTGGTCAAGGAGCCTCTTCTATCTCTAAAAACTGGTTGATTCTCTCTTTCGTTACCGGGTTTGATCAATGTACCTTCAACACTTACGAGCTTACCTGAATTATGAATGTTTTTTATAGTGAATTTTATCTTTCCGTCAATTTTATTTTCTTCTCCGTCGACCCAATATCCTAATGATTTGAATTTATTGTCTTCAGATTCTTCTTCATCCATTTGGTTAGGAATAAATCTCCAATCATTTGGAATGTTATATTTTTTTATACTAGCATTGAAAGTATCATGAACCAATAGCCCAATATGACTAGCACTTTGCATATATATGTATCCTTCCAAGATGTCACCGATTTGAGGTCTCCAGACTAGCAAGTCAACGTCAATCCATGAAAAAGTAAATGGTGAAGAATCAGATATTTTAGCTAAATTTGCTCCTGTTGATTGATCCTTTTGATCCAATATCTCTATGTTACTATATGATATCACTACACCTTGAGCCTTTGGGAAATAATTCATTATTAATGGATCTAAATGTTGCAACTTTATACCATTTATAGGAGTTTTAATATAACACGGAGCTAATGATACATATAATTGAGTTTTGAAGATTTGAAAACATTCCGATACTCCGTTAGCATTAACCGGGTTGGTGCTTTCTGGAACTATAAACCTTCTTTGTTTTGACATTGTGATAACACCGTGATGAGATACTGGAATTTGAAATTTTTTTTTCTACTATTCGAGATGAGGCTGCGAAATTATTTATACAATCATTATATAATAGTATACAATTACAGAATTACAGAATTAAAGAGCACGCATGCCATGATGAAATGAAAATGAATACGTCTGAAAATCAAGTCAATTTATTCTTAATTTTAAGTTTAGTACTTTGTAATGAATTTGGTAAGAAACTTGTAGCTGCTGAAGGAGGACTGATAATTCCCCTTGGGTTGTTTAGAAGGTTTTGATGATTTAGTTTCTTGAATGACAAACTTTCCTCTTTTTTCAACATTTGATCCTTTCTTTTGTAACCTGGCTTAACACCAGGTGTTTTGAAAACTGCAAAATTCTTAAGAATTTTAGCTGAATATGAAGTTGGGGCATCCTCTGCTTCAGTATAAGCAGGGACACCAATAAATCTAACTTCTTTAATGACTTCGCTTGCCGTTACATTACTACTATTCGATGAATCACTCCAGGTCTCTGAGACTTGTTTACTGGATTCACTTGAAAGTGTATTGATTTCGCTATTTCTCTTCGTGTTGAGTTTAGTAACTTCATCTCTAGTTTTCTTCTTTGGCCTTGTAGGTTGCATTTGTTTTACGACTTGAGTTGGTTCTGGCTTTTCACTCTTATCTTGAGGAGGGTGAAGAGAACTTGAAACACTAGACGTGAAAGGACTTAAACTAGCAGCTGCACTAACTGCCAAATCTTTCTTTTCTCTCTCGCTGTATCTCCTCAAATTGGTGGCCGTTGGATCATTAGGGTCGAATACTACTGAAGTAAGAACCTCTTTCTCTTGTGTCATCAATGTACCACTCTTGGAGGCCTCTTGTAGATGCTTTTGTAATCTTTGATTGGCACTCAACTTTTTAGTCTCCTCTTCAATAATGGGATGGACTGTTGTATTGTTTGATGGACTCTTCTGAGTTCCGTTCCCCCTGGTTATTGAAGGCTTCCTCTTTATAGATGCTTGTGGTGAAACTGACTTATACTTGATACTATTCGAAGGCGATAATGTACTATTATACTTCAAGGCTGCGGCTGCACCCGAAGATGCTACTTTAATATTAGATGGTGATGTATTGGGTGAAATACCGTTAGTACTTTTCAAATTCATTGAAGAGGATCGAGTGAGATTCTCTGGTGATGTAGGCTGTGAATTGGATCTTGCCCTCGTCTGATTGGTGGTTGGAGGTTTGGGAAGACTAGCATTGCTACCATTAGGGTTTAAAAATATCATTGAGCTAGGACGTGGATTAGGCCCGTTTGAGCCTCTTAGATTTGTTGGACTTTTTATGGAACCACTAGGAGAACTTATCGATGACTTCCTAGCCAATTTGACTGACGTAACAGAGTTATTGGATGAAACTGAAGATGACCTTGAAGGTCTATTGAATATAGATTTCTCTTTTGATGTTGATGATGACTTGTCTGAATTATCCAGTCTTTTTGTCTTATCTATGTAAGATTCATCGATTAATGGGAAAGCTTCGAGCCCTTTTGACGGTACGACACTTTGAGGTTTGTTCTTTTCTTTGACTTTTAATTTAAGCTGGTTCAATTTTGGGACTTCAAATTCGTCATATATCTCTTGAATATAAAACTTTGGAAGATTGTACGTTTTTCTGAACTTTAATTCATATTGTACCCATAAGTCACCGAATTCCTCGAATTTAACAAGCATATTACTCAATATTAAATGGGCTTGGCCAATAAAGTTGTTAAAGTCCAAAATACTCTTAGCGGAGGTATCAAATTTCGAGTTTGCTCTGATTAACCTAGTTAAGTTGGCGATTAAAACACTATTCTTCTTTGTCAGATTAAACATTTCGTCAATAGCCTTCAATACGTTACCCTTAAAGTAGTTGGAATTGTTCGTCACCATTAAGAACTTCTGATCATTTAAATGACTGAAATTAGATAAGTAAATTTTTCTTCCAAATTTTCTTAAAATTAAGTAGAGATCATTCAATCTTAATGTAATAAGCAAAATCTTATGTAAACTGTACTGAGGATCCTCAAAAGACTGTATGTTTTTGGGGTTGGCTTTCAAGCTTTTGAATCTATCGATGGGTGTTTTTAAATGAGCTAAATTGCTTTTTATAGCCTTTATAATAACGAATACCATTTTCACATCAATATCTATCAATGTAGCTTCTGCAAAAGTTTCATCATCTAAGAGTTGTTTCTCTTGGGTTACCTCGAAGCATAAATCTTCTGATCCAATAATATCAAGTTCTGAGTTCAGGAAAACAGACTGAACCAATTCATCGAATTTGGCTAAATGATCATAATTGTAACTTTTGGTGTCTTTCAACGCCATCTGGAGTCTTTTCTCATACCCTTGTAAGCAATGACTATATAATGCGGCTAAAAGTTTAGTACATTTTATACTAGTGTCGACGGTAGGTAAATTTGTCAATGGGTTGATATTTGTATCATTAGTATCATATGGTATATGACTGACTAATGGACTAATATTAATGGGACCCGCTTTGTATTGTTTGAACTGGGATATAAGCTCTAACTTACTATTGAACGTCCCTTCGTTGATAGCAAATAAACTACCACTTAATAAAGTTAAGTAATGACATAAACGTAACTTGGACGACGTTTCAGGTACACCATTTTTATTCAAATATTCTGAAAACCGTTTAGCTTTATAAATGAAATACTTGTATTGGAGTATTTTACACTCTAAGGAATCGATTCCCCCTAGTGAGTCCATTCCTATTACTTTATATATGAATGACTAGTTAACCCCAAACAGGAAATTGTGCTCAAGAAATTAAAGACAAAGATAAACAGTTCTAAAAATTTAACAGAAATTGATTAATCAAAAGTAGAAGGATGTAATGTATGTTTTCGAATAAAAAGGTTGTGAAATTCAATTTTACTTCTTAACCTTCAACTAATAAGCAATACAATTTTCTCTTATCTGGGCCAGAATTTTTGGAAATTCATGCGGATTTTTTAGCGCGTCAAATAACAAGTTTCTTTTAACAATAAAGACATCATCATAGTCTAAAATTCTAGACGAATAAATATCATTTGGTAGTTTAGACTTGGTGAATTGACTATTTGAGAGCTTCAAGATCAACTTGAAAGAGATATAACAAGGTTTAAGATCACAAATCAACGGCAATAACTCGAAGTTAACTGCGCGTAAATCATAAACATACACAAACCCCCGTAAACTATGACTACGCAAGAAGATATATCTAATGATTACGATTACAGAGTAACGTCTATTTTAACTGAACATTTTGGATATCCACCGTTGGCGGTAATAGATGATGTTATTAATGCTGTTAATCATATATTGTATAAATGTACTCAAGCGATGGAAGCATATTTAACTGAGAGACAACAAGAGAGAAAAAAAGAGTATGAAGAACTCAAGAACAACGGTGACGAGATTCCAATGGATATTGAAACCTGGATAACGATGAATGATGAAATAAATCTCGGAACTGCTAAATTAGAGACGTTATTGGAGAACCAAGTAGATAAGAATTTTGATAAATTCGAGTTATATGCTTTAAGAAATATCTTTACAATCCCAATAGAATATGTTAATGATGGATATATAAGGCTTAAGCACCACGAAAACATAAAATTCAACTCCAATGATCATAACCTCGATGATTCCCAAATAAATAAACTTATGAAAGACATAAAACTTGAATTAAAATTACGAGAAATTTTGAAGCTACAAATAACGAAAGGTGAAAAGTTAATAAACATGCTCAGGGGATATAATGAAAATCTTAAAGTACTCAAAAGTTTGGACAATGATAAATTAAGTGATAAGTCAAAAGAAATTTTGAAAGTGTTAAATCCAATAGAAGATAATTTATATTTTATTTTAACAGAGATCAACAATTTAATTGACCAAATTAGTACGCTTTTCCATAAATTTGAAAAGGGTAAAGTGAAGTTCAATTTCAAAGCAAACTTGAGAGATTTCTATATAAATGGGAAATCTTACAAGTTATTGAAACAAATAGGAATTGAGCCAAGTAACGAAAAAAGAGACTTGTTGGCCCCTCAGTTACTGGTCAATAAAGACGATTTACTGGTTTTTGATATGGCCTTTTAATGTATCATATATAGGATAGTGAAGGATTGTAATAATATCGTGATAATAATTGTTCTCAAACTGTGATTTTTGCAGCAATTGCTTGATTCCTAAACGTTTAAAAAAACAAACCCATTTGTTATATTATAATTTACGATTGTAATTTTCGTCAAGGGCTATCCATATACCAAAGTATGTAGACCACCAATTCATGAAAGTTGGCAGTCAATACGATTTTAGAAAAAAGATTAACTATAGACAGAAAGAAGCTACAAAATAATAGAAACACTCAGGGTCAGCTTGGTATCATGCTTGACCCATCCCCAGCTCTTACATGTCAAGCCCTCCTTGTGATGTGTGATGAATTTGTTATACAACTCACATATACTAGCATCCTGTATGGAAGAATGGAAACATTTCTCGCACAAAAAAAATTTCCTCCAATAAAACACTTACAATTAATCATGGCAGGTACTTTACACCCAGATAAAGAATTACAAAGATTCAACACAGCCAAAGAAAAGTCATCTTTATACTTCAGATTCAAGCCAAGATCAACTGCTTTTAATATTGTATTCATGGGGATGATTCCTTTTGGTTTAGCATACTACGCTTACGCTAATGAGGGTACAAGTTTTCACAGAAAGTTCAGGAAAGAACCTATTATTAACAAGGAATACATTCCAAGAGATTGATTCCATTTCATATAATTTATTATGCAATAATATAATGCTATTTATTGGTGCATGATAAACTGCATATATCCACCGACAAAATTTTGCAAAATACATAATGTTTATAATGCACAATACACAATTGATGATAGAAATTTTAACAAGAATCTATTAATTATACACTAAGTATCGTAAAATATTTTAGTAGAAAGTAAAACGTTAAGGTTGACTATTCGTTATCAAAATGAATAGTTTTCGTATTAATCGAAAATGAAAATTAAGTCATAAGCAGCATAAATTGGTTAAAGTGTCTCTTTCTTCCTTTCAGGTTTATACAACAGAAATTCACCAATAGCGAATTGTTTTGAGGTATCAGTCTTTTTTAAATTATTCGTGGACTTACTCTTTATCACCATCTTTCCTGAGAACTCCTCTTGAATAAAATTAATGGTATTCTCTGTTGCATGAAAGGTTGTAGAACACTCTTCTAAAGAAAATGGTTTAGTGTGTTTCGAAGATTTTTTTTTAGCAGGTAAACTTGAAGTAGACCTCTGTTTTGTTATTTTTGGTCTTTCAATTTTAAACTTTGTTAACTTGTTGTTAAAAATTTTAGTAGTAGGTGTTTTTGGTGTTTCACAGATATCGTTCAAAGAATCATCATTTAATATATCCTCTAACTTTTTATTAGTGTCAATGTCATTAAAAAGTATGTCCTCGGGTGTCAAGCTTTCCATGGTAACCTGCCCAATATCCGAGTTTTCAAATAATGAATCTTCAAGTAGGTTTTCAAATGAAGTGTTAGTTGAAATAAATTTTGCACCTTGATAAATTGGCTCCGTTTGAGGGGTTGGGATATTAAATCTGTTAGTGCTTGGTGTTGTTGGATTTGCTATCATAGATTGTTGAAAAAACACATCTGGTGAGCCTTGGGCAGGGGTCACATACACTGGCGACACATGCAGTGAAGCTGATTGACGAGGTGAAACTAATTGAGGTGAATTAGCATATGAATGAGTAGCATTGGAAGAAACAGAAGATCTTGATTCTCTATTTCGGTCAAAATATGACATTTGAGGTGTCATTTGTAAGTCAGAAGGAATAAACTGACCATGTCCACCTTGAACAATATTGGGACTTTGGAATGATTTTTTTGCTAAACCTTGATGAGCAAATACAATTTGTGGTTGAATTTGTGGTTGTGTAGCAATATTTGGTGAAGTGTTCACGAATGGTTCAAAAAACTGATGAGCTGGAAGCTGATTTAATCGTTCAGGGGATAACTCAATGAATTCTTGATTAGGTATTATAGTAGGCGTGGGTAAAGCCGAGTTACCATCTACATTATAATGATGCACTCTTTTGCCGGTATGAGTGGATATAAGAAGTTGACCATCCGTAGAATGCATGTGTGTAGACAGTGGCTGAGGAGGTGTATCCATGATACCAAGTCCATTAAAATGTTGGTTTGACATAGCGAATGAATTAAAAGGCAGAACCTTGAAGGGTATTATAATTAAGCGACGGAAATTCTTTTAAGAACAGCTAAATTGAATGACAAATCAATGATAACAATGATACAAAATAATAATTGGTAGTTAGCAGTACAATTGACTTATAATAATCTATTTGTTGATATGGATTCTCTAATTAAGAAAAGAATTTTTCAGGGTTCTAGGAAATTTATCAGTGCGAAGTTTGCGACTGTAGTAGTGGTAAATGCGGACTAGAAACAAGTAAATTGCGGGAGGAGATGAGTAGAAAAATGCTGGGTTTGAGTGAATTAGGATATTTTAGCTGGCTAACTGTTTAAAATTTAAATGCAGTAAAATTAGTCAATTATATAAAGAGCGAGTAATATCTTTAGTGAGAGTTATTCATGATGACATCTATTAATGCAACTAATTAAATAACCCCTTCTAGAAAATTATTTTATTACTAACCAGTGTATTAACCAATTTGCTCTAATTTCACAACCCCTGATACTTTGCCTTACGTGTACCAAACCAAAAAAATCACACAAATTTTTAGTCGACCAAAATTATCGGGGTGCTAAAAAACCCCGTGTTTAATTGAATTGCTCATACTATACTTTAATTAACTCTATAACAAACAACATATGTAAATAACTTGTACAATTCCTCTCAGAATGACCAAGTCGCAGTAAATAAAGGACGCATGGTCCCACTCCAGTGTTAAAAAGCTGGTTTATGCACCTTTGATACTTGGTAGAACAATTAAAGCTTAAAAAAAAGAAAAACCTATTAAAAGGGCAACCCCCCTTGAAAACTGAAAAAAAAATTTAAACAAATCAATCCGTTAAAATACTTTTAAATTTATTAATACTTAATTAACAAACTAAATCAAATATTTGATAGAATTAGTTGGCTCAAACATTTGTTAGAGTTTGAGAGATTAAACTATTATCATTGTTATCTTTGTGAGGGAAAATCCATTAATAATCTCTTATCATAAAATAGTGCAAAATGAGTTTAATAACTAATAGGAAAAGGCCAAGAGGCTTTAGTGGATCATTCGAACAAGCTTCTAATTCAACGATTAATTCTATTGATGATCCATTGTACTCACAACCATTGAATTCCAAATTAGCTTCAACTAATGCAAATGAGTTAAAGTTTTATAACGAAACTGTTTTTGAGGATAGTGAAAGTGAGGAAACTAAGGATGTCGAATTCGAAGATGACGATATTATCATATTAGAAGAAAGAGATTTGAAAAATTATCGTATTAGACCAAAAAGAAATAATAGTGATTCAATAATTTTCTTTGATAGTGATTCATTCAATGCTTTAAAATTACTCAATGTTAATAACATTGAAGGCGTACATCACGGTAATTATACTGCCAATACTTTTGATGCATCGAAGAAACAAAGAACTAATTCTTTACCTCAACTCCCTCAGGTTAGATGTATTTACGAAAAGTCCATTAATCCAAATGAGTTGAGTGTTAAATTAGGTAACATTAAACCAAATCTAGTTCCTTATAACTTAAAAAGTCCCCCATGTGATGACAAGGATGGTCATTTTATAATTGAAATAAATAGCATCTTTGCTAATCGATTTATCATTTTGCAACTTTTAGGTCAAGGTACTTTCGGTAAAGTTGTAAAATGTTATGATAAATTGAATCATGAATATGTTGCTATAAAAATAATAAGAAATATTCCAAAGTATAGGGACGCAGCTAAGATCGAGTTGAGAGTTTTGGCCACCTTAAAGAGGTTTGATAACAAGAATCTAAATCATTGCTTGCATTTGAGAGAGTGTTTCGATTATAGGGGCCATATTTGTATTGTGACCGATTTATTAAAGATTTCATTGTATGACTATCTGGATCAGAATAAGTTCATTCCATTCCCTGGATCTCAAATACAAGCTATTTCCAAACAAGTGATAAGGTCGGTAACATTCTTGCATGATTTAAAACTAATTCACACAGATTTAAAACCTGAGAATATTTTATTATATGATGATTCTTTTGTAAAGAAGCCTTTAATTTCAAAGACTTTAATAACGTCTTATCTCAAATTAGCTAATATTAAAGATATGAAAAAGTTACCAAAGTTTTCTAAGATTTTAAAAGATACATCAATTCAAATTATTGATTTCGGAAGTGCTATATTCAATGATGAATATCACTCTAGTATAGTGAGTACTAGACATTATAGAGCTCCTGAAATTGTTCTCGGGTGTGGATGGTCATATCCATGTGATATGTGGTCTATAGGGTGCATATTAGTGGAATTAATTATTGGTGAGCCATTATTTAAGACCCATAATAACTTAGAACATTTGGCAATGATTGAAAGATTTGTTGGATATAGAATTGATAAGTGTATGATTAGAACAAGTAAGATGAATGGGAATGAATGTGGGGTACAATATTTTACTGATCTGAGTGGATTTGATGAAAGGCTACTAGATGATGATGAATCTGATACAAATGGAGAAGAAGATGAAGTGGAAGAAGATGAAGATGAGGATTACAGGTATGATAATGAGCTAAGATTGATCTTCCCAGATGAAACTACTCCAAAAGAATACATCACAAACGTCAATCAATTGTCGAGATTAGATGATTTCATTTCCAGAAGAATCGGTTTAAAGATCAATTTTGATTATTCTTTGAATTATAATTACGATATGAATAAGCATTTGATAAATTTTGGAAATTTTACATTCTGGTGGTTTTTGATCGATTTGTTAAAGAACTTATTTATCATAAACCCATACAATAGATTAACGGCGACGGAGGCAATGGAACACCCGTGGTTCAACTTGGGTATTGAAGATGAAGGTACGCTATAATTGGGGGTAATGGTTATTGGTGGCTATTTCAATTCTTGTGTATAATAGTAGGGTTAAGTAATTTTTAATTTTATGTGAAATGAAAGTAGTAATTATGTGTAGAACTACTCATATGTAGTATATCAGTAAGTAAATACAGGAGGGGGAATGGTGAAAGATTAATACCAAAATGTATATCCTAAAAAATATTTCCATTAATTTACCAAAATGGAAATGTAATGAGAGATCGAAGTGAGTTACTACCCCAATGAGGAACTGACGACGAAAAGGGGGATCCGATGAATGTGATCGTTGAACGACTTCCTTCTATTGAAATGCATCAATAATCAATTAATGTTTAATTATATGGTAGCAATTGCAACTAGATCGGCTGATGTAATCTGAAGTTATCCCACAACACTACCATCACAACGTGTACCACCCAAGTAAAGATTTATCGTGTATGATTCAAAATTTACACACATGCGCCAGTGAGTCTAGATCTCGGGAGGCAATTAGACTTTAGCTCGTTAATTTGAGTGTTATGGGCGTAGTCTTACATATGTAAACAACTTAAAGTAAACAAATGCAAATGAATTAGAAGATGATTATGTATCTTGTGATTATATAGCAGCAGCTCTGATGGTAACTACGGATAGTCCCTAAGGAACTGACCGGCCTAGAACATGTCAAAGTCTTAATTCTCCATGCAGGATGGTTCTTCAATCAACTAATTTTATCATATGAATAAATCTATCTTTGTAAACATAGGTTTGAGCTAAAATTAAGAGTAGAGAAATTATGAGACACCGGCTGCCGAGGTTATTGATTCGGTCTTTATATATGTATAGTTACTGTTTAATCAAAATGTCTAATGTGTCAATTACAACGAATAAATCAAATATGCACTCTATGCGTCAAGATCCTCCTAAATAGGTAACACCATATCGAAAACTGCACAAAAAATGGTTTTCTCACAATAAATGGTTACCATTTCATTGGTTTGCGCACACAAAATTGCTTTTTGACTTTGCCAAATTTGAGTTTCCTCCTTTTCGTTTAAAATCAATTTGAAATCCTCTAGATAAAATTTTTTATCTTTTTCCCACTTTCATTAAATACTTGATTTGAAATAGTAATACCCTTTACTAGTTATATAATACCAACTTTGTCATTCCTTAAGTCTATTATACCTTATTGTTATATAACTTTATCTTACATTCATTTTATTATTAGAAAGTACGAAATTACACATTCATTATGAAATTTTTATTGCCATTAACTACATTATTATCACTTGCTGTTGCATTACCAGCTCAAGGTCAACATCAACATAAACATCAACATTTAAACAAAAGAGATTATGTTACAAAAGTTGTCTATGTCGATATCGATGGTAACACCTTACCAGGTTCAAACTTAGATACTGCCACATCAAGTACTCCAGTTAGTACTTCAACTTCCGTTCCAGCTACCACTACTTCAAGTTCATCAACTGCTGCTGCCACCACTTCTTCATCTACTTCTTCTTCTACCTCAAGTACTTCCAGTAGTTCAGGTAGCTCATCAAGTGGTTCGTCATCAAGTGGTTCAGGTGGTATTGAAGGTGATTTATCTGCTTTCTCTGGTCCAAGTGAAACATTCGAAGATGGTGTCCATGACTGTAGTTCACTCCCAACTGGTCAAGGTGTTATTGCTATTGACTGGGTCAGTGGATTAAATGGTGGTTGGTCATCAATCATGAACGAAAATGGTCAAACTTCTTCCACCTGTCAAGATGGCTACTACTGTTCTTACGCTTGTCAAGCTGGTATGTCCAAAACTCAATGGCCTTCTGAACAACCATCAAATGGTATTTCTGTTGGTGGTTTATTATGTAAAAATGGTAAATTATACAAATCTAACAGTGACAGTGATTACTTATGTGAATGGGGTGCAGACAAAGCTACTTTCGTCAGTGAAATCGGTCAAGATGTTGCTATTTGTAGAACCGATTACCCAGGTTCTGAAAATATGATTATCCCAACTTTATTAAAAGCTGGTGGTAATGCTCTTGTTTCTGTTGTTGATTCTGATAGTTACTACACTTGGAAAGGGGGTAAAACTTCTACTCAATATTACGTTAACGATGCTGGTGTTTCTGTCGAAGATGGTTGTATTTGGGGTACTGCTGGTTCTGGTGTTGGTAACTGGGCTCCAGTTGTTTTAGGTGCTGGTACTACTGGTGGTAATACTTACTTATCTTTAATTCCAAATCCAAACAACGAAGAACAACCAAATTACAATATCAAGATTATCGGAGCTGATGGTGCTACAGTTGTAGGTGACTGTAAATACGAAAACGGTGAATACAACGGAAATGGTTCTGATGGTTGTACTGTTACTTTAACCCTGGGAACTGCTCAATTTGTTTTCTACTAGTTTAATTGTTTTATAGTTTGATTTTGTATAATAAATGTTTTAGAATAGAGGACTCTAACTACTCATCAAATTATTCATTAACGGTCTTATCTAGAGGTACATATATATCCCTTATGTGTCAATTGACTTGGTTTAGGTTCTTTAGATTGTTCCCAGTTGTCATATGCTCGATCGCTTAAAATTTATTTTTAAATCCTTTGTTTACTATGTATGAACCCTGTAAAATTTGTCCTCGATAGTTTATATTTTCGACCAATTTAGTTAATTGACACGCTTTGTTCTTTAGGTGCCCTGAAAGTAATTTCACCACGATTGCTTTATGCAAGGGGATTTATCTAAGGTACAGACAAATGAATTATTTGATTAAGTTTAATCTTGAGTTGAAAATTACGTCAATTAACCAAAAGCAATGGTGTTACAATAATTAATAATTAACTCTTTATTAGTATTGAATAATTTGTACAAATCTCCAACTAATTCATCAGGATTTGGTTGGAAGCTATTTGTGACATAAAGGTAGACAGTTTGAAGATTCAACTTGTTACAAAGAAATTTGATTAACACACTTACAGTATTAGAACCGGATATTTTGAATACCTTCGGATTTATAGAAGCGGTTGACCCAATCGGTCTAAATCGAATTGTTACTTTCTCATTAGGTGTATTTAAGGAGTTCACTTTTTCAGAACTTTCAGTTTCTGGAGAATTGGGACCCTTATCTGACATCTCGCTAATCTTTCTGTCAATAGAATGATCAATTACTGGATCATTGGGCTCTGGCAGGCCTAACCCTGAAGATATTGAACTATCCCCAGACTCTTTGATAGGATCTGAATCACTTCTCACTGACATATCAAGAATGAAAGATAAATCGTTGTTATAACCCGATGATCAAAAGCTAGCTAAAATTGTGTCTTGTTGAGCTGGTAAACATGCAACTCAACTTGTGTGGTTCTCTTAGTCTAACTTGTATGATGCGGGTCACTGCACTTCGATTTTTCTCACCGCATAATTTAGTGCTCAACTTTAAGGATATTGACCTGTAAGTGTAAGACTTATTAGACCAATCTTCTTTTCATACTATCTGTGAAGCGATCATACACTACTTAACTATAAGAATAAGTAAGTCTATCTCAATTCACACATAATTAACTTCAGAAACCTAATTTATTCATTGTGGCAAATACGTCAGTGAAAAGTTTACTTCCATTGAATTGCATATCTTTTTAATATGTCAGAACCTGATAACGTATCAACAACTTCTTCAGCAACGACCATTGAAGATCTCCCAGTGGAGACTGTGATATCTAATCTCCAACTGGCTGCTACTGAAGCAATAGAATCGAAAGACTATTTAAGTTACAGTACTGTGTTGGACATCTATCTATCAAATCCCTCAAAATATGATTATTCTGATAGGGAAGATATATTACAAACACTTCTTGATATATTGAATGACAACCCAAAGCTAACTTATGAAATTGGATGGGATCTTCCCCAAATTCTTATTTTGTATATTCAGCTGAACTTTGTCTTTGACGCCCCAATAAGAAGTAGTCCTTGTACTTATAAAGTACTCAAAATTTTTGAGTGTTTAGCACACTATGGTAACCCTAAGGAGTTATTCTTGAAGTCTTGTGAGCTTCTTTCCGAACTTGACTTATGCGAAGTAGATGAAGAAGTACACGATATAATTGAAGTACGAGAAAAGTTCTTTGATATTCAATTGTATTGTGTTATGGAGTTGATAAGTAGTAACCTTAAGAAAATAGAAACTTTGTATCCATCTAGGTTTTTGGCAATGTTCATATCTGCTTTTATTAATTGTATACACCGTTATTACAAAGAAAATGGAGTCACTGATACCGAATTTGTATTTAAAAGAATTTATTCATTTGTCAGAAACTACGATTCATCACCTTTACCTAAAGAGACGGAGATCTCTGATGCTGAGTTAAAAAAAATCATCGACGATGAAAATTACTTGCAGCGTAAATTATTAACAGCATTCATCACTAACGTTTCAGCAATTGTGGGAAGAAAATGGTCGTCAAACAGATCGGTGTTGTATTTCAAAAACTTCAGTACTAAACCTGTCGTTCATGACCAGGGTTTGATTGTCATTGACAGATTCCATGAATTGTGTTTTAGTTTTGATATAGAATTAAACAATATTTTCAAGGATCTTATAGTTAGTAGTCATACTGCTATTCGTAAGGTTGACTTGAATAAATCTGCGGATGAAGCCGTTGGTGACTTATTCGAGGCTTTAGTTATTGATTATCAGAATAATCTCTTGACCTCGATTGTCAATCAAGAGGCAAAAGAATTAAAAGTCAATAAATTGGGGGCTTTGGTATACCATTACTCTTTTCCTTTAGGAAAGGCAGATTTCCCAATTAGTATAACATTCAATGATTCGTTGGCATTGACATTGAGACTAGTTGTTCCTATGATGGTGAACCCATCCTTTATCTCAAAGTCTTTACAAGATGTAGTTGTTTATTGGTCTTGGTACGCTCTTGAAAAACTGAATTATGAAGGCAAAAAGTTGGCCTTAGAGTTTAGTGCTATTCCAAAAATTTTACTAGTAACTTATTTCCAATGCTTAGTGTTCATTATCACTACTTGTAATGATAACGCAAGTAAGTATTTTAGATTTGTTTGCTTGACATTATTAACTAGGGTATTGATCTTATCACCTCAACAGATCAGCTATGAATTCATTCAAGATTGTATAACTAATTGCCCATCTGTTGGTATTAAATCAGCACTTTTAGGTATTTTAAAAGAATTATTGACTAAGGACAAGGCAGAAGAAAGGCCTTTGGATGAAAAGCTCAACAGCTTGTCAGTAAAAGTACCTAAATTACCAGAGAGAGCTACTAATTCGACAAGTAAGTACTTGGTCTTAACGAATGAAATTTTCGATGATATTTTGTCCATTGTTGATAAAAGTATAAAGGCAAGCTTTATCGAGGTACAAGAAGCAGAGAATGACTCAGAAACTGAAACTGAAACAGATCTGGTCAAAAGATACCGAATCAACGCACCACAATTATCATTTTTATCAGTTGCTTTGAATTTATTAGTGGCCATTAAAGAGTTCGACATTGTTAAAAAGAACGAACATAAAGTTAATGACGTTAATAAATCTTTAACTGATATAATCTCGATCTGTAAGAAGCAAGGTCAAGATGAATCGTATGAAAATGGTCTTGATATTTTGACCATTTCATTGGATAGAATCAAAAATTAATACGTATAGCTTTGTACATAGTAATACTAGCTTAATAATGTTTTGATGTCTTCTATATATTAATATATGAACTTTACCTTTTTTTAGCAATCTTCTTTACCAGCCTCTCTTCAATCAATGGCCCCCAATATACAAAGAACCCTTCCTTTGTAGCACTTATTTTTTCCTCCCACTGTAATTCATCATCATCTATAAATGGGTCCTCATAATCATACTTACCAACTTTTCTATTGATTCTAGTTTCGTGTTGACGAATAAGTTGTTCTTCTGTCAAGTTTTCTTCCTTTTTCTTTTTATCTAGCTCTTCTTCTTCATTTTCATCATCATCGTTGTCTTCGTCATCGTCTATGAGATCATCCATAACGTCCAAAGCCAGTTTTGCGTTCGGATGTATTGCACCCCAACCATATTTATCCTCTGCTAGTTTTAGTACATTGACAACCACTTCTGACCGACCCGCTTTAGGATTTTTTGGATCTAATAACGGTCTATTAAGAGCGATTATAGGTAATTCCTTTTGTTCCTTTTTCTCTGGTTCAAGAAGAGAGTTTAGCGGCTTTTCAATGGCCTTTTCGGATTTCTCTATTGGTTCCGTCAGTTTTTCAGCAGTTGGTTCAATCTTGTCAGCGGGTGTCGTGGTTGATAAATCAATTATCTCAGGAGGTGGAATATTGAGGGGTTCCTTTTTGGCTTGAGTTTGTAAGGGTTCCGGTGTCTTCTTACGTTTATTCAGCAGTGTCTTTTTCTCAACAGCCTTTCTCTTTTCGGGTTTTTTGGCTTCAGGTTTTTTTACTTCCTTTTTAATTGGTTTCTTCTTTGGAGACTTGTTTGGATCAGGTTGTTCTCTATTCTCTTCGGTAAGTGGTTTATCATAGTTCATAATTGACATTATGGATGTCTTTTTGGGTATTTCGAATTGAAATTGGGTTTGAAATTTGGTTATATGTTTCGTCAAATCCGTAGAAGTAGGTGTAACTGATTTTGAGAATGTTTCCATTTGGGGTGCAGAAGTAACTGGACCCTTCAGTTCAGGAACCCTTAAATGCTGTAAAGGTGACGGTTGTAACTCAGGGATTGGTGAATCATCTATTTCTATTATTGACTTCAGATTATCAACTTTAATACTAGTTTGATATTTCGATACGAGACTTTGAATATTATCTGAGCGTCCAATTTCATTGGACATTGATGGTTGAGTGGATTGAGGTTGTACAGTATCAACAGGTTTATTTGGAGGTGAGTCAGGTATAACTATTACCTGGTCACTTGACAACAATGAAGATATAGATACGTTGTTGGACATGACAAGGTTATAAGAAAATTAATTCGCATTAAAATATGTGTATTATGCTCTATCTAATTGCGTATTCTTACTATACAAACCTAATTTGCTTAAAGTTAAGCTGGTATCAGATCCATAACCTTCTAAAGAATTCATCTGAATGTCACCATTCCAATAATCAGCATATACTTTACACATGGGTAATCCTAAGCCCAATTTGTATTCATGAGGTCTAGTAATTAATCTCTCAAGTGTTGATTGTTTTGACTTGGTGAGGAAATCTTGCTTGTTTATATCACCAATGCTAGTATCACTTAAAGTTCCTTCATCTATTACTGATGATCCAGCAGCAGTAACCTTTAAATTAGAGTATAATTGTAATCCAGGAATTCTATGGAAATTAGCTAAAGACTTCCTTGAAAATTCTGGATTTTTACCAAATGACCAAATATTTGAAAGTTCTTCATGCTTTATCCCTCCACCTTCGTCACTAAACCTAAAAATTATGCTTTGTGGGGTATTTATAATGAGTACTTTAACCGGTGGAAGTTTCTTTGAAGTTTTTGTACCATGGTGCTTAATAGTTGCTTCATAACTATTTCTTAAGATTTCACCAAATAAATAATGCAAATGAGGCTTCATAAATGGGAATGAAACACTTAAATCTCCTTCAATCTCTAGATCTGGCATGTTTTCTTTGTTGGGGTAAATATTGGTCATTGAGTTCTTCACTAATTCTGATACAATATGTAAATGAGATACGGCATTACAATCATCAAACATTTCCCCGATATAGTCAGGAGGTTTCACATGCTGTGGCTGAGAGCTATAATTTTCAGTTAAGGACAAGTGCTCCTCAACGATAACTCTTCTACTGATTCTTGATCTTATCATCGAGCTCATAAATTCATCAAGTTTTTGTTGTGGTAAATTTTGCAAGATTGATACTTCTAATGCACCCATCATTAAGTGGGATAGATTGAAGACATGATCATCCAATAACTTGGACAATTGCTTGCAAAATTTCTCATTCTCTTGTAGTGAAGTTATCTTTGACATCTTCCTAAAAGCATTAAACAGATGATAGTAACTTTCATAAATTTGAGTGAAATGGAAGTTGTTAACAATTCCAAACGGTAAACGCTGCAAGTCTCTTACCTTCATTGCAAGTCTTATAGGTAACTCCAATCTTACAAAATTTGCACTATTGATTATTTTTTCAGTATTGAGTTTCTTTCCGTAACCAGCCAATTGCCTCAATGATACAGGATGAGGTTGCTTTTGCAGGTATGTCAAGAGGACTTCATTCTGGAAGAAATGCTGTGGATTTAGAATATTCGAATAGTTAGGATATGGTCCAAGGTTCTCTAAATGTTGAGCAATCTCTTGTTTGTTCACTACTGATAAGAAGTCCTCATCGATATATGAAAATGGGGTGATTCTTGAGCTAGAGGATTTCGACCCTTTGAATGATTGTTTACTCGAGTTATTCCTGTTCTGAACAGCTCTGTGTCCAAGTTTGCATAATTTCTGTAAACGATTTCTGGGGTTGCAAGTAATCATTTGATTCACAAACTCTAGCAACAATTTCCGCTGGTGCGTTAATTATCAAATAGCGGTAAGTGCACACGACTACAAATATAGTGAATGTCTAGTTCAGATTAGGTTAGCGTACTTACAAACGGCGAATAGACGGTTAAAGACAGTTACGGCTGCTACATTAATGTCATTGAGCCAATGACTTGCCGGATACGTTTGCTTGGGTTGGGGGTGGTGAAATTCACGGTACGAAGAACAGTCTGTACCGAGAAGTAAAGCACCATCACACAACATTACAAGCATGTCACAAGTAGCCACTAACTACAATAAGAGTCCAAAGCAGCTTCCAGTAGTTGTAAAAACCTTAAGACGAGTGTTTACAATTTTGCAAGCAAACATATTCCTGCATATAAAACCAACCAGCCATTCGATTTGAACTTACAACAGATCAAGTAATAATTCAAAAATATTATTTTTACTTACATAACGGAATCATGAATGTAACAGATAGAGCATATTATACAAGCACGTATCTTGATACAGTAAACAGGAGCAAACATAGAGGACGAAGAGATGATCATAGAGAACCAAAGAAAAAGGAATCAAACTATTCGTTATCAAACGAGGGAGCTGGTAGTCCAGAAACTCAAATGACTAAATCTACCATGACCGGATCCAATATGACACAAAATCGGTCTACCGTGGATAAAGAAGCTCCTTCTAGTTACAGGAGTAGTGAAGTTGATACTTCCAATTTTTTACCTGAATCACCAGAAACTCATTTTACTGAAAGTACAGGATGTGATACGGTGAATACTGAACCAATTGAACCAGAATCTTTTGACCCTGATGATTTACACGAAGAAATAACTCCAGCACAGTTAAATGTATTGCAAAAGAAACATAGACAAGCCCATCGTCCAAGGAGAAGAAGAAGGGATGATTATCACGAAGACGAAAGGTCGAGACACCATCCACCAATTGATGCCCATGATTACGCTTATGACGATTATGATAGCAGGTATGACGACTATGATAGCTACTATGATTATCGTAGTAGATATGATGACGATAGCTTCTATGACAGAAGATCGTCCATTTATGATGAATATTATAACAATGATCAATATTATAGAGTACCACACAGAGGACCAGTACGGAACCAGCCCCCAAAGCATAAACAACAAACAAGGAAAGAAGGTGACGATTATTACATCAGACAAAAACAAAGGTATGATGAAGCAGAATTCTGTAAACCAAAGAATTATACACACAAAACATTTAGAGAAGTTTTCAAAGATGGAGATGAGGAACTGAGCAAGTATAACCCCATGGAATACGTATTTGATGATCCAGAGAAGTTAAAGGAGCAAGAACAAAACCAAAAATTGAAAAAAGCTCTTAAAAATATCCAATTGAAATTGGGGAAAGACGACTACGCTAACTATGACTACTATCAAAACAAAAACAAATCAGAGGTTGCCAATGAAATTTTTGTAACAGGTGAAGGATCAGATGATTCAGATGATGAGAAGATTGAAGACATCAGCGGTGAAGGTAAGCAAAAGACGAAAAAGAAAAGAAACCTTAAAAAGTTATGGAAGTCAAAAACAAAGCAAATTAAAAAAGAATTAGGAAGAGACTATTTGAAGAACATGGAAAAACAGTGGGAAATGGAAGAAGCAAAAAAAAGGCTAAAGGAGTTAGAGATGCTAGCTGAAGCTGAAGAGGCAAGCGAAATTCGAACTATCACCAATGAAAATATAACGGTACCAAACTCACCTAAATCAAAAGTCGAGGAGCTTTCCTCTCCTGGCGGCCCCATTGTAGAAGAACCGGACGAAGAAGTAGCCAGCAATAGAACAAAATTTTATGCTGGACCTAAGCCAGACTTTCATCCAGCATGGAACTATTTGTTATCATGGTTAGTATACGAACAGCCTCAGTCTTCCAGAGCTAGAGATGACCAAGCACAAAGCGAGGTAGATATTACACAAAGCACAAAGGATTTGAGTACAAAGGGCGAACAGAGTCTTGCTAAAACATCGAAGCCATCTTCTAAACCGTCAACTAAAAGACCAATTGTGAAACCTCCAGAGAAGAAAAAAGGGCCCAAAAAGATCAAAATAACAAAAGAACAATTGAAGAACTTTAATAAGAATGTACTGAAATTGAAAAATATGTGGAATATGCCAGCTTCTCATATGTTCAATGGTCAACCTGTGGGTGATAGCACTGCGTTATCTGTTAGAAGTAAAAAAGATATTGCAACCCTTCAAGAATCCTTACCACATTCCAGCATTTACGACATGCCTAACCTCGGTGATTCACAAGAGTTTGTGCTTGAAATCGACGATGACGATGAAACAGTTGAAGAGTTGTTCTTCAATCCACTTACCGGACAATTAGAGAAAGAGCCACCAACCTCTTATTCCTCAATGGAGTATGATGGCACAAATAGTTCATGCGTTAAAAGCTCAAGTGCTGGTTCAGTATCGTCAAGGTCTTTGACAGGAACGGGCAATAATATAGTGATAGACACAACAAAAGGTGCTAGAGCTATTATTTCAAACATAAATCTGTTAATCAAAAGTATTAAAATCATAAAAATTGTATTTGCACCCATTGATATAATAGCAGAATCATTTCCCCACTTACAAACCATAGTAATATTGGTTGAATTAGTTATTTTCATGTGGTTGCTTTACGAGTTAAGTCTATTGATTGATGCACTTTGTATGATGGTTAAAGCTGTTTGTGCACCAATGATAGCTATGGGTAGATTTGTGAATAGAATCATGTAGTAATGTATTTCGCGCGACTGTCGCATCTCACGTAATAAAATTTTTGCAGCTACTCCCGTTGACCTATATTGCTGGAGACAAGGTACTTGGAAATGAGCGTATTATAAAGGGATATGAGGAAGGGTGGACATATTTTGATAGCAAAAAGAAAGCCCGACGCGGGAGTCGAACCCGCAACCTTTTGATAACTTTTAAATTTGTTTAAAAGTCAAACGCTCTAGCCGATTGAGCTAGCCAGGCAAGCTTGTGGAACTCGGGAGGCGTTCATGGCTTACAAAGCCAAATTCCTCAATAGGGGAAGAATTTAAATATTATGTAGTTGATGTAACAGTTTAGTATCGTTCCAATTTATATTGAAGTGTAGTGTCATCTCTTTGGTGCATCGTAAAAGTAAAAGTTGTTAGTGAGACAAAACTCAGAAAAAAAATATTTAAACCAAATGTTACGAACCAAAGTTTATAGGATTCCATTGAGATCTGTGAGATGGAACTCCACTAAAGAGTCACCCGAAGAATTACAGCGTAAAAAAGAAGAAGCTGCTAAACTAGCAGCTCAATCACTTAAAGATATCGGTACTATGTTCTCATCTGGGGACAATGATAGTGAAACAGCACCAATTGATACAGAACCAATATATGCAGATCCTCACAAGTTTGGTAGTTTAAGCTTGTTACATCAAGGTCAGGTCATCCAAGAGTTGCAAAAGAAGTTCGATGGGAAGTGGACCAAACTCTCTGACAAAGACAAGAAATTGGCATACTACATTTATTATGGTAACTGGGGGGCTAGAGAGCAGTTTGATAATTGGAAAAGCCTTGACACATCATATGATTTGCCGTTCAGCAATAAGATTTCCAAAGACAAAGTGAATATGAAGCCTACAGATAAAGTAGTTAAACTTCCTCCTTTATACTTATCTGAAACTCCTATAAGAAAACCACAATTTGATACTAAAAGAATGGATGCAGTCACTAAAGTATTCATATATTTGACTTTGATAATTTGCTGCTTAGCTCTTTACAGAGATAAGAAGATTGGTGAAAGTGGAAAACCTCAAGAGCTTCTTGTAAGAGATTTACACGAAGAGCAAAGACAACAAAAGTTAAAAGAAGAGGCAGAGGAACAGCAAAGAGAATTAGAAAGGCAAAAACAAAAGAAATGGTATTACTTATGGTTGAAGTAATTGATGGGCTAGCCAAAAATATGTAAATATCGTTTAATCCTTTGTACATAATATTATACACAGATAACTTCATAACAAGTCATTGCAAAATGGATGAGTAATTATTCATCTTCATTGTCATCTTCACCTTCCTCCTCATCATCTTCATCATCGTTCCAGCTAGTTTCAACGGTTTCCCTTACTCTTTTAATATATTGTGACCTATGATCTTTGTATAAGTTAGCGGCTTCAGCATTTGCAGGAGAACTTATATTAGGATCATTTAATAAAGATTGAATGGATGTTAAAATACTTGAGACATCATAAGTTGGAGACCATCTATTTTGTAAGATGTCCAAACATATTTCACCACTGGCATAAACATTTGGATGAAACATTTCACTTATAAATTTAACAACAGGTGGTTTATTAGGGTATTGTTCATCAAATTGTAATACTAGTTTGAATGTTCCATCTTCAAAGGGAGTATCTGAAGGACCTATAATAACAGCATTCCATGTCATTACATTATCAGGTAAAGGTGATGCCGAAACTCCACTAGGAGCATCTTGTTGCATTCGTTTAAAATCACGCATGAGTCTTCTTTTTGCAGGGGTTGACATTCTTCAAATATATTTATGTATGCTAATGAAACAATATGCTTTAAATGAACTGTTCTATAATTAAGCGGAATCTTTAATAATATTTGTCAGATGTTAGTAAGACTTAATTTGTGGATTTCGATAGAATTTTTCTGTCGCACTTATCTTGCCACCAACTATGGCAAAAGTTATAGCTAGTAAATTTGAGATTTTATATATTTGAACCTAAACGCAACTAAAAACATCATAAACAAGCATGGTAATATGCAAACTAATAATGAAATTGATTAACTAAATCCATTGATTAGTTTTATCTTATTTCATAAATTTAATGTATCAAATCTATCTAATTACCATAAATATTTTTAACTAAATGATCAAGTTCTTCAACGATTGATTCAGAAGCTTTACCAACATCAGATAAAATTTCATTTAATGCTTTATCAAATTTATGAAGTTCGCCTTCTAATTTAGAATCTTTATTAGAGATAGTTTTGACATCTTCACTCCAAAAATCAGTAATATTGTGTCCTGCACCATTAAATGCTAAAATATTTGGAGTATCTTCTGGGATATCACCTAAAACATCTTTTGAACCATAAGCGATTAAATTTTTCTTTAATTGAGCTGGAGTAACTGAATCTGCAGCGGTAAAGAATTCAGAATCAGCTGATGGTTGTAAAGATACAAAGTATGATAATAAACCACAAATATGAGGGGAAGCCATTGAAGTACCCGATAAAGTGGCAGTAGCAGTATTCGATCCAATATAAGTAGATAAAATATTTAAACCTGGGGCAAAAATATCAACACACTTACCATAATTTGAGAAGTAAGCTCTTTGATCACTAATTGTTGAAGCACCAACAGTGATAGCATTTTCAGCAGATGCTGGTGAAGTATTACAAGCATCTTGATTTTCATTACCAGCTGCAACGGCAAAATTTAAACCAGCTTTCACAGCCGCATTAACAGCTAAATCTAAAGAAGGAGATTTTCCACCACCTAACGACATATTGGCGGTAGAACCTTTGAATCCTTTTTTACCTTCTTTGACGGCTTTTTGATGTGATTTAGCGGCAAATTCGACACCTTTAAGGACATCAGACATTGAACCACTACCATTAGATCTTAAGACTTTAACAGCAACGATATCAGCTTTTTTAGCAACACCATATGATGCTGAACCAATAGTACCAGCACAATGAGTACCATGACCATTACCATCGACATCTGCATCACCAGTTGGGATAGTTGAACCCCAAGTAGCTCTACCTGCAAATTCTTCATGGTCAACGTTAACACCGGTATCAATAACGTAAGCAGTAACACCTTCACCACCTTCTGTATCGTATAAATATTGGTTGAAGGAATTTAAGCTTAATGGTTGTCTATGACTGACTCTTGCTAAACCCCATGGGGCACCTTTTTGGGTATCAAATTCATTAGCATAAACCATTGAATCTTTTTCAACGAGTTTAACTGCTGGGTGACGTCTAATTAAATCAATAGTTTCATCTAAAAAGAAACCTGTGTAACCATGTAACAAGTCACCAATTTTAAAACTATCAGTAATACCACCTTCAGACTTGACTTCTCTGGTTGAAGCAAAGAATGGATGTTCAGTATCACCTTTAATTGATTCTAAAGAATTCATGTGTTGTAAAGCAACCCATTCTTTATGAAAATCAGCTTCATTTTCTTGAGTACCATCATTGAAAACGATAATGTATTTATTTGGGAT
Source organism: Yamadazyma pseudoaaseri (assembly GCA_030674785.1). Taxonomy (NCBI): domain Eukaryota; kingdom Fungi; phylum Ascomycota; class Pichiomycetes; order Serinales; family Debaryomycetaceae; genus Yamadazyma; species Yamadazyma pseudoaaseri. The sequence goes on along the minus strand of JAKUBW010000010.1, from coordinate 156,482 downwards.
GATATCTCTATCTTCACTAACTAAAGAAAGTGGTGCAGCTTCTTTAATATCTTTCAATTTAATCTCTAATTTATCTAAAATTTCTTTCGAACCTTGTTTTAAAGCATCAAATTCATTAGATACAACTTGTTTTAAATTGTTAGCTTCATTACCAAATACATCGATAACTTCATCAGCTTTTGGAATGACGAGTGCTTGAACTCCTAAAGTTGCAATAATTGATAATGCAATAGATTTTGTTAATAACATTTTGTTGAATTTATAAATTTACCACCAATTAAATTACTTTAATGAATGGTTAAAAAAGGGATAGGAATTTGTAGCAAATTTATACAAAAGGGATGTGGCGATAAGGAATTGAGTGCGAGCCAGCTAAAAAATGACTAGTTTGTTGAAATCCTGTATAAAATTGCTCATTAGACCAAATGTTGTGCCATAGTTTGGGCGAGCTCGGTCAGTTTTTGCACAAGATAATTTAACTATAAATAGTAATTCGGGTTTAATCGGCATTGATAAGGATTTCATAAGTATTTATTGTTATCTATAAATTATTCCAGATTTTGTTTAAGCCAACCATTAACTGATTCCATTGTAACTTCTTTTAAGTCATTTAATGCTTTAAATATAAGATCTTTAGGGTATTCATCTATAAATCCTTGATATATGAGGTACTTGCTAGTGATACTGTCATTCACGCAAAACCAAAATTTGGGTTCTATAAATTGATCTTTAGTAAATGGTATATTTGGTATGTGTATCATAAGTTCATTATTAATCACTTTAAGAACCTCTTTAATTGATTTATATGTTTCAGTTAAGTTTTTTTTACAGTATCTGTTTTGGCACATGCTATATTCACACCCTTTGTTAAGTTGCAACATATACCTTCGCTCAATACGAGATTGTAGTTTTCCATTGGTAGGATCATGAATGGAGTTATATAAAGGTCCAAAACATTGTTCACATAACTTGAATTGGTTAGTGGGGGTTGAAGCATTGATGCAGTTTTCATTAGCACATTTTTCGAATATGCTCTTAAATGCATTATACTCTAACTGTTTATCGATTTCATGAAGTTTGAAATGTTTCAAGAAATCTTTTCTCTTAATGTGCTTCCCACATTTAGGACACTCATCTGTTTTGTTCCCACATTCACTTTCATGGTGAGTCAAGTTATCATACCTATCTATGTATGTTGCTTCTCCCTGTTCAAGTATTAAATGGCAGAATTTACATTCGTGCATTTTGTTTGGACAACTAGTGGATTTATGATTTAATACCATGTCGATAAACGTCTTATATATGGTATTATCTGTACATTTATCGCATTTGAATATTTGATGATTAATCTTTTCGTGCTTGAATCTGAATACAGTAGAATTGGTGAATTGTTCACATGATGGACAATGCCAATGTTCCGGAGGTATCTCCTTCAAAAATACTGTCCCACACGTACATTTCACGTTATTTTTGATACAAAATACCTCATGTAGTTGGTATTGGGTTTTCTTAATAATTTTACCACAATTTGAACACATAACACTATCACCAGGTACAATAGTTTCGTCAAGCGGTTTAGAATGAGATGAATCAATAGATTCCATTCTTTTAATCTCTAGCTCTACATCCTGAGACTTTTGCCATGAAAAAGGAACAATATACAACCAGTGATTCACTTCATCTAGATCAAACCCTTGATCTACATCATATTTACATGCATTTACTTTTTCGGCAATGGCGTCAAAAGGGATCCGGATATTCTTGGATCCACCGGTCTGTTGAATCATAAAGTCTTGGTCAATGGTGGTGTACGTAAAATTTTCTAAGTTAATGAGTTTATCGAACCCAACTACGAGATCAACATCATAAAAGTCTTCAGCCTTTAATGAAATCTGTATGTGATTAGTGATTTTCATGAGGTCTAATTTGAATACTTTAACCTTGAAGTTAGTGAAGGGCTCCACTGAAAAGGCTTTGTTCTCTAAACTAATAGATTCAGAAGAATCGAAATTGAAAGACAATTGTTGATGAGCCATGATATCATTTAGTGGGACAATATCAAGGACCAAATCAGTGTCTATAATGGAAACTACGGGCGCATTCAAGTCCTCCACCATAAACTCATAGTTATTGATCACTAATTTCTGGTTCTTCGCTAATATCGTATAGTAATTAGTTAAATTCGATTCCAAGTAATATTTCCAATTGTGAATCTCTGGGTAGAATTGAACTGGCTTAAGTTTCAATAATGTTCCCTTTGGCACATCAATAGCCAATTCAATTGAAACTGTATCTTTGTATCCTACTCCTAGTTTCGATTTTACAATATCGGGAATGACTATTGTATCTGAATCAGCAGTGAACTCTTTTACACCAACGTAAGCCGTATTCATATCAAAGTAAGCTTTGAAGATTAAGGGATGTGGTAAATTGTCATCAAACTTTTCAAGAGCTGCTGATAGCACTTCTGATGGTAAGATCACCTTATCTGATTGTGCAGGGACTATTCCATCAACTACTGTTAGGTTAAACATTGCCACTCAGAACGCGAAATTACTCAGATGAGCTGATTGATAGAACCCTGATGAACCCAACTCTCCTACAATAACTTAAACTGCGAGAGGCGGGAGCAGAGGTAATGGAGATCACCAACCTTATTTTCGAAATTCTCTAACCGAGTGTGGAAGTTGCACCTCACCATAATCTCAAGCAAACTACAAATTTGATACGATAAACTAAGTCACGTAAGCCTGTTTGCAACACGCTTACAAGTATAATAATGCCATAACTCATTAACAATAATTCGTATTTGTGTAAAAAAATAAATCCACTTACAATAATATAATAGGGTTTGTAGCCCCGCAGCTCGAATATTCGATAACACCTGTGTTTGGAAGAAATTATTTTACATCCTTATTTACAATGAATCTAGTTAAGTTTAGACGTATATTTGATCGTATCATACTGGAATCAAGATTTCAGTATTTGATTATCGCTACTGCTGTAGTAATATTTATTATCAATGTTCGTTTGAATTGGACGTCAGGTCCTGAGTATGTTACTAATGGAGGACTCCCCACAATTAGTGGTAAAGTTCAACAATTTGCTGATCCAGAAGTACCAAGTTTTAAAGGTTCAGCTGATGAGTCTGATACAAATATCAAATCTATCTATATAAAAGCCATAGAAGAGATTAAAGCAGAGAATAAAGATGCAATTCTTCAACAATTAAAAGAAGATTTGAAACGTCAAAATGAAGGAAAACTTATAGAAGAATTCAAAAAGGAACTTTCTACCGAACTTACTAAAAACATCCATAAATTGGATCAAATAACAGCATCCTTAATGCTTAAATTGAGGAATGATTACCTAAAAGGTGGTGAAGAAATGATTCAAATGTATTTGAGTAAAGATATAATTGGTGCTCTCAAAAAGGATGAAAAATATACTGATTATTTAAACAAAGAACAAAATGTCAAAGAAATTCTTGATATGTTATATGATGAGTTAGCTAAGCTACATAATCCTCAAGGGTTCTTAAGTTTATTGTTTGAAGACATTATTTGGAAGTATGACCCAAAGTTTGAAGTTGATGCTCAACTGCTCGGAAAAGCATTGGACCTGAAATTGATTGCTGACCACCCAGTAATTTCCTATGAGACATTGACCCAGGAGTCTGTAAAACTTACAGGTGAGCAGATCCTTACAGTTCAACAAGCTCACGATAAAGTGGTGGCTACTTTAAATGCTCTTGAATTACCTAATGACTCTGCCTTTTCCGGGGACGGAATTGTCATGAACTCTGATGATATAGGAATTGGAGCTGCTATGGTATCAATTGTTCAGTTGAGGGAATTAGGATCAAAACTTCCAATAGAATTAGTACTAAATTCTAAACTGGAAAAGACTAATGGTGCTTGCTCATGGTTGAACGAAAGATTCAATGTTGAATGTATTTACATAGAGGAAAAGATACCAGTTTTAGCAAAGAAACTCAATCAACCATTAACAAAATTCCAGTTGAAGGCAATCGGTTTGATGATATCTTCATTCAATAATGTGATTTTTCTTGATTCTGATACCCTTGCAGTTAGAAATGTTGATGAGTTATTATTCACGCAAGACTTTTTAAGCACAGGATTTGTATTATGGCCTGACTTCTGGGCAAAAACAACTTCACCATTGTACTATCAGCTTGCTCATCTACAAACAGGTGAGGTTATTCGTAGATTTGGAATATCCAATGATGCAGGGTTTAGCGAATATATTGGTAAAGATAAAAAGAAAGACATTTCATATCATGATTTTGAGGGGGTCCCAAGCTCAAGAACATCTGAAACAGGTCAAATGGTCATTAGTAAAACTCGACATTTCAAGTCTTTGATTTTAGCGTTATACTATAATTACTACGGGCCAAATCTATTTTATCCATTGTTCTATCAAGGGGCTGCAGGTGAAGGTGATAAAGATACCTTCGTTCCAGCATTGCATGTATTCAATGAACCCTATTATATGGTGGAAAAAGATCCTTTAGCTCTAGGGTACTCTTCCGGACCAAATATGGACGGTAAATTCGTAGAAACTACAATGGTGCAGTTTCATCCAACATCTTCCAAGTATCATCTTAGATTATGGAAGCAGTGGTTGCAAGAGAAGGACAAAGATACAAGACTCTGGCCATACCAGAATAACGAGTTTACCAAGCAGCTTTATTCTGAGTTTCTTGATTTCGTCAATAACAAAAAGGAGACTGACCAGGAAATGGATGATGGATCTGTTGATCTTGCACCATTTTTTTTACATGCCCACAAACCTAAAATTAACCCGTTTATCAACTACGAAAATAAGATGGCTATCTTAGAGAAGAGGAATTTCGGTGATTTAGAGCTGTTGAAACATACTTTTGGTGATAAGAAAGATTGGGAATTAAGATTTCATGCAATTTCCAAGTGGGTGGCATGTGATGGATTAAAAGATCAAAAATTCTACGAAGGATTTTCACTTGACCAGCAGAAAGTATGTGAAAAGATATCAGGTTACGTGGATTACTTGAAGAAAACATCAACTGTACCAGATTTTGATTTCTTGAAAGTAAACACGGAGGACATGAATAACAACATTCAGAAGCCCACTTAAGTAATAAACGAGACCATATCAAAGTCCTGGAAGACTTCGCGTAGACTCAAGTAACATAACCTCAAGGGTCACTAAGGTAATGTAATCTTTTATTGTTCTCTTATCGTCATGTACGCGTGAACGCATCTTCGAAATTGAAAAATTTAATTTTATCAATGACAATTCAGTCTTTCGAACAAGTGGAATCCTTTACTGTGAATTTTGCTCCAGTTCATCTAACTAAGTGGAAGTCCAAACGTACTGGGTTGCAAATCTGTTATGTTAATCAGCCATCTCCCATAGTTCAAGGGTTCTTTGCTGTGGCTACCGAGATACCTAATGATTCTGGTGCGCCACATACATTAGAGCACTTAGTATTCATGGGGTCAAAAAGTTATCCTTATAAAGGATTCTTAGATACTTTGGGGAATAGATTATACTCAGCAACTAATGCATGGACAGCTGTTGACCAAACGGTCTACAATATTACCACGGCTGGTTGGGAAGGGTTTAAAACGATATTACCGATATATTTAGATCATATCTTACATCCAACCTTGACAGATGAAGCATGTTTAACTGAAGTTTACCATATTGATGAAAAAGGGGAAGAGAAAGGGGTAGTGTTCTGTGAGATGCAAGGTTATGAATATCAACCATCATTTCAGGTGTTTACAAGAATGCAAAGGTTATTATATGGTGAAAACTCCGGTTATTCTTCTGAAACTGGTGGGTTAATGAGTGAACTAAGAAAACTTACAAACGAACAAATCAGAGAGTTCCATAAACTGTTATATAGGCCTGATAACTTATGTGTAGTTATTACAGGATCGATAGATGAATCTGAAATGCTTGATATCATGAACGAATTTGATTCTAAAATTGCAAAATTACCTGAAATACCTAACATAAGGCCATGGGTGGATTCAGTACATGACGAACCTTTGAAGAAAACTATCGTAGATGAATTTGAGTTCCCAGAAAAAGATGAGTCAATGGGTGAAGTATTAATCAGTTGGATTGGCCCGAAGTTTGACGACAACGTTGCTTATGAAGCATTAGATATGTTGGGACATTATTTCACTGAAAACGCCAATAGTTTATTCAACAAACATTTGGTTGAAATTGAAAACCCACTTGCTACTGAGACGTATCATAGCTACGATAACTATTGGAATACTTGTGTTAGTTTTATGTTCAATGGAGTACCATCTAATAGGCTCAAGGAACTTGATGATAAAGTGAAAGAGCTAATTAAAGGTCAAGCAAATCCTGATAATTTCGATTTAAGTTTCATGAGACAAATAATTAAACAACAAAAATTACAGATGATGTTTGAATGTGAAAAGAAACCAACTCATTTCCAAGACTGTGCTATAATCGATTTCCTTTACTCTACGAGCAATGATAATTTCAAAGAGTTGGTTGACTGTATTGAAATATATGACACGTTAGTGGAGTGGGACAAACAAAAGTGGTGTGAAGTTATTCAAAAACACTTGATTGAAAACCATTCTGCAACTGTTTTAGGTAAGCCTAGTGCCAAATTAAACAAGAAATTAAAGTTAGACAACAAGAAGCATAAAAAAGATATTTTAGAGAAGTACGGTACGGAAGGCTTAAGAGAATTAGGTGATCAATTAGAAAAGGCGAAGAAGAAGAATGATACACCTATTCCTGATAGTCTTATCTCTCGTTATGGTAAACCAGATCCTTCCAAGATCGAGTTCATCAACACTAAATCTTACAAAGCTGGTTCCAATAAGCTAGAAGTAGGGTACGAGAACGATGATTTCAGTAAGAAGTTAGCACTCGATGATTTTGATGAAAACCCATTGTTTTTCCACTTAGAAGACATCAAGTCCGAGTTCATTACCATAAACATTGTAATGTCTACTAAAGTAGTCAATAAAGAGTACTTGAGGTACTTGTCGATCATGGAGGAAATATTCAATATGTCAATTCAACTACCAGATGGTACTCATATTCCATACGAGAAAGTTATTAGTTTGATCAACGATGATATCATTTCTTGCGAGTTCGATAATGGATTTGAAGGTCAGTTCTTGGAATTTATTCACATTAAAGTCAAATGTCAAGTCAGTAAGTACCAAAAAGCCATCGATTGGATTTACAAGATTATGACTATGAATGTAATTGAACAGCATAGAATCAAAGTTATCCTTGAGAAAATTATCAATAACATACCAGCCTTGAAAAGAAATGGTGAATTAATGATGTACTCTAAACAATTCACAACTTTATTCAATGAGAATTCTACTAGAAAAGCTCAAGATTCAATGTACAACGAAGAATTTTATGGTAATTTATTGGAAATGATCGATAATGGTCAGTTCGATCAAGTGAAAAGCGATTTGGATGCTTTCAAGAAGCAGTTGTTTACTTTGAACAACTTCAAAATATTCATTAGTGGTGGATGTGGTAAATTAGAAAATCCTATTTCGAGTTGGAAGGCATTTGCAGATGGGTTCGAACAACAAACAGAAGATATCCCTATCGAATCACTTCCAGCATCCCACGAGTATCGAAGTGAAGTAGGGTTGAAGTGTCTGAAAAAGGCTTATGGAGTCTCAATCTCAGCTATTGAATCCAGTAACTTAATTACATCTACTAAAATTCCAATTGATTATTTACATGATGATATCTTCAAAATTGCACTTGCTTCAGAGTTTTTGAACGGAGTTGAGGGCCCATTCTGGAGAGGTATAAGAGGTAATGGATTGGCTTATGGAACCTTCCTAGCTAGAAATATTGAAATAGGGTATTTGACGTACACAATTTATAGTTCTACTGACGTAGAAGAAGCATGGTCGGCTAGTAAGAAGATTGTTACAGAATTTAGCGATGGTACAATTAAATTCGATACCATGGGAATGGAAAATAGTATTTCAGCTATTATGAATGGCATTGCAAATAACGAATCCAACCTTTTCGATGCCTCCGTGGTAAAAATTGCAGACTTAGTGTTTAGAAGACGTGGAGATAATTATAAACAATTGTTGATTGAAAAGTTGAAATCCATCACTGCTGAAGATTTAGTATATGTTATGAATAAGTATTTCCTTAAGTTATTCAACGCAGATCACTCAGTGGTTGTTACAAGTGTTCCAACTGATAAGGCTGACAGTGTTGAGAAATTCTTTACTAATGAAGGATACGACATATCAATGGAGGAAATTAATGTTGAAGATGAAGATGCCTCAGAAACGGATCAAGGTTCACTGTCAGAGGAAGACTCTGAAGGTTCCGACGAGTCAGATGATGAATAGATGTACTATAGTCAATAAATAAACCTAATACGTTATCTTCACCCAATGATTTAACCAGGAAATCGAATCCCGCTTGTTAGGTCTGGAGTGCCCTTCACAAATTAAAGGCGTAAGTTGTAACCGCCAGAGGGGGAGAAACCGGGTTCCCACTTTTTTAAAAACGGTTATCAGTAATCTTTTAATAGGTATATTATGGCGCATGTTTTAACTTTTGTTAGTACAATCACTCACGGGTGTTCAGCCAACATCATATTATATACCAACCACGTTTTTGGTTCAGTTAAAGGCAAATTGAAGTTTGTTCCTGTGATATCCCTGTGACTTTCCTGTGATCAAAAAAAAGGGATTATCTGAGTTTTTATAGCTTTTGGTAATTCCTATCCGTCGCGGAATCGCTTATCAAATTGACCGGGCGACTGATAAGAGTAAATCATAAGGGGTTTACGACATACGACATTTTCATTTAGTTCATAACGTAAATCTATCAAATTATTTTTCTTGTAAAACAACTATGACAATTAAAACTACTCCAACTTACAAGGATATTGCTACTAGAAAAGTTCAAGCAAGAGATGAGAAATTCATCAAGGAATGGCTTCTTCCTCAATCTGAATTACCTGATGAGGCTGACAAAGATGTCAGTGATTTCTTCGAAAGAAAAAAAGTATTAAGTGATCTTGAGTATGCAATTACTGAATCTGATGCTACTACTATTTTAGAGAACATTAAGACAAAGAAATGGAGATCTTTACAAGTTATGGAAGCTTTTGGTAAAAGAGCTACTATTGCCCATCAATTAACTAATTGTTTATCTGAAATTTTCTTTGAAGAGGGATTGGCAGCTGCTAAGGCTTTAGACGAATATCAAGACTCCACCGGAGAGGTGAAAGGTCCTTTACATGGATTACCGATCTCCTTAAAAGATAATATCAACGTTAAAGGTCACGCAAGCACTATTGGTATGGTTGATTATTGTTTTAAACCAGAGAAAATGGAAACTGATGCAGTTATAGTAAGTATACTTAGAGAATTAGGAGCTGTATTATATGTTAAGACCAATGTTCCAGTTGCTATGATGATGCCAGAGACCAATAATCATATTTATGGTAATACTACTAATCCATTGAATAGACTATTAAGTGCTGGTGGTTCATCAGGAGGTGAAGCTGCATTAGCTAGATTAAAAGGTAGTCCGATTGGAATTGGTTCTGATATTGGTGGATCTATTCGTATTCCTGCTTCTTTTCAAAATATTTACGCTTTAAGACCAAGTTTTGGAAGATTTCCTACTTATGGAGCAAGATCGGGTTTACCAGGATTAGAATCAGTTAATTCAGTGAATGGTCCTTTAACAACATCTCTTGATTCATTGAGGGTGTATTGTAAAGCTATCATTGATAAAGAACCATGGCTATATGATGCTAAAGTAGTTGAGCTACCTTGGAAATCGGTCACCCTACCAGAAAAACTAAACATTGCAGTTCTAATTGACGACGGCTACGTTCGTCCTACTCCTCCTATTCGTAGGGGTATGAACCTTTTAATTGAAAAATTGAAAAAGGCTGGACATGAAATTATTGAATGGGACCCTGATCATCATTTGAGAGCATCCCAGATTATTACTGAATTCTTCTTAAGTGATGGGGGAACCCATATTAAAGAAGTAACAAAGGCTACAGGAGAACCATTCTTTGAATACATGAAAGGTTATGATAATGCTACAGATTTAGGAGTTGCAGGATTATGGAGACTTCAAGCAGAAAGAACTTCGTTAATGAAGAAATTCTTAGATCAGTGGAATGAAACTGCAAAGAGAACTACTAATAATAAACCCATTGATGCAATTGTTTTACCTGCAACGCCTTTTGCAGGTAGTCCAAACCATAAATTCCGTGATTACGTTGGTTATACGTCACCATTCAATTTAGTTGATTATTCGGTTGGTATTTTACCAGTTACAAGAGCTGACAAACAATTGGATCCAAGGGATGAAGAATGTACTAATTATAGTAAATCAGACCAAGTTATTTGGGAAGATTATGATCCAGAGGAATCCCATGGTGGTGCAGTTGCTGTACAAATTGTTGGAAGAAGATTCCAAGAAGAGAAAGTTATAGAAATGATGGAAGCCTTTTCCAAATTACTTGATAAGGAAATTATTTAGCCAATACATATATGTAGATCATCCTGTGTATAAACTTTGAAAGAAAATGTCGCGAGATCATCGGGACTAGGTTCCACCCGAAAGCCCATAGATTGAGATAAGATAAGAATATATTGTTAATTTTCTGTTTACGACGGCTAGAAAATTATCGATATAAATACCCATAAACAGCTCTCACTGAATTCAATAACAACTATGGGTATCTTACATAAATTAAAATTATTAGTATGGGGAGAGGCTCCAAGTGATCCTAAGGAAGCAAAATTATTACTTAAGATGGATTGGTTTATCCTTTCATTTGCTTGTTTACTTTATTGGGTTAATTATCTAGATCGTTTAAATCTCAGTAATGCATATGTTTCAGGTCTTAAAGAAGAAATTGGTCTTCATGGTAATCAATTTAATATTATTAATACTCTTTTCACAGTTGGTTATGTGATAGGGTTAATTCCAAATAATATCATATTATTGAAAGTTAGACCAAGTTATTGGTTAAGTTTTTGTGCTTTCGCTTGGGGATTATTAGTACTAGGTATGTATAAAGCTGAACATTTTTATCAATTATGTGTTATTAGATTTGTTCAAGCTTTATTCGAAAGCAGTACATTCACTGGAGTTCATTTAATTTTATCAAGATGGTACAAGGAAGAAGAATTAACTAAAAGATCAGCAATCTTTACATCATCTGGTTTAATTGGTAATATATTTTCTTCAACTATGCAAGCAGCCATTCATACAAATATGGATGGTAAAAATGGTTTATCAGGTTGGAGATGGTTATTTATTATTGATTTTTTAATCACATTACCTATTGTTGCTTACGGATTTTTTTTCTTCCCTGATACTCCAGAAACCGCCAAAGTCTTCTATTTAAGTAAAGAAGAATTAGAAATTGCAAAATCAAGAATTAAAGAACCTGAACATAATGTTCTTGACTTATCTGTTATTAAAAGAGTTGTAGGTAATTGGCATTTCTGGTTGTTTTCAACATTATGGGTGTTTGGTGGTGAAAATGAAAGTTATGCAACAAATTCATTATTTGCCCTTTATTTACAATATTTTGATTATTCAATTGATAATAGAAATCATTATCCTATGGGAGTTTATGCTATGGGGATATTCTTCACGTTTACTTTTGCATTATATGTTGATAATACTGGTGCTAAATATCATTATAGAGTTGCAATTCTTATTGGAATTATTATGTTAGTGGCTACTATAATGTTCTTAGCAGCTCCTTTGAATGATCATGTTGTCTTTGCTGCTCATTATCTTTCTGGGGTTTCATATGCTGGTCAAGCCACTTTCTTTGCATGGGCAAATGTGGTATGCGCTAATGATTTACAAGAAAGAGCTGTGGTATTAGCATCAATGAATATGTTTAGTAATGCTGTTAACGCTTGGTGGTCAATTCTATTCTATAGTGCTGATACTGCCCCTAAATTTAGAAAAGGCTGTTATGCAATGATTGCAACCGTTATCGCAAGTGTTGTTGTTGCAGGTATTATTAGATACCTTCAATTGAAAGAGCAAAATTTATCATCTTTGAACGAAGATGATGAAAGGTCTTTAGATTCAGAAAGTAAAATACCTGTAAAAGTAGTAAGTGAAGAAATGGATTCAATGGATAAATCCATAAATCCAAATTAAACATGTATTTTAGTTATAATTGAGTTAATAGATATGCCAGGCGTTACTGTCTAACAAATGTAGGAGAAACTTCTAGAATGCAGGCCTCCTGTATCAAAAGATGTTACAGCAGTTATTTCTTTTTCGCATGAGCCAAGTATTCAGTGAATATGGGGCTCAACGGTCTGCAAAATCTCTATTATAATGACACAATATTGACTTCGGTATTAAATATTCAATAACTGATTTAGGTGATTAATTAAACTACATTATTAGAATTCTATAGATTGATTAACCCCAGTTTACCGTGAATTACCGTGTATTTAAATGGAGTTACCCATTTTAGCAAGTGCGTGTGCACTCTTTATTCAAAGTTTCTCGGATGCACTACTCAGAAATAATTAGTAATCACTAATATAAAACTTATTGAATTTGCCCCTTTCGCCAACTTTCAAATTTTTACAAGATACACCGTTAAAAGTTTGAGATCTGATTAAAACAATTCATTTAGGGGGATTAAACTGTTCATTTGAATCAATTAAGATCAATATTATAAAATGGCAGATATTAAGAGAAATTTTGAATCTCTTTTAGAAGGGTCTGAATCACCCAGTACTTATTTTACTGATGATGGTAAGAAACATGTTAAACCAGGAAGAAAGCCAATCGAGAGTGAACCAAAGAGTAAGAGAACAGCTCAAAATAGAGCCGCTCAAAGGGCTTACAGAGAAAGAAAAGAGAGAAAGATGAAAGATTTGGAAGATAAGGTGAAGCTGTTGGAAGATGAAAATTTAAAGATGAACACTGAAACTGACCTTTTGAGAGCACAAATCAATCTTTTAAAAAGTGAATTGGTTAAAGCTACAAATGGTAGTACCGATTTTGAATTACCAACAACTGTAGGTAAATTAAGTCATCCTTCTTCTTCAAATACTTTAAATTCTAAATCCTCCTCAGATTTTTCAGAATCAAGATCATCTCGTAGCTCACTGAATGATTATAGTCCTGTCACTGATATATCTGCTGAATTTCCATGGTCAAAAAGTAATTTACAATTAGGTTATGTTTCGTCAAATGATAATGCAAAGGGTATACAAGATTATGATGCTAAAGCCAATGTACCTGATCTTATATCTGGTAGTTCCAGCTCTACTTCTCCATTGAATGACAATATACTATTGGATAACAATAATAAATTTGATGAAAAATTAGACCCATTCTGTGAAGAATTAAATGAAGCATGCGGAACTAAAGAATGTTTAATACCTAAATCTAAACAAGGTTTAATAACGGAACTGAATTTACAAGCTGCTCCATCACCTTACGGGTTATTTAATAATGAACAAATTTTTAACGACACATTCAATTTCAACTTAACTCCTAGTAATGAAGAAGATCCATTATCTTTCCTTAACGATAACAATTTTGATGTGAATTTAGCATTTGACGATAAATTAGATAATGCTAACCCAATAGAGAACTTGGTAACTGAAGAGTCGATGTATGATCCATTAAAAGATGAAGTCAATACTAATTTTAGTTTCAATGATTTTATACAATCATCGTTACCATCTGAGACTTCACCAGCAAAGAATAAGACACAACCAGTAGATGAAGATAACGAAGTTGTACCTGCTCCTGAAAAGACATTCAAGTGCTCTGAAATTTGGGACAGAATTACTTCACACCCAAGATACACTGAAATTGATATCGATGGTTTATGTTCTGAGTTAAAGTCCAAGGCAAAATGTAGCGAAAGAGGAGTGGTTGTGAACGCAAGTGATGTCAATTCAATCTTAGAACAATCAGCCAAGAGAAGATAACTTTTGTTGATTCTGGATTCTGGTAATTTTCTTTAATTCTTAATTCTATTGTAAATACAACAGTCCAAGGTAAGAATTGATTTTAGCGTTCTACTGGTTGGATATCGGGTTAATTTTGTAGTATGATTGATTTACGATAATATAAGTTTGTAAAAGGTTAACTCTATTTTCTATTCTTAATTTTTTAGTTCTACCAACGATAGAAGTCGCATTTACTGCGGTAATTTGCTTGCTATCAGTACAATATGGTGAAGAGATTATTAATTAAAGCGTCCAATAACTATACAGACAATTTCCAAATAGTACCTGTGAACACGCTAATTCCAATTACCATCCCATCAGATATCGGAGATTTCGAATTGGTCATTAATATCAAAAATTTTGATGGAAGTAAATCTCATTTAGCCAACAGTTTATATAATATTGGTGATAAGCAATACCTCGACAAAAATGAGTTTGATAAAGAAAATTCTAATGAAAAACCATCATCTAACTTGAATGTTGAAGTCAATTTCAAGCCAAAGATTCCGGTAAATGGAAAAGATTTCTTATTTGGTAATGATTTCACTACTCCAATTAAAGATTACGTGCCTACAACTTTATTATCAGCGGGATTAAAATTTTTCAATTGGTTCATTAATAGTACAGTGAAAGGAGATATCTATAGTGACAAACCATTTCTATATGGACCAATATTGAATAGTTGTACCTACATGTCAATTAATGATCCTATACCATTTAAATATACTACGACAGATTCTAGTTCTCAGAAGTTGCCAGAGAATTTAAATTCAAATCCTGGATCCGATGGAAAGATTCCAGAGAAATCCTTAGATAGAAAGAAATTCTTCAACAAGTTAGCAAACTGTGAATCATTTACATTCGGTGAAGCTAAAACGTACAAATTAAAATTCGATACAAATTTCATAAAGATGTCAGACTCCAAGTATTCGGTTAGTTTACCGACCTATAACAATAATACATTTGATATCAACGTTTCCAGCTATGCCAATGATAAATTAGATAATTTTAATTGGATCATCAAAGTTGGTGGTTACGAAGGTGTAGGATACGGGAAAATTGGATTAGTAGTTAATTTCGCTTTGATAGATGAAGATTAACTCGACTCTTATTGCAATAGATGTCGTTTCATTTTAGAGTAAATATCAAATAGATTTTATATGGCTTAATTTTTTGGTTTTATTGAATTTAAATGGTTCATAAACGACTTTTGCTCTAAATTACTGTCGCACTTAAATTGGTGAGAAAATTTATCCAATCAATTAGCGAATAATAACAACTGAGTAATGTCTACATCTATTATTCGTACGGTTAAGAACTTATATAGATCAGGGTTAAAAAGAGCTGCATGGCAGATATCTAACTTAAATGATACCAAACCAGGTGGGAAACTTGTGGGTACTGATGATTTCGGTAACAAATATTACGAAACTGACGTTCCAGAAGAAATTCATATGAGAACAAGATGGGTTGAATATGATGCTTCTTTCATGAGTGTTGATATCTCTAAGGCAGAGCCAGGCTGGCATTACTGGTTAGGTTATGGTACTAATACACCACCTAATCAATTACCTGAAGATCAAAAAGCACAAAGAGCATACCCTGTAGGACAACATGACCCAAATTATACTAGTACTAGAGGGGCTTATGTTCCTTACAATACAGCTAAACCAAAACATCAGTCATGGGAACCTGTGGTTAGTGAAAGAAATTGATGCTTATTTGGCTTAATTTCAAATTTTCAATATTCATGCATGTGTATATTAATACATTAAGATAACAACTACTACATTATAAACTCTTTTGCCCCTGTATTTCTTGTTGATTTTCATGTATGAAAATTCATCTTGTGACTAATGTGATTCATTTATCTCATGATCTCTTTTATCTAATTTTTCATAAATCTCATCGAAAAACTATTTAGCAGTATTCAATATGAGCGGAAATATCCCTGGATTAGCTAGTGATGCGGTTTTAAAACAATCAGTTCCAGTTCCAGATGATTTTGTAGAAGTAAAAGGTGTTGACTATTCAAAAGACTCCGCTTTTAACATGTCAGCTGTTGATTTAATTGATTCTATGAAAACTATGGGATTTCAAGGCTCTTCCGTAGGAGAAGCTTGTGATATTATCAATAATATGAGAGCATGGAGAGGAAAGCATAAGAGTGAATTAGAAGATCATGAAATTAAAGGTGAATTTGATGATGAAGGATATCAAAAAACTACTATTTTTATGGGTTATACCTCAAATCTCATCAGTAGTGGTTTAAGAGATACTTTAAGATTTTTAGTACAACATAAAATGGTTAGTGCTATTGTATCTACTGCTGGTGGTATTGAAGAAGATATCATAAAGTGTTTAGCTCCAACTTACTTAGGTGAATTCAGTTTTCCAGGTAAACCATTAAGAGACCAAGGTATGAACAGAATCGGTAATCTCTTAGTTCCAAATGATAATTATTGTAAATTTGAAGAGTGGATGGTTCCAATTTTAGATACCATGTTAGAAGAACAACAAGCAGAATTGGAAAAGAATAAAGATTGTGGCTTAGATAATACTGCCGGTATTTGGACTCCTTCGAAATTCATCGATAGAATTGGAAAGGAAATCAATGATGAAAGTTCGGTATTGTACTGGTGTCACAAGAATAAGATCCCAGTATTTTGCCCAGCATTAACTGATGGATCAATTGGTGATATGCTATTCTTTCATACTTTCAAAGCTTCACCAAGACAATTAAGATTAGATATTGTTGCAGATATCAGAGCTATTAATTCAATGTCTATGGAAGCTAATAAAGCTGGTATGATTATCTTGGGGGGTGGTTTAATTAAACATCATATTTGTAACGCATGTCTTATGAGAAATGGTGCAGATTATGCAGTTTATATTAATACCGGACAAGAATTTGACGGGTCAGATGCTGGTGCTAGACCTGATGAAGCTATTTCTTGGGGTAAAATCAAAGCAGATGCTAAACAAGTAAAGGTTTACGCTGATGTAACAGTTGTATTCCCATTGATTGTGGCAGCAACATTTGCGGCTAAGAAACCATGATTTGTATATAAAAACCTTTTTATTTAGATGATTACATACCATTCAATAGGATTACGTGGTGAAGAGTAAATACTGGCTCATTCTAAATTTATCTTATCATTCCTCGAGCACGCACTAACAATATGTCATGATTACCTTATCGCGAAGGTATGAGCGAAACCGGAAACTAACCAGCGCCACATACTCAACGGCTACTTAAATACTAGAATCCGCCACTTTTTCTAAGTTTATCCAACATACCTTACTTTCGTTATGGCTGATATTGAAGAAATGGTTAAAGCTTTAAGGGCTACAATTGAAAAGATTGAACAAACAAAACCTTCAAGTCCTTCAAGTACTGAAACTACTCAATTCCTTTCGAATTTTACTGCTTCAACTACTAAAGGACCAGTAAAAGTCACCCCTTCGTTGGATTACGAAACTATTTCTCAACAATACATTGACTTTACTTATTCTAATCCAACAATTTATCATGTAGTGGATTTTTTTGGTAAGAAATTAAAAGAAAGTGGTTTTACTTACTTGTCAGAGAAAACTTCGTGGGTTGGTTTACAGCCAGGTAAATATTATACCACCAGAAATGGATCCTCCTTAATTGCTTTTGTAGTTGGCCCAGATTGGAAACCTGAAAGAGGTACTGGTGTTATTGGATCCCACATTGATTCTTTAACTGTTGCCTTGAAACCAAATTCTACTAAAAGTAAAGTAGATGGTTACGAATTATTAGGCGTTGCAAATTATGCTGGTACTTTACAAGATACTTGGTGGGACAGGGACTTGGGTATTGGAGGTAGATTGTTGATTAAAAAGGATGGTAAGATTACTAACAAATTAGTTGATTCTACCCCAAATCCAATTGCACATATCCCAACTTTAGCTCCACATTTTGGTGCTCCTGCTAATGGTCCGTTCAATAAGGAAACTCAAGCAGTTCCAGTTGTTGGCTTCTCAAGTACTGATGATGAACCAGCTACCGAAGAAGAAAAATCTGCTCCGTTATACCAAAAGCACTCACTTAGCTTATTACGTTACATCTCAAAAATTAGTGGTGTAGCCATTAAGGATATTTACCAAACTGATTTACAATTATTTGACGTTCAAAAAGGTTCATTCGGTGGATTGAATAAAGATTTTATCTTCTGCCCAAGAATTGATGATAGAATCTGTTCATACGCAGCATTAATGACACTTATTGAATGCGCTAACGAAGGACTTGTAGCACCAGATGCTTTCTCAATGGTTGGTTTATTCGATCATGAAGAAATTGGTTCCGCTACTAGAACTGGTATCAAAGGTGGTTTAGTTGAAGGATGTATTACAAGAGTTTTATCATCTGATTACTATAAAAAATCAAGCTCTAACCCAATTGAAGAAAATATTAGATTAACTTATGCAAATACTATCATTTTATCCGCAGATGTTAATCATTTATTAAATCCAAATTTTGCTAATGTTTACTTAGAGCACCATAAACCGGTACCAAATACTGGTGTTACATTAGCTTTAGATCCAAATGGGCATATGGCAACTGATTCGACTGGTGTGGCATTAATGGAAGAATTAGCTAGAATTAATGATGATAAAGTTCAATACTTCCAAATTAGGAATGACTCAAGATCAGGTGGTACCATTGGACCATCAATTTCTTTACAAACTGGTGCAAGAACTATTGATTTAGGTATCCCTCAGTTATCTATGCATTCAATTAGAGCTACAACAGGTTCAAAAGATTTAGGTTTAGGTATGAAACTTTTTAAGAATTTCTTCACAAATTGGAGATCTGTCTATGACACATACCAAGATTTATAAAATTTCAATAAATACTTAATTAAGTAACATAATTTACCATATTGTGTCACGCACGCGTACCCTCTCACTCAAAAAAATTTGATGATGATTGTAAAAACGTCTATCACAAGGTATTTGATTCAATTGATTCATTATTTAATAGTATAATTGATTCTCTTGAACATCTTAAGTGCATCTTATTAAATTATAAGAGTATTTTAATTCCATCATGGGTATGCATTTATCACTGAAATTGCCAAATCTTGTACAATTTTGTGTTTGTATCGTTCTAACGAAATTGATGTGACCGAGAATCAAATGCCGGTTTTAAATATTCAATCAGTGGTATTTTGAATGAAATTATACCTCAATTGAGTACTTCTTACCTCATTGATTTGATTGGTATAAATTATACTTCAATTAGTTACGATAATGCAAATTTATGTAGTTTGTGCAATTTATTGATCAACTCCGTAAATACTAACAATTATTTAGTGCCTCCCAAGAAAATGTCATTACAAGAATTCATTACTGATGAATGTATGTACTAATTTGAACTAGATTGTTTATACATTACTAACGTTTATTAGCTCTCGGTGGTTCATGGGCAGATGATGATATAGATTTAGCATCTATATCAGTTCCCACTCATAAACCTTCATCAAGGGATCCATTTGGGGGAAGATTAAATGATCCTTACAGACATAGTTCATTTGGATATGATAAAGGTCCCCCTTATATTGCTAAGTTATTAAATCTTCCTTTAACTGCTGATGATAGTTTTATCGATGACTTATTCGCTAGCAGATATACAAAAACCGTAAAATTTAAAATTTTAGTGGATCCTTCAACTGATGTACTCCACACATTAGTTATTAAAAAAATTGCATTCGTAGAATTAACAAGTTTTCAGGATCTTCAAAAGTCTCTAAAATGGAGTGATTTATTTTATAGAGGTGGTAGAAGAGTTGTTGTTGAATTAGCAGATTTTGCAGACTTCCAGAATTGCATCAAATTTAATGAAATACACTATGCTGAACTAAGAGAAATTGAAGCAGATTTTGTAGCTGGTAAAATTAGACCAAACAATGGATTCGGAAATCCACATCGTCCCACCGGGCATGCATCAATTGGCCATGAAGGGAGACCAAATCATGTCAATATCTTGAAACCTGAGACTCTGCTTGATGCTACACATTCCACTCCCAAACTCAACCATAAAAAGCCTAATCCGTTTGGGGCTGCTAAACCTGTGGACACTTTGGCCAAAGATAACGAAATTGAAAAAAAATTGGTACATATTAACCCAACAACAATACGAACTATAAACCTCGAGGATGATTTGTCTTTGAATAGTGACAGTGATCCTCACAAATCACTGGTAAATCCTGTCAAACACGAACAACCGAGACCAGATGCCAGTCCTGTTAAAGATCTGTCCCTGTCGTCCAAGTATAAACCTGCCCCAATTCCTCAATTGAAGAACAGCGGAAAGAGCTTAGCGGAATTATTGAGTGTCAAACCTGAAGAAACCCCTAGTCCTAAACATAGCTCACCCAAAACTGCTACCATGAAACCGATTATATTGAAGAAGAAACACCACTTGCCTATCAAAGAAAAGGATAGTCTCTCTGAAGATACTGCAGTTTTAAAGGACACTGAAGCTATAAAACCAGTGGCAGTTTATAAAGATAAAGTTGAAGAATCACAAACCGTTGCGAAAATGCCCGAAGAGGAACCTCCCACGCCAGTTGTTAAACATTCTCTGCCCGACAAAATCCCAAAAGCGGGTTCCACAGAATCGGAAAACAACCATAAAGACTTTAGAAGTTATCGTTTGAAAAAGACAACCAGTAATGAAACTAAATTCAAAGGCCGAAAAGCCGATAGATTCAAACCATTTCAAAATCAAAAAGGTCCGAGTCATAAAGAGCTGGACCAAAATTCAAATTCTGGATTTGAGAGAATTGAAAGCTCCAAGCATTTAGAAAAGAAATCAACAAAAAACTTCAAGAAGCATACAAAGCCTACTCCAAATTCGGGTACTTCAACTGAGACTGTCCAAACCAGATTTCCGAAAAAAGAAGAAAACCCAACTGAACCAAGGAAACTGGATACGAAACCAAGGCTAGGTGATCAGCAAGTGGACACACCAGTGGAGAAGGAAACCACCAAGTCTTCCAAAATTGAAGGAATTTCGAGCGATGATGTTATTGCTAGAGTCATTGAAAACAGTACAAAAGAAAGGCAAAGAAGAAACCTCAAGCAAAAAAGTCAGGTACCTATTAAGCAGCAACTTAACGTTCATGAACCATCGCAAGTCAAGAAGTTTGAGAATAAAAGCCCAGAGACAGATTCTGCACAAGATGTTGAATTACATAAATCAGAAGGTGATGAAATTAGTATGAGAGATGCAAGGGGTAGAGGTAGAGGAAGGGGTGGTAGAGGAAGAGGTAGTAGAGGAAGAGGTGGTAGAGGAAGAGGTGGTAGAGGGGGAGGAGATGGTCGGTTCCCTGATAGAGGTAGGTATAGAAGTACTTATAATTTGCATTATGTCCGAAAGGCTGATAAAGAAGCTACTGATACACCTGAAACTACTCAATAAGAGCCATATAGTCCATTATTTTGTATCATTTTGTATAATAGAAAAACGGTAGAGTAAAACATTTTATTTATTAACCCTATTTATTTCATTTTATCATTACCATTTTGAATATGCTTCCGAGCACTAATTGGAGTTATTCTTTATAACCTTCCATAATGGACTTGGCCCTTCTGGGGTATCAAACATATTTGAATTACATTATTGTAATCTCGTATTCGAATAAGTCCTCTCATTTTTCATTAAATCTCCTTACAATAAACCACTGTCCTTCAAGCTATTTTCTAATATTGTCTCTTTAACAGCAGCAAATACTAACTCAATATTTGAAGTATCAGTAGCTTGAGTAACATGAGGATAAATATTCAACCCAGATCTATTAACCTGAGTGAATCTCCACAAGATATATTTAGCAGCTTTATTTATATTATTACCACCATTATAATCAGGAAAGTAATTTTCTAATGGTGAGTACGGTAATTTTTCAGCAAAGACATCAATTTTATTTAAGAATAAAACAATTGAAGTTCTAGCAAACCACCTTGAATTTACTACACTATCAAAAAGTGTTAAAGATTCTTCTAATCTATTTTGACTATTTTCCTCTAATAACACTTGATCATATTCGGATAATGCAACACAGAAAATGATTAAAGTAACATTATCAAAGCAATGAATCCATTTTTTTCGTTCAGATCTTTGACCACCTACGTCATACATATGTATCGTTAAACCACTTCCCATCTGGAATTTGAAATCATAGATACCAGAAGTTTTCTTTCTAGTTCTTAAGATATCATTAGTTGTTGGAATATAATGTTCTGCACATATTCTTGATAAATCACTTAAAAAGTATTTAGTTGAGTCGATAAGATAAAATTCACCTTGATTTACTTTAATGAATTCTTGAACATTTGGATTCATGTAAACATTTTGAATCTTTTTAGCGATTGAAGTATCGAAACCATCGGAAGAATTGATATTAATTTCATAATCGAGTATTTCGTTTAAATCGTTATATGATAAAAGATTTTCTGTGACACTTTCATTTGATGCATTAGCTTCATCAGCAGATGGTTTAATTGTAGAATTACTATCTTCAATTAAGGTTGGTTGTAGGTCAATAATAGCATTTATTATCAGTTTAATGCAATCCATGATATTTTTATATACAAATGGTTTATACTCTAAAAGTTCTTCATTTGTATAACCATTTTGATGCAAAATTTTCATTTGTTTTACGATTGTTGATTTACCTGATTCTCCACTACCTAATAATAACACTTTAACTTCTTTGTTTAACTGACTTGATGAATTATTATTTTGTAAATCTTGATTATAAGGATCGATCGAGTCATTGGGTGAATTATTGTGCTTTTCATTGAATCTTGTTGAATCATCATTACTTGAACTTGAATCATTATGCTCTTTAGGTATTTGATTTTGATTTGTTGATTTTGCTTCATTAACAATTTGAGATTGATGTTGACGATTAGGAGTTACTTTAGTACCAGAACCAGCTGGTACTTCTTGCTTCGACAAACATGACCCCATCTCAATAAATCAATTTGAATTATTTATCTTTCTCTAATTTATACACAATAAGTGTTTAAAATAGTTTAATTACAATACTTGCTTATATGGTAAAGGTTTCAATATATGTCGACAATATATTCCTAGACGAAGTTAATTAAAAAGGATGAATTTTTAAAAACTTATAAATCCTTTACAATTATAATAAACAAATTGAAATAAGTTTATGGGATTGTAACTAAATAATATATCTAGTAGTTGAAAATTTTTTACTATTATCTAAATCCTCAGTGGATAAAAAGCTTAATTATGCGACAAACACCCCAAAATAAGCTTTTAAAATTGCCTCAGAACGGGAAAACCGAACAAAATAAAAAATGCGGTTCAGGAGCGGAGACGGTTACAAAAATAATGACATTGGGCTTATCCGGTAACATAAAGGTCATTAAAACTTCTATATATAATACTATGAATGATCATACATTAAGTTTAATGCATGATTACTTGGCCTTATTTACGATTAACTCATAACTAAAATTTAAGTACGGCCCAATTTTTTATTATTTATTTTAACCATCCCTTAAAGGCGCCTCATGAGTAAGTGAAACTACCAAACACGCCTGTTTAGGAAACTGAAAAGATCTTCTGTTTTCTTTAAACTCATTATTTCAAGTTCTACTTAACACCGACGTTTTAGTTCCAATTTATCGCCTTATTTATTTTTAATTGATAGTAAGGCACTGCTGCCTATGCGTTTCCTTTCATTTTTTTTGCAATCATTTATGACTCAGAATAAATTGCGAATTGACCCTGATACTAAAATTTAAATATTGCTAGATTCCCTTTATTTACGTCATCATATAGTAGTATTCACACTCGTATCCATGATCAAAACCCTTACTTTGTGCTAAATTGAACCTAAACTTCATATAGGATTCCTAAAAAATAGCGCCGCCCGGTTTCGATCCGGGGACATCAGGGTTATGAGCCCTGCGCGCTTCCACTGCGCCACGGCGCTATATATTCCCATATATTTTTGTATGAACGAACATATGGTCAGCCAGGGACCTTACACATACCTTTACCCCAGATGTAGATATATCTGTAGTACCCGGGCTTGAATTTCATTTCCCTCAGAGTACTCATTCAACTTAATCGAATAAGGTCATTAAGACCGTCTTGTTCTAGAAAGTAAGCACTAAAACTAATGTTTTACAATTCCTAATGGTAAAGAAACACATTAGGTTGCCAGCTAACCACTGCAAGCTCAAAACTAAAACACAGTGACTTAAGTTTATAGTGTGTGTACATTTCGGTGAAGATACGGCGAGCTCCCAAGAATAAAGATAAACGAGTTTACTGTAATGGCTGGTTTGCACCCATTTGGTTTTTCAGTATTTTAGTATCCGCGATAAACGTCATCTTGAATTTTCTGTTAACCACAGATGTTATCGAGGATATACAGATTTGTGGTTCCCCTGTCATCCCATGATGATAATGCCATGGACTCATACCAGAAACATATTGTCACTAATCAAGAGCAACCTATAGACAATCAAGTCGAGGACTTGACTCAAGAATTTGAAGGCGATTCATTAATAATAGATGAACTGAGATCTGGCCCAATTCAAGCATTAACTGTCCCCGAACAATATGGTACTTCCTTTGCAGGTGCATTTGATTACGCTTCCAGCTCCAGCTACAAAGTGGTGAAATTCAATACTGACACAGAAACGTTCTTTGATTGGGGCAGTAAGAATGATTACGAACTTAAAATTAATAAGTTTTACTTACCTAGCATTCAAAAATATGAACAATTCAATGTCCTAGATAATGATATACTATCACAGGGTAAGTATAAATATTCAATTGAAGAAGAACTCAAAGAAATCGAACGAGAGATCAAAACGAAAGTTAGCGAAGTGACACCTCTCACTACCGATGAATATAAAAAGCTCATTCCAATTTTTAACGATACAAATTCTTCAAAGATTATTATATCAAATTTTCAAATTGATATCACTGTTAAAGATGTGAAGACATTACTTCCTGGAAGGTGGCTCAACGATAATATTATTGATTATTACTTTAATCTAATTTCTAGTCAAAGTGATAAGTTCTTCAGTTGGACAAGTCATTTCTTTACGACTCTTAAATCAAGAGGTTATCAAGGAGTAAAACGTTGGGGTAAAAGGAAAAAATTGAATCCTTTCGACAAAGATATAATATTTATTCCTATTAATATTAGCTCTGCGCATTGGGCTTTGGCAGTAGTGAATAATTTAGATAAGACAATTGCATACTATGATTCATTAAGCGCTATGGGTGAGTCTGATTCAGAAGGGGAGCAGCAAATGGCAAGGAATACAGAGTTTTCTGGTTTGCATTTAATCAAATCATACTTAAAAGGTGAAACTGAAAGGTTAAACGTTTCTATTGATACACTGCAATATAGGATTCTACCCAACGTAGCAGTCCCACAACAAAAGAATGGTTATGACTGTGGGGTGTTTACTTGTGTATGTGCTAGCTATCTAGCAAAATTCAAACAACTAACATACAAACAGGAAGATATGCCATTATTTAGACAAAGAATGGCTTACGAAATTGTGAATGACGTATTAATATGATTAGTAATGTATAACGAATACAAATCAAAGATCTATATATTCATTTCCTTCATCATTTGAGATAACAGCTCTACCATACCGTTAAGTCTTTCAATGTTCTTCTTCTTCTCAAATCTTATATTAGGACATATGAAAGCACACATATGATTCGATAAGGATATATCTGCCCAATCAAGAATCGAAGAAGATGAATCATCTTCAGGTGCATTCATTTCGAACCGTTGTAGTTTCTTGGGAAATTTCACTTTCTTACCTTTGAACGAACAGTCTTCAATGCTAAAACTAACCAATTTGGTCTTTGTTAAGTCTGCTTTGAGCTTTCCGAGATCACAATTTTCCAATTTGATCTCCAATAATTCCTTACCTGCTTTTTTGAGAACGTTTTTAATATCAACTTTAACACCCCGAAACCATAATTTTTCCATATCGTTGTTAATTTCCGGATCTTCATTTACCGTACAATTCAACAATGCAAAACATTTCAAAGACTCGGGGCACTTGATTTTGTTTAAGATGACAGATCTTTCAATTGATAGCGCTGTTAATGTAACAGGTAATGGAGGTAACTTAAAAGGATCAAGTACGTGTAGCAGCAATGTAGATAGATTCTTGAACAGAAAGTTCAAAGTATTCGAAGAACTCAGCAAATTATATAGCTCTAAGTGATATATGTTATCCAAATCCTTCAAATCTTCAGCTATAGCATGATTCAAGTTCAATCTTCTAGCCAGTTTGGGTACCCTATATTCACCTGGTGGTCCCTTTAAAACATGCTCGATGAACTTCAAGTGCTTCAGGCGGTGAAAGGAAACTCCAATACCATCCAGAAGATATACGTACTCGAGGTTTGGAGGTAATGAGAAGCTGCTCATGCAATCATTCGAAATCGTCAATTTGATCAAAGACTCATGTCTTGAAAGATCTACAGCATCAAGAGATGTCCGACTGGCATCAAAAATCTGAAGACCTAGAGGAAGTTTGAAGTTCGTCATCTTCTGTACACCTTGTATACTAAGCAGTTCCAAACTATCTGGGAATTCCATAGCTGCATAAGTGACATCACCATTAAAAATGAACTTTTTTAAGAAAGGAGGTAATTCAATATCAGCCGTAATTTCTAGTATAGATGATTCAATACAGTACACTGCTAATTCCTTCAAGTTATCAAAGCTCTTCATTTGAACGAGAGCGCTCGGATAAGCCACATCAAACAATGACAAGCATTGTAAATTCTGGGGTAAAAAGAAAGTTTCTGTATCCAGGAATCCTATTGTGCACGGACGACCTGAAGTTTCAATCTCAAGCAGATATAAGCTTGTAAGTCTTGATAAATCAGCAGAGGTAGCTTGGATATGAAGGCCTCTTAAATTCGGAAGGTTTAGTACCAAATCTCCTTCATACTCATAGATAAATAAGTGTCTTAAATGAGGTAAGTCAGCCAAACGATCTGGTTCAAAAGTAACACCTCTCAAAGATAAAATTCGTACAGTTAATGGTACTAGATCCAACGTCAGATCCACTAATGATAAACTCTCAACATGATCAGGTATATTTAAAGGATTTGTAGTATTATATTGCTGAAACTTAACTCCAAAATCACTAATGAACGAGGGGATTTCATCATGTTGATTGATACCCATCAATGCAACAAATTTAATTTTTCGTAACACGCTAGGCTTCAATCGATAAAGAATGTCAAGATCTAAAAGATCATAGATCAATAAAGTATGGGGAATGTATAATGGGTGATACCTGTAAAAGATCAAGAAAGATCTTATGTCTGAGAACAGACGAACAAACCGCTTTGATGAAAAATCGTTAGTGATATATTGGTTGGGTTTATTTAAATAATCAACGTAATCAAAGAAAAAAGCCCCTTCTTCGGGTTCCTCATTACTGTCAGCGATTTTTACATACTTGTAGCAGTGGTAATAAGCAGACAGTGCACATGTCTTTGATTTCAATAGCTGATATTGAATGTAAGGTGGTAAATACCCGATTATCTCGTGTATTACATCAAATGGTAGTGAATCCAATAACATTTGAGAGATAAATTGGTATTTCCCCGTCATATATGATCGACATACGAGATTTTCGTAATCGACCACAAAATTTCGGACAATGCAAATCAAGGCCTTTTCAGGTACTGAATAATGCTTTTGTTACCAGGAGGCACAATTATAATTTGTGGCTAGAAAAGTGCTGAATTCATATGAGGTTAACTGAAAGGCATTTGGATGCACGCCAAGAAGACGTAATTAACTGGTGCAACTAGACTCAGCAGGTGATATAGTGACGAATTGACTCATGTTAAGTTGGTGACGGCAGAATTCAACTACTGAAAAATTGATGTGTATAAAATGGCATTCATAGGAGTTAAACTAGTAGATCGCTGAGAATTTATGAATACGTACAAAGAATCCCTTATTTAGGCGCCAGTTGTATTCTGAGCCTTGTTATCACGAATCCAAATCATCGAGGACTCGCTCCGCTCCTCAATTCAATCAGTGCAAAAGTGTATATCGGTTCTTCACATTCCTTCGCTGATTATCATAAGAAGTTGAAGTTTATAGTGTCTGAACCAACGGTTTGTGGGAACTATGGGTAAGAGACACATTAAAGGCCTATTACACTACAAATCGAAGACTATCTAATGCCATATTCCACCAGACTGGACCAAAGGATAATACGGGCTCTTTAATCAATCAATTTTATGCGCCGACCAATTTAAGCCATGAAGCATTTTTTCACATTCAATATTTTTCAGTTCTCAGTTCTCCCCATTTTTAATAGAGATATTTAACTTGTGAATTTCCACTTTATTAAAAAATTCAATTTATAATGGAAGTTGCTCCAAACACACTCGAATTTAAGAGTGATTTTAAAAGTCCAACAACTACTCATTTAACATTAAAGAATACTCAATCAGTTCCCTTAGCTTTTAAAGTTAAAACAAATGCTGCTAAAGTATATTCTGTCAAACCAAATATTAGTGTTATTCAACCAAATGAAACGGTTAAAGTTTCGGTTACTTTACCAATTCTAAGACAATCTTTACCACCAAATTATAAATCTAAACATAAGTTTTTAATTATTTCATTACCTGCTGATGGATTAGATAATAGCCAAGTTCAATCAAATTGGCCCGAATTACAAGTTAAATATAAAGATACATTAAAGTTAAGTAAAGTTAAAGTAACTTATGTTGACCTTAATGATGCTGGTGCATCTGCTGCGGGATCTCCAGTCAAATTGAATGGAAAGTCCAAGCGTATTTCTAAATTTGTTCCAAATGGTTCGGTTGCAGATGATTCAAGTGGTATCGCACCTGTTGGTGCAGCTGCAGCTGTTGGTGTTGGTCTCGGTGCGGCAGGTGTTGCTGCTTTATCTTCATCTGAAAAGGATTCTTATAATAATGATGATTACAATGAACCTACACGTCACCAATCGGAATCTAGTAATGCTAATCATGCTCATGCTCGTCACAATAGTTACAATGAATTCGAACAAAATACCTACGCTCCATCAACCAATGCCAATGCTATAAGTAAAGATATTGAGCAAGTACAAGGCCAAGTTGATAGAATGAGTAAGAAACTCGATAACATGGAAAAGTTGTTGATTCTTGCTTTGATGTTACTTTCGTTCATCCTTGGAAAATCTATGGTCTAAAACTAATATTTGTTTATATTTATATTTATGTACAATCAACTCGCTATTTACAACAACAATTAGAAAATTCCTAGCAACGAAGTCTTTTTTTGTTTACCAGTTTTTAACTCTTGGACATGATCTTCGTACTGGATAATCTTGTCATTAGACAATTCAATTTTATCGACCAAATACTTCAACCTATTATTGATATTGTACTCCTTGAAATCTACCTTACTTAATTCATCTTCAAAAGCATTCACTTTGGCTGCCTCTAATTTAATAAGATTATTATAATGATTAACTTCAAACGCTTTATAGATTTCTTTGTCCTCTACTAATTGTCTAAAAGCTTCTTTATAAATAGGTCTTCCAGTTGTGATTTCACTAAGCATTCCTTTGTCACGTCTAAGTGTGATTAAATCGTTTCTTTCTAAAGCAGATAAAGCAGCATTTGTTTTTTGATCTGGTTTCAATACTGCGGACTTAGCCACTAACTCATTATATTTGATTGAATCCTTCGTAGATAGAATTTTAATCAATTCCCACACCTGCAATGGATCCCAATTTACATCTTGTTCTTGTTTGCTAGTATTAAATAAAAAGAATGTAGTTATTTGTTCCGCTGCTTGAGTTACTAATTCTTTCAATGATTCATGAGGAGATTCTCCTGATTTAACTCGTCTTATAAATGCTTGTAAATCCAACATTCTTCCTCCTAACGGTTTAAGGCATTCTTTGATAATCAGGTTATCGAATTTCTCATATTTCATGTCACGTAATTGGTTCATTACATAATTAAAACTACTCGAATCACTAGCATCGTTCAAGCTGATCTCTTTGAAAACCTGATTAGGTAATGCACTATTCAACAGTTGAATAGATCCAACGTCATTAGTAACGAAAATCACATGGGCTAAATTACTTTGAATAAGACCTGCTGCCCAATCACTTACCATCTTATAAAAGAACTCATTACCTTCAGTACTACTTGATTTAGCAGAGTATTTGTTAATAACCACAACTGGTTTCAGCTCTGGTGTTTGCTGCAAATAATCATCCGGTTTCATGACTTCCTCTAAGGTTACTTCAGACCCTTTGTTTCGTCTTTGCCGAACTTCTTGGTTTCTTCTTCTCTTTTTAACCTCTTTTTCATAAACATGATAGTCTCTCAATGCAACAGATTTGATGGCTTGATTGGCCATCAGGAAGATGTTCTTGATTTGGGTTTCTTTGGTTTCACTTAACCCTGACTTTTGACCTGTGATGCTTTGAACACCTAAATCAACAAATTGTGAGATTGAATTTACCCAACTGAAAACTGGATAGTATCCAATTTGTTCTGCTAAAGTCTCAAGAAGCTTATTATCTGTGCGTGATTTCACTATAGCCTCGCAATCAATGTATAAGACCTTTCTGCTTAGCGTTTCATCCTCCATCAAAGTATTCTCCATCACTAATTCTCTTTTACCTGAACCTTTTGGACCTTTCACGATGATGAATGTTCCTACATTTTCGTAAATCCATAGTTTAAGTTGTTTGATTTTGGAAAACCTTTCACTCCATAGGTTAGCACCCTCTATACTTTCACCGTCATTCAAGACACTGTCATTATCGATAGTTTCGTCATGGCAAGTTGAAGTGATGCTGTCACCGATAAAGTCATAACCAGTAGTCAAATAATTCTTCAAAGCTAAAAGAGGTTTGGTGATGAACGATAAGTAACGATTATTGGCGTAATTCCTTAATGAAAGTTTGTGCTCAATTCGTTCTTCCACAAAAAATTGTCTAATTGGATCAAAGATCATCACTGCTAAAGTTGCTACGACAGCTAATATGATTGGAATTGAAATTCTTTGGTGATTCGATATAAAATCAGCAATGTAGTTGACACGCTTAATAGGAACATACCTTAAATGTAAAGTGGTTTTAGCATCCTTAAAAGCAATTCCAGTGATACAATTTTTGGCACATATAGCAGATCTTAGTCTCTTAAAGTCAACGATTGCGTATGGAGTACTACTTGACGCAGGTTTGATATCCATGATGGCACCATATCTTCTAAGTAACACATAAAGCTCTTCTTCGGTCAATGATGGACCTTCAAACTCTATTTTTATTCTAGAACTTGGAAATCTTCTCAAATCTTCAATCCATGGTACTCCCTTGACGGGGAAAACTTTTGGATGCATCCCAGTGAACTGTGATCTGATATATGTATAAAGAGACTTTGTCACTTCGTTCCTATGAGATTCAAGATTTGCACAAATTTGGCCTGTAACTTCTTTTGCTGTAATTCCAGCCGGGACAGAAAATTTGACAAAAGCACCAGCATCTCTTTGAAGGGGAACAAAATCCACAATTTCAGTACCTTCTGGAAGTGGATTATTTGGAGGACTCGAAAGTTCCATAACTTGCTTTTGAATAATCAGAATATCTTCCTTATGGGACCTAATTATATTAAGATACTGTTTTAATTTGAATTGTGATACACTGCTAGAGAAGATGTGATCAAAATATAATAAAACTTCTTTACCTTCTTGAACATCTACAACACCAGTTGTTGAAGCAGATGAATCATTGTCTTTTTGACCAGATTCACGCTTTATCAGATTAATATCAGTTGCATAAAATCTAGGACGAGAAGCACCAATTGAGGCAAGTTGTAATCTACTGGATGGAAGAGCATACTTGCTGGTTAAATATCCTGCACTTTTCAATCCAACTCTTATCGAGTAAAGCATTATAAAATGATTTATATTATGGTCAGGTTTCTCCTGAAGTCCGATTGCTGTGCGAATTCAATCGCTGTAAATTTATTGAAGATACACATAATAATTATATTAATCAATGGAAGAAGATGGAATAGCATGTGGAATGTTCTTTAAAAAATCATCAGTTTTGAGTGGTTTGACTTTAGTAGTATCATCAATTGGAGTGATTTTCTTTCCATCTTTATAATTAGACCTTATAAAATCTCGCATTGATGTTAAAGCTGCTTCTCTACATAATTCTTTTAAATCTGATCCACTATAATTTTTAGTATTCAGTACAATGGTTTCTAAATCAAAATTTACAGCATCCAATTGACTTTCTTTTAGAATTTTTGATAAAATTGATCTTCTTTGAGTTGAATTTGGTTTACCAATGGAAATTTGTTTTGGTAACCTCCTCATAAAAGCCAGATCAATATCATTCTGTCTATTTGTAGCTCCCATAACCATAACTCTTCCATTACTTACTAAACCATCCCATAAAGTCATAAATTCTGCTTTTAACATAGCACTTACTTCATGATCACTTGAACTTCTATCACGTAAAAATGAATCAATTTCGTCTATAAAAATGATACATGGTTGTAGTTTGTTAGCAAGAGAAAAAACTGCATCAACAATTTTATTACTTTCACCGTACCATTTATCCATAATAGTTGACATTCTTATCAGTAAAAAAAATGCTCCACTCTCTTTGGCGATAGCTTTAGCTAACATTGTTTTACCACAACCGGGTGGTCCATAGAATAAAACTCCTTTTGGCGATTGAATTAATGATTGGTGTGCAGCAAATAAATCAGGTTCTGTTAAGGGTAAAATGACTGCTTCTCGTAATTCATCAATCACTTCATTTAATCCTCCTACATCATTGAATGATACTGGAATGTCATCTGGTAGTATCAAGCAATTTAATAACTGTTTCTCATAATCTGTAAATGTAACATTTTTTAAATCAGCGTTTGTCTCTTGTAACCTCTTCAATATTCCTTGACTTCTCTTTTTAGCTTCCTTAGTTTTAACGTTGTCATTTAATGGATCATTCAATATATGATTTACAAGGTAATACATAGATAACCCAGCACCAGTTAAGAAGAATAGATCACCTAATAACTTCAAATCTATCTTTATCTTCCCTAAATCAATCTTAAACCTGTTCATTTCTTATTACAGTTTTGGCCAAGTGTGATTTTTTCTGAAGATAAGTGCGCGAGGTTCAAAGGTGATGAGCATCTTACAGATGAGGCCTAAGTTTAATAATACAAAGAATGATGAACGTCACGCCATTCGAATGCCTGGGTCTATCCTTGATTCTATTAGAGAAAAGGAAGATAAAGGTGATTATCAGGATGAGACAAGATATAACACTTTTGACCGTAAAAGACGTTTTGGAGAAAAGCCTAAATCAAGAAAAGAGAAGAGACAGGAAGAAAGAAAACTCAAGAAACAAAAACGTAAAGCTCCACATAACGCATCTTCAAAGCCATCAAAGTCTTTGAATGGGTCTCTGTCCCATAATAAATCAGAGAAGCATAATAAACAAGTAAAAAATCTTGAGGTTGACCTTGCAGAAGATTCAAACGAAGAGATCAATCCTTTAGAAGCATTGAAACAGTTGAAGAAGAATAAATCCCTGGTGAGTGAAATCCGGGTGGTAAAAGAAGATGATTTGACTGACAACAGTTTCTCTGAATTCGATGAAAACGAAGAAGACGTAGCCGAAGATGACATGGAAGAAGAAGAAGCAGATGATGATGATCCTATGGAAGCCCTCAGGAAACTTAAAGCCAACAATAGAAAAGCACAAAGCTCGGAAATCCGAATTGTCAAGGAAGACGAGCTTGAAAACGATAGTTTCTCCGATTTCGGTGAAGACGATGGTGTAAGTGACCAAGACATTGATGAAGAAGAGCTACCAGAAGAACATGATCTAGAAGATCCTCTTGAAGCGTTGAGGAAACTCAAAGAGGGAAAGAACATAAAGAATAGTGAGTTACGAATCGTTAAGGAAGATGATCTTGTTGATGATAGTTTCAGTGACGTTGATGATGAAGTGGAATCTAAAATGCCCAAGAAACTGAAAAAGGATGCAAAGAAAACAAATTCCAAAGAATCCAAGGCATCTACTGAAAAACGTGAGATCCCTTTCCTGGTTAGAGAGCAAATGAGGAAAGATGAAGAGGAAATGGAATACTATGCTAAGCGGTTAGGATTGAAGAATGGGAAGAAGTCTAAGCTTAGTAAGATAGATGATGACGATGTTATAGGGGGCTTACTTGACGGTTTAGATCTCGACTTTGCAAGTGATGAAGACACATACCCTGATGACATAGCGGAGGAGCCAGAAAGCGAAGAGGAAAGTGGAGTGAAACCAGACCTAGAAAAGAAAGACACTAAGAGTACTCAAGACTATGGATCGGATGATAGCATTAGTGATGGAGATTTTGACAGTGACCTCCAAAGTGAACTAGAAGAATTATATGGTAATCAAGAAGGTGATGATGACGATGATGACTTTGACAACGCTAATACTGTACCTGCAAAGGAAAATCCATTCGTGGCTCCTTCCCAAGGTGATGAAGATTCTACTAAGTATATTCCGCCGGCGTTACGTCGTAAAATGGCACTTGAATCTGCTGAAGTATCGGCAGAAGTAATAGCCCTACAAAAATCTATCAAAAGTTCTATTAACAAATTGTCAGAAGGAAATATTGCAACAATAGTCAATGACATCAATGCATTGTTCTCGGATAATCCAAGGCATATTGTTATCGAAAATCTCACCAGTATAATTATTGATGGTATCGTTGGTCAAGGTAGGCTCTTAGAAACTTTTGTGTACTTACAATCTTGCGTGGTAACTGCCATTTACAGATTACAAGGTATGGAATTTGGTGCACATTTTATTCAAGCATTAGTAGAAAGGTTTCTTCAGAGCTACCAGAATGCTTCTATGACCAAAGAGGTATCAAATTTGATATCCTTACTTTCCACAGTTTACACCTTCCAACTCGTATCATCAAAGTTGATCTATGATATCATTAAAGTTTTGATAAATGAGTTTAATGAATCAAATGCTGAGATTTTATTAAGATTAATAAAAAATTGTGGTAATCAGATCAGAAGTGACGACCCAACTGGCCTTAAAGAAATTGTACTCATGATGAACAAAGTTTCATCTTCATTGAAGGAGCTCAATCCAAGAACACAGTTTTTGATTGAAACAATTAATTCCTTAAAGAACAACAAGATGAAAGCCAACAGTGATTTTTCATACGAATTAGGTATCAGATTGAAGAAATTCCTCGGAGGGGTATCTAGTAAACAAAATGATCCAATTCAAGTGGGTCTTGATGATATCAAAAGTGTTGAAACTAAAGGAAAGTGGTGGCTAGTTGGGGCAGCTTGGAAAGGAAATGACACAGCACAAGAGATAAACAATTATGATCTGCAAGTCATGAATGAAATCTTGGACAGTGCTGAACCTAACTGGGTGCAAATTGCTAAAGAGCAAAGGATGAATACGGATATCAGAAGAGCCATCTTCATTACCATTATGTCTGCTGAAGATTACATTGATGCATTGACTAGGCTTGATAAATTACAGTTGAAGAAAGCCCAAGAGAGAGAGATTCCTCGTATTTTGATTCATTGCGTCAGTATTGAACAAAGCTGGAATCCTTATTACGGCCTTCTTGCCAACAAGTTGTCTGAATCACACTCTTATAGGAAAACTATTCAGTTCTTGTTTTGGGATATACTAAGAGATTTTGAAAAATCAGGTGGTAACGATGTAAGTGATGAAGAAGATTTTGCTGGTTTCGATAACGACAATGAAGATGATGAGACAAAAGTCAAAAGAATCTACAATTTAGGGAGATTCTTTGGATTCTTGATGGCAGAAGGTTCATTACCACTTCATTCCTTAAAGAACGTTAACTTCTTGGTTCTCTCAAGCGACACCGCACTTCTTTTAGAGATTATTATTGTTACCTTCTTAGATGCCATAGCAAAAAAATCACAAATTAACTTAATGGGAACAGGGCTAAATGGTAAGGTAAAGACTGCAGATATGAAATTCTCTGATAACTTGTTGGTGGAAAGAATCTTGAAAGCCAAAGAACAACCTGCGTTACTAAGAGGATTACAATACTTTGTCCAGGAGAAGACATTGAAAAGTACATTCGTTGATGGTAAAAGACAAAAGAAAAGAATAGAATGGGGGTCTAATGCTATGTTTGACATCATCGATGAGTTATTACAAGATGCTGAGAATGTGTAAATATTTATAGCTATATACATGTATGTACATGAGAAGAATTAGTCAACTAATTTCAAGATTGCAATTGATTCTACGTGCTTAGTTTGGGGAAAGAAATCAAACCCCGTGACTGTTGTCAATTCATATTGTTGATTGTCACCTTGTAATTTCATGAAAGTATCTATATCTCTTGCTTGAGTAAAGACATTGCAGCTGACATAGATAATTAGCTTAGGTTTGAACTCGATCAATTGACTTAGAAATTCCTTGTTAGAACCTTTTCTCGAAGGGTCCATGATCACCACAGAATCAGAACCACTTATGCCAGCGTTTTTGAAAGCTTTGTTTGTGAAAATCAGTTCTGAGCTTCCTTCAATGAACTGAACTTTCTCTGGAACATTAAGACCATTAATTTTTGCATTGTGGTTAGCGTATTTTAAAGATGTGGGTGATACTTCAATACCGAAAACTTTACCGTCTTCAGGTATATCTCGTGATAGGGAGATTCCAAAGAACCCTGAGCCACAATAGGTATCAACAAGGTGTTTGAAATTGACATCCTCTAAATGGTATCTTACGTAGTCTAAGACCAATGGTAAGATACTGTTATTATTTTGGAAAAATTCATTAGCAGGAAACTGAAATACAAAATCTCCAACTTTCTCCGTCACAATCTTCTTAGGATCTGTGATGCATACAACTTCATAGTTACCGGTATTGAAGTCTATTCTTATACTTTCTCGCATCAATATGGTAGATTGTTCTCTGCTTGGTGTATTTAGAGCAAGGTTATTAACGACCTTGGACCTTGCTGCAGGAAGCGCTTTATTAATTGATTGTGAAGCAATTGGGCAGTTGAATATGTCCACATTGCCCTTAGTAGGGTTTACGTTTTTTAACCCAATCTTAACTTCACTTGCTGTACCTTTCCTAAAGGTGTAGTGAGGAGTGATTTTTGTTCTATAGGCATACTCCAATGGCGATGGTATAACACGCCCCAATTCATCTTTCAGAATATCCTGGAATATTTTAGGGTAAAAGAATCGGTACGCTTTCTGTATGACAGATTGTTTAATTTCAAGTTGATAATCGTAATCTAACATTTGGTATTGACAGCCATTACATTCCTGAAACCTATCGCATACTATCAAATCATTCTTTCTTCGGTTGGCTTTCACATTTAAGTTATCTACTTGTATCAAAACACCTTCTGCATGGTCAAATGAATGGGTCATAAGTTGAACTGTTACTCGATCTCCAACAAGAGTTTTAGGAATTATCACCGCCGTGTAAGCACCATTCTGGTCGCTATTGCACTCGGGTATATAGTCACTTTTGGCTACTAGAGCAATCCCATGCCCTTCTGCTGTGTGATATACAATCTCGATGTTGTTTAAGATAACTGTTGGTCTCTCTTTGGTGAAAATAAACTTATCAATGACATCGAGCCCTACTTTAATATCCTCTTCTGTGAGTTGTTGCCCTGTTAGGGTACCATAATATTTGATGCACTGTCTAAGTTCCCACTTTAACACATCCTTAGAGCCTCCTACTTCATTTGTATCTTTCCTAGCTGACTTTCTTAGAATACTCAAAATAGCTTTTTCTCTCTTACGATTTAGGTTACACGTCTTTATTGGTCGATCAGATGGTATACGTGCTTTTGGGACGGTACTTAGCCGACGTGCTCCCCTATACGCTGCACCTGTTAGACATCTTGCACCATTTAGTGCCTTGCCAAATCGTATCATCAGTACTGTGAGATGAGATATTCCGCGAGGTTATTCTGTATATTATCTACATAATTAAGCAGTAGCTCCCACAAATGGTGCTTCATCTTCTGGGTATTCTCTTAAGTCTAACGTTAGCGTTTTAGATGAGTTTTCATTCTGTTCTCTGAAAATACCAACGAGAGAATCTGATTTCTCAAACAAAGTACTCTTCAATGAGATAACAATAAACTGAAATGAAGGACTTGAAATCTTTTTGATATAATTAGCAATTCTGTTAACGTTAGCTGAATCTAATGCAGCATCTACCTCATCGAGAACAAAGAATGGGGAAGGCTGGAATGAGTGAATGGCAAATAATAAAGCTAATGCTGCCATAGTTTTTTCACCACCTGAAAGTAAATCAATATCTCTAAATCTCTTCATTGGTGGCATTGCGTGATATTTCACTCCATGAAGGTATGGTTCATCTTCGTTCTCTATTGTCAAATATGCTGATCCGCCCATTGGTGATGTAGCGGTTCTGGTCAATTCCTTGTATATATCATCAATTCTTGACAGTATATGTTCAAATGCTTTACTAAACAATTCATACCTTTCAGCTTTAACTTCATTAAATTTCTGTAACGCTTTGTTCTCTCTTTGTCTAGCTTTAGTAAAATCTCTATCAAAATCTTTCAATCTCGATTCAGTATTCTTTAGCCTCTCATGTGCTTTAGCATTTGGTGTCAATTTATCTAATTGTTCCATAACCTCATTCAATTTTGCTTTCAATTCTGCTTCCACCCTGACACTGAAGTTCTCCTTCAAAGAGTCTGTGAGCATACTGTAATCAATCTGAATGTCATAAACATCCGATGCTAATCTATCAACAGACTCACTAAGAGAAATTTGTTCAATCAGTCCATCAATTAGTGGAATCACTATGCTTTCAATTTTGCAATTTTTCAAAATATTGATTCTTTCAATATCGATCTTCGATATAATCTCTTCTGTAGTTGCTATCTCCTTACTTACGCTGTCAATTTCTGCTTTCAAATCATTGATATTTCCTTCAATATGCGATGCAAATTTTAATTGTGCCTTTAACTCCTCGTCTTTCTTTGATTTCTCCTCTTGTTGAACTTCTAATCTAGCCTCTAATTCATCCAACTCATTTTCAAGTTCGTCCTTACTTTCAAGCAAGTCCAGGACTTTTTGTTCAAGCTTCAATATTTCACCGTCAAGTTTTTCTTTACGGGTTATCGTTTCTTTCAATGAGTCAGTTTCGAAGGTTAACCTGTTAGACAAAGTCGTTATCATTTTGTTAAATTGTGCCCTTTCTTTAGTCTTGACTCTCATAGCGGATCCATGAATTTCTTCATAATCACGGATACCATTTCTAAACTTATGAACCTTGCAAAATTCTGAGAATATATCATTTTGAATCGAATCCACCTGTTGATCCAAATTGAATATACGTGATTCGATATCTTGGAGTTGTTTTTGTTTTTCATCGATTACTTTTACAAGTCCTTCGATGGAAGACTTATTGAACTGTATTTCTGTATCTCTATCTTTAATAGCCCTCTCTACTGAGTCCTTTTGGTTTCTGACAAGTGGGAGTCTATCATCAATTGAGGTTATTGCATCATTGATCAAATTTATTTGCATTTCTTTTGGTCTTTGTTGGCTAAGCTTTTCCAATTCATGAATGAGATCATTTTTAACATCTGTGAGTCTCTTAATTTCACCCTTATCCCAAGTAATATTTTCAACTCTTTCTGTGTTTACACCACCAGTCATTAAGCCAGCTCTATTGATGATAGATCCCTGTAGGGTTACAATTTTATTGTCGATTTTTTGTCTACCCCACTTCAATTCTCTAGCTGTATTCATATCTTCTGCTACAACTGCATTACCGATAACATAATTTACGGCATTTTCTAGTGACTTGTCTTCTAAGTCAACTATGTCAACACCTGGTTGAACTTTTGGATGAAGTGATCTCAACAAATTCAAGTTAATTTGATCATTGGAAATGGAGTCAAGAGGTATAAATGTTGCAACTCCAACTCTTCTCTCTTTCAAAATTTCAATGCATTTGTATGCCGTGGCTGTGGTTTCCACTATAATCGAGTCAAAATTCTTACCTAATAAGGTAATCAATGCGGCATCATACTTCTTATTAATGGGACGTATCATTTCATGAACGAATCCTCTAATTGACTTTTCTGGTAATAAATTCTTCAAAGTAGACAACATCTCTCTTTGCCGTCTGTATTTATTGGATTCTCTTTGTTTAGAATTTAACTCATCCAATTTTGCCAAAACATCACGTAATTGAGTGTTCAATTTTAGCTCTTCGTGGTTGAACTCTTCTAATTTCTTCACCATTTTATTCTTTGTGTTTATCTTTTCATCTTTAGTAGCAATTAATTCAGAAAGTTCTGAGTTGATTGAGTTCAAGCTTAAGCTTAAATCACTATTCTTGGAAAATTCTAACTCACTAATTGCATTCTTGAAGCTAAGCACTTGATTTTGAGTATTTTCAATAATTGTATTCAAAGATTCTTTTTCGTTGATAAGATTACTCAATTGGTCTTCTAATTCAGAACCACCATTAGCAAGGTATTCCTTCTTTAAATTCTCATACTCTTTATGATCTTCAGGAGATAAATTCGAGGTTGACAAACTGATAGCAATACGTTCTTCGAACTTCCTGAAGCTCTTTTCCACATCATTTAACTGTTTCTCGATGGCATCAACACCTGCTTTCTTTTTGGAAATCTCTCCTGATAAATCCTTAACTTTAGATTTATTACTATTAATTTTACTGGTTAAGGATTTTTGGTTGGTAGAAATAGGAACTATTTGAGATCTCTTCTGCTCAGTACTACTCTTAAGCTCTTCAAGTCCCCTGGAAAACTTCGAAACTTCCAAGGACCTACTTGAATACTGACTTATTACCTGTTGATACTCTCTCTCTTCTTTAGTTAACTCTTGTTTTAAATTTTTGTGCTGTTTAAGCTTTGCATCTAAAGCTTTTTGCATATTATTGTGTTTCAGTTCATTATGGTATAATTTGTATAAATTGATAGTTTTAATCAAATCAGACTTATCAGTTAATTTTCTTTCAAATACTTCCTGCTCAGCAAGTTGTTCCTTATACTGTTTTGATTCGCTATTCAAGTTTCTCTTCCTTGAAAAGACAGAATTGGAGAATTCGTGTGCTTGATCCAACTCTTCACGAAGTTGGTCATATTCAATTGCTAATTCTGCTGAACCACTAATTGTTTCAAGTAGTTTAGTTAAATCTTTTGGAGTTTGTGAAGCAATCAGTTCAACGTCACCTTGAAACACCAAGAAATTTTTGGCCTTGATTAATATGTTTTCATTCTTTAACACTGCTGTATAATTGCTAGCTGTCACTGTTTTATTATTGATTTTATAATCGGTACTACCATTTGAAGAAATAATTCTTTTGAATTCCATCTTTTCACCATCATCTTTTTCATATGTTGCAATTACATAAGCAGAGTTAGGGCCACTTGTTTGTTGTATAGCATCGAATGAAGCATCAAACAACTCGGAATCTTCTTTCCTACCTCTGTAGATTAAGTCTTTCAAATTTTGTGATCTTAAATGGGACGATTTAATGCCTAATACGAAAGATATGGCGTCCATCATGTTAGACTTACCAGCTCCATTTGGACCTATAATAGACGTGAAACAGCTTGTCCCAAACCCAATACGTGATGTTCCTTTATAGGATTTGAAGTTATGAAGCTCTAAACCAATCAATCTTCCCATACTCAAATCTGTAAGATATGTATCAGACGCGCTTCGCGTTACAATTCAAATTTACGTTAAGTGATACAACGGTTTTTGCAGCACTGGAAATATAGCGGCACCAGCTAAAGGTTGTGTTCGTTCCGTGCTAGAGTAGATCTGGAGTCTATAAGGTTTCTCCAATTATTTAAATTTCCCACTCTCCTATAAGTTTCATGTATATCACGTGACCCGGCGTAGAAACATTTATATGCTGTATTTAGCTTCTCTTTATTGAATGTATTATTGAGAAAGATATTTATAGTAATGACTTTGAAAGTTTCTATGCCTCTCTGTTTTAATTCCTTAACTCGTCAGTCTAATTTTCAAACTGACTTTGGAGTGTATGTGAAATTCACAGATTTTGCAACCAACTCATTACATTAAAAACCGGCATTCAAGTTGGCCACCTTTGCTGCAGTTACTCGACAGATGTTCTGCCATTCTAAGCAAATCTAAGCAAAGCTTAACATATGCTAGACAGAAAGAGGATAAGTATACTGGTTATCAAATGGTTCACACACACCACCGAAGCCATTCGTCTGCTGGCACTGCGGAATTTAGAGCTTATCTACGAAGTGTCAAAGGTAATGATGACACCAATCGATGAGAAACATATATTCCATGAAGACAATACAGAAGTATCGACAATTCAACAACCGTTCTTCACCAGCCTTTTATCTAATGCCCTTCAATGTTTAAATGTTGGATACCCTGTAAGACGTAGGAATTCTGAATGGGAATATTCTGCTTTAAGTGAAGAAGAAGAAGTGTATAGAATCAAGTATGAAGCCGAAGATCTTGCAGACCAGAAGTTATCAGGTCTACCTTACGCTTCCAGTACTGAACCCAGCTTTCTCTGTTCAAAATCAAATGATCAAAAACTATTAGAATTAAGGAAGTTAATGAAAAAACATGGTATTGCCGTTTATATTGTTCCAAGTGAAGATGAACATCAAAGTGAATATACTGCAACAGCTGACAAGAGAAGGGAATACATTTCCGAGTTTACCGGTAGTGCTGGTATAGCTATTATAACATTAGATGATGGTGATAACTTAACTGGTGAAGCTGCCTTATCTACAGATGGAAGATATTTCTTACAAGCTCTGAAACAGTTAAATTCAAAAGCTTGGACTCTTTTGAAGCAAGGTGTTCCTTCATACCCAAAATGGACTCAATATTGTATTAACAAAGCTTTAGAGAGTAAATTTTCTAATGTTATCTCGTGTGACCCAAGAGTTTTAAGTCTCTCAATTGGAGAATTCTTTGATAAGGCCACTAAAACTCAATACCAATCGAAAGTTGCTTTCAAGCCACTTTTTGAAACTAATCTTGTAGATGAAGTTTGGGGACCCAATAAACCTACAAGATCGGATGATAGTGTATTTGTTTACCAAATGAAATTTGCTGGAGAAACTGTGAATCAAAAGTTGAACAGAGTCCGTGAGAAGATGAACCAACAAAATGGCAATCATTTGATTGTGAATGCTTTAGACGAAATTGCCTGGTTACTTAATTTAAGGTGTTTGTCAGATATAGAATTTACCCCAGTATTTTTCAGTTATTTACTAATTACTATGGATAATGTAGTGTTGTACATTAATGAAAGCAAGCTACAAGGAGAAACATTGAAAACCCATTTGAACACAATCGAGAATTTAAGCATTAAGCCTTACACCGAGTTTTATGACGATCTATCTGATCTCAAGGCAACAACGGATAAGCCAGATTTATCATTAATCTTCCCTTCTAAAGCTTCAACCACATATGCTTTATTTTCAACAATTCCTGATTCAATAGCAAAGAGGCAAATTAAATTCTACCCTATCATATCATACATGAAAGTAATTAAAAACGAAACAGAGTTAAAAAATTGCAGAATCGCTCAGTATAAGGATTCTTTGGTATTCATTATTTTCTCTGCATGGTTGGAGCATAAATTATCAGTGGAGAAGAAAGTGATTGATGAGTATCAAGCTGCTTGTAAAATTCATAAAATCAGGAGTAAAATGCCCAATTTTTTAACAGAATCGTATGAGACAATTTCTTCTAGTGGGCCAAACGCTGCAGTGATTCACTATGCACCTTCAGAATCTGAAAATTCAGTTATTGACCCTAGAAAAATCTACTTAATTGACTCAGGTGCTCAGTACTTAGAAGGAACAACTGATATTACCAGAACTTATAAGTTTGGATTTGATAATTTGCTCGAAGAAGATAAAAAGTTTTACACCTTAGTGTTAAAAGGTCATTTAGCTGTTGCAACAGCAAAATTCCCTCCACAAAATCCATTAACTGGAGCAATATTAGACTCTTATTCTCGTCAACCTTTATGGAATGAAGGTCTAGACTTCAATCATGGTTCTGGTCACGGAGTTGGAGCTTGTGGTACCGTTCATGAATCACCTTTGTACTTACTGACCACTAATTCGGTCCCAACCACCGAAGCATTATTTGCCCCAGGAGCAGTTACTACTATTGAACCAGGTTACTATGTTGATGGTGTTAAGGGCTTCAGAGTTGAAAGTGAACTTGAAGTGATTGAATGTGATGATCGTCTTGGAAAGACTAGAACTGGCCGCAACTTTTTAGGTTTCAAATATTTAACAAAAGTTCCGTTTTGCAGAAAACTCATTGATGCTCAGTACTTAAGCCCTATTGAGATTAACTGGATCAACGAGTTTAACAAAAGTATAAGAGAAGATTTTGGTGAGAAACTTTTGGATATGAATGAAATTAGAGCTTATAAATGGATGATGAATGAAACTCAACCGATTTAAAAGTTTACTTATATTTGCAAATATTATACAGTAATATACATTTTAGTGTTTGATTGATGTAGAGTACAATGGGGGAAATCCCAAACTTTTACCTTTCTTATCCCCATAACTAGGTCTCTTAAACGTCCCTGGTTTTTTCAAATTTTTTAAATTCATCTGTAGCCCAGAGTTAGTAGTACTAGTAAAGCTTGTCTTCTTTTCTTCACTTTTATAAGGGGGAAATTTCAAATTAACTGAAGGTTTAGTTCCATCCATGTTCCCTATTTTAGGTCTTTTTGGAATAT
The DNA here is from genome assembly GCA_030674785.1 of Yamadazyma pseudoaaseri. Classification (NCBI taxonomy): domain Eukaryota; kingdom Fungi; phylum Ascomycota; class Pichiomycetes; order Serinales; family Debaryomycetaceae; genus Yamadazyma; species Yamadazyma pseudoaaseri. The sequence goes on along the minus strand of JAKUBW010000010.1, from coordinate 111,537 downwards.
GATCATCTGTATCCCTCATCGTTACTTCTGGTTGACGAATAGAAGACATGTCTGATGAAAGTCCCCCAAAACCATTTAAGCTATTAGTTAAGCTGGGATCAACTTCATAATTAATTTCATCATTATACATGGATTTCAAGTTATCTAATTTAATATTAGATCCTCTAGCTAAATATATCAAACGTTCTTGTTGATCAATTGAGTTGAAAGAGTTCAACATACTGTTGAGAATAGATGTAACAATGGTATCAATTCTTTTGAACTCAAGATTAGGTGAGAAACTGAGCAAATAAATGATTGACACAGAGGATATCGTAACAGCTGTGGTAAATAGTCCTGTTTCAGGATCATCTTTAGGGGCAAAATTCGAAAAGATGTTAAAGAAATCATTGACAAGCTGATTTAAATTCTTATCTTGAATGAATTGTTCATTATTAAATTCTTTAGACGATCCACCATCTAAGGAATTACTCATTGACTCTTTTTTCTGTTTCATGATACGTCTTTGTTTACGTCTGTTGAATTCTTCTTCGATCCAATTCAGTTTTTCTAAACTTTCTTTAGTGCCAAACATGGCATTCGCTCTCTTCAACACACGAGATCTCAAATCGTTATCTTTGTTCCGCTCACTATTTTCTTCTCTCCATTTCTTCTTTCTTTGTCTGTTTTCAATTCTTATCTTTTCTTTGTACTCCAACGTGGATAGCTTTGGCTTCTTGAATATAGAATTCTTGAAATTCCTCAAATTTGAGAATGACGTTATAGCGTTAACGATCGAATTGGTTATAAGGGTGATTAAATTGTAATTATAATTGAGTATGTCACCAGTGGTGGACTTACCGAACAAAATCAAGATATTATCAATAGCAACGGTACATTTCAATTTGGAGTTCGAACGAAGATAATTCTTTGATAAGTTTAAGGAATTCACGAATATCTTTCCGAAGCTATTGTTTCTATACTGATTAATAATGGATATCAAAGACAGCGAATTCTTGAATATTTGAAAGTTTGAATTTGTCAAGAAATTTGTCAATGATTTGATAACAGTCAAAAGGTTTGAATCATTATTTTTCGACAAGTTCATCATCATGGAACTCAATTGACTATTAAGATCGGTGGGTTTCCGTGCACTCAATGAGTCAAATATAGATAATCTTCTACTCGAATCTGGCGTTTCGAAAAATTCCTCTCTGTTCTTTAACTGATCAGCCTCAAGGTTACTTAATAACTCGGTAGGATTCTCCATCGCCATATTGAAAGCGTTCGTCAAGATGTCATTCATTTGAAGATTATTTAGATCATCTTCTTTAGTTTCTTGTCCAGATATGACACTTTTCACGGCATTTGCAATGGTTGATTGAAGTTGAGTATCATCAAATTCGACTTCATTATCATCATTTTCTTCACCACGGTCGGAACCTACTTTATTGGCCTCATGGACAAAATGATCAATAACCTGATCATCAATCTTTGGTAAATCTGCAGGTTTGTCCTTGATGGTGGTACTAGCATCGGTTCCACCTACACGATTAGTGATTTCTTTGGCTAATTCCTGTAACATATCTTCACTGATATGCTCGGATTGTTTTAGCTTCGCCAATGCTTCGTAATTTTGTACATCATTTTCAACATCTCGGCTCAGTCTAACAGCATCATTAATTGATTTGCTGATTGTTTTGCCCAAGCTGTCGTTGTTTGTATCCCCACCCTTTTTAATAGCATCAAATGCCTTACCAATAGCATTTTGTAAATTGAGGTCATCATCGTCATCATCATTATCATTATCGTTATCATCGTCGTAGTTTTTCTCTGCTTCTAAGGGAGAATATATCGCTTGTGAACCTCCTTGGAAATTTTGTTCGGTATTAGCCTCAATTGCTTCACTAGTTTCGTTTGTGTCATTCGATTTCTTCTCATCTGATTTTGGGTCTTGTCGTATAGTATCAATGCTTTGTAATGCGTTACTGATAGCATTTGCTAAGTCTAGATCCTCGTCATCTTCTTGGTCATCTTTTATGTCATCGTTCAAATGGGTTTCTTTGTCATCATAATCATCGTTAGGCTTATTATCATTCTCATCCGTGACACTTTCTAGGGGACCTTCTGGTCTTAACCTTTGTGACTCAGGTTCTTTGGAGGGATATTCATTGGAATCGTGTCGTATTGTAGAGCCCTGTAAGCTTTTAAAGGCATCATTGATTGCAGCATCAAAATTTATATCGAGCTCATCGTCGTCTAACGGATCTTCTTGTTGATTATTATCTTGAGGATGCAACTCATCTTGGTGTTCTTCATGATTTGGGTTATTCTGCTCATTTTGAAAAGGTTCATTAGAATACATTTCATCTATGTGATGAGATTGGTTTAATTGTTGTACGCCATCTTTAACTTGAGGAGATTCATTCTGTTCTTGATTAGTTTGCTGTTCCTCACCAGGATTCTTGGTACCTTCATATAACTCTATGTTCTTGAACACATCTCCAATAGCATTATGTAACTCTAGATCGTCTTCACTATAGTTATCCGACATTTAGTGTTAAACGTTTTTATTTATAAAATAAACAATTGTGCGAAGGGAGCTTTAAATGTCAAGATAGCATTCACACGACGTATATTGGTTTCAATATTTATACGGATATCGATAGTTATCTTATATTTATATACAAGGAACTAACTACTCTTTACAACAGCTTACCATTTCATCAGGAACTGGTTCATTAATCCCAAAAACAAACTTACCAAAAAGAGCTCCTAATATACAACTAATGATAATGTAACCATTGTAATACATGAATAACAACATAATAATATAGCTAACCCCCCATTGAACAGTATAGAGGATAGTTCTTATTATGTGATCTCTAAAACTAGTATTACGTGGCCTTAATAACCATTGATGTGAGATCCAGTAAGTGTATGGATCAGGGATCCGTTGTGGATCATAATCAGCGGATTTCTTCATGGCTAATTGATCAAATTCTTTAGACAATCTGTTAAGCCACTGGCTTAAAAACACCAAAAGGAATACTCCAATGCATGAACCTGCAAACATTCCACGACTAGTAACGTGCCATGAATTAGCGATAAAACATGTATCAATTGTATACCAATTCCATAACATAGAAATTTTACATGAATGGGCTGGCGCCTCTCCTGACATATCCATCTTGCTAAATCTATGATTAGTGAAGTGAGTTTTGTTAGTTTATATACTTGAAGCTAGGCGATTTATACGAACAAACTTTGCATGTATGAGTCAATTAAATTTCCATTTTGCAACTTCAATAAAAGTTTATGAGGATCAACTCCCGATTGAATTACCAAATTGGTAAATCAGTCACCTTATATGAGCATTTTAATTACCAACAATGGTGTAGAACGATGTCGATACGTATAAGCGCCCGTTTAACTTAATTCGAACAAAAGAGTTTAATACTTTATAACTTGTCACAATCCCGTCACAAATCCGCTTTACTACATGTGGCGTTCTAAAGGTTATTAGTGAAAAATTCAAGTACTTGCGTTTCAGTCAACTTTATTCGCATGCAGAAGTTAAGGTAAGAGAACAAAAGCTCTTTAGTATAAGCTAGATGGATCAATAGTTTGAAGACATCCTTCGGTGTTCGTACTATGCAGACGGACTAAAATTAATAGTTTGCCTTCATTTCAATTCTCAGTGTTAATTCCGTTGCTCTTGAGATATTACGAAGCTAGAAAATCAAAGCGTATGCAAGCAAGGGTCCAAACTTAACTAATGTTGATATATGTCATTCAATTAAGAATTTCAAGGAATTCATGGAAACGCTAAGGCTTAAATTACCCAATTTGACGATGTATGGAAATTTAATTTCCGAGTAGTTACCTACAAAGTGTTATAGGTCGACAAATGCCCGAACTTTAACAAATCCAGAAGCAGCTTGAAAACGAGTATCGCGATCCACAGAATATGGGGTGGGTCAATATTGCTTCGTAAAGGCATAGATAAGTCAACTATAAACACATAAACCTCAATGCAACATATATATTTGACCTATTATATGATTGCTTTCATTTATCGATGATTCTCTTAGAGAATTATTTAGTAATTCTAATTTGTTCTATATATTTTCCCACACCTTGTGTCTCCAACAATTTTTATTGTCGAAAAATATAAATACAGCCGGAAATTTCTTTCCTTGAAAATTGCTGTTCATTTATTTGTAAATTTTTCAGGACAATTAATTCAAGATGGCTAACTCATTAGAACAATTAAAGGCTACCGGTACTGTTATCGTTACTGATACTGGTGAATTCGAATCAATTGCTAAATATACTCCACAAGATGCTACTACTAACCCATCATTAATTTTAGCTGCTTCAAAAAAACCAGAATATGCTAAATTAATTGATATTGCTATCGATTATGCTAAAGATAAAGGTTCTTCTAAATCAGAAAAAGCTTCAATTGCTTTAGATAGATTATTAGTTGAATTCGGTAAAGAAATTTTAGCTATTGTTCCAGGTAGAGTTTCAACTGAAGTTGATGCTCAATTATCATTCGATAAAAAGGCTACTATTGACAAAGCTCTCGAAATCATCAAATTATATGAATCAATTGGTATTTCAAAAGATAGAATTTTAATCAAAATTGCTTCAACTTGGGAAGGTATTCAAGCTGCTAAAGAATTAGAAGAAAAATACGGTATCCACTGTAACTTAACTTTATTATTCTCATTCTCTCAAGCTGTTGCTTGTGCTGAAGCTAAAGTTACTTTAATTTCTCCATTCGTTGGTAGAATTTTAGATTGGTACAAAGCTGCAACTGGTGAAACTTACACTCAAGAAACTGATCCAGGTGTTACTTCTGTCAGAAAAATTTACAACTACTACAAGAAATACGGGTACAACACTATTGTTATGGGTGCTTCATTCAGAAATGTTGGTGAAATTAAAGCCTTAGCTGGTTGTGATTACTTAACTGTTGCTCCAAAATTATTAGAAGAATTAATGAATTCAAATGATGATGTTCCAAAAGTTTTAGATGCTTCTAAAGCTCAAAGTCTTTCTGAAGAAAAAGTTAGTTTCATTAATGATGAAGCTGCTTTCAGATTTGCTTTAAACGAAGATGCTATGGCTACCGAAAAATTAGCTCAAGGTATCAGAAATTTCGCCAAAGATGCTAAAACTTTATTAGCTCAATTAGAAGAAAGATTCTAAGTATAATTTTATAGTAATTACAAATATAGGTCAAATTGATGTCGGATCAAATTATCGTGCGAATTATATACATTTTTGTCAGATTTATAATATAGGTAATGACTTCAAGAGCTCCCATTTCTGATACAATAAAGGAGCCATTTCCTATAATTGAAGGTAGTGAAATCGTGAACGGATTTGGTAGAGGATCAGCTGAATTAGGTATACCAACAGCTAATGTACCAATAACTGATAAATTAAATGAATTAGAACCAGGAATCTATTTTGGATACGCTAAGGTTTCAGATGCTTGCAAAGAAATACTGACAAAAACGAGAGCTGATGGTAGGTTAGTTGAATTCAATAATGGAAGTAAATTAAGTGAAGTAGAGACGAATGTTTTTCCGATGGTTATGTCGATAGGGTTTAACCCTTTTTATAATAATAAGGAAAAAACTGCTGAAGTTCATATTATTCATAAATTTAAAAATAATTTTTATGGAGCCAAGATTAAATATGCAGTTCTTGGTTACATTCGCCCTGAATTAGATTATACTACAAAAGAAGCATTAATTGATGATATCAATTTGGATATAAAAACGGCTTTAGATGCCTTGAAATTATCTGATTATAGTAAATATGAACTAGTTTTATAGATTATAGAATAGCTCACTTTTCTTTGTCCTGTGTCTACCCATTTCCGATAACAAGCAATTTATGGAAGACAACTGCGAAATAATTCTTAAAGATATGGAGACGTTTGACGTATGTCAGCCGTCAAATTTTACATGTGAAGCGCTCCAACAGTGTCTGGATTACTTCATCATAGCAAAAGGATATTACTGTAGTGGTATGAGCTATGAATCAATAGCTTCATATCATCTAGGGATCATTTTATGTATAATTTTCTCCATTACAGTGCTAAGCCTAGTCATTAGCAATTACATGTTTGTTAATTTACACAACATAACTGATAGCTTAAAATTAAGCCCAAAGTTCCTTTACTTCATAATTATACCCTTGTTGAATTCTTTTGGTGATATTGTTAATTATTATAATGGCTTACGAATATCAACTGAGCTCGTCCTCGGTCAACTTATTGGTAGTAATTTAATAATTATAGCTTTAACTATGGGTATCATATGTATTATAAAACCTGTAAGTTTACATCAAAATAAGAAAATAATGTATGATGTTATCTGGTTATTTGATGTACTACTTTTATTGAATTATATTGTTTACGATGGAAAAATTACACTATTTGAAAGTCTAACTATGGCAGCTGTTTATTTATGTCATTTATTATACTTGTTCAAGACAAATCCTTTTTCTCAAGAAGAACTCATACCGATGGATATAGATCAAGAATTGGAAGCTTTAGAGCGACAAGAAGAGAATTTACATCACTCAGAGCCTTTATGGCTACGAACTTCTCATGATGTAGTTCACAGTATAAATTTCTTGATTAACACAGTTGTACCACTAAATAGTCCAAAACATTTGTTGTATTACTACTTAGCATTGACATCTTTTGTTGCATATTATACTTTCCCAACTATAACTGCAATCATTGTAATGTTTGGTATCGATTTGATTTTATGCTACGTCAACATAAAGTATGATACTAATCATGTCATGAATGGATTGGGTTTGGTTAATTCTATGATCATAATATCGTTTATTTCACAAGCATTATTAAGAATCGTTAAAAATTATGGATTAATTTTGAAGTTGAGCGATTACTTATTAGGCTTTTTGGTTTTCCTGGTAATCAATTCCATAAATGACATAATCACTAACGTGAGCTTATCCATAAAGTATTCTTCAATTGTAGGGTTAAGTGCATGCCTAGGAACTCCTTTGTTATTGGTTCTTATCGGTTTAGGTTACAATTCCCTTTTCGTGCCTAATACCTTAACATTTACGCTATCGACAAATTTTATCATTACTGCATGGGGTTTAGTGGTTATCGTAGCTGTGCTATTGATAACCGTTCCATTAAGATGGAAGTTTAATAGACCGATTGGTATTTTCTTAGTATTATCTTGGCTTGGCTTAAGTATGGTTAATTTTATAGTATAATAGACTTTCCATCATTAGCAATTAAATATGTGGTATCTTATTATTGACCAAATTTGAATATTATATGCTCTAACAATTATTATTACCAAAACTACAAAAAATATGCTTATGTCTTTCTTTATCTACTTATCCCTAAAAATCGTTTTATATAAAGAATCTTCGCTATGTAACTGAAGAATCTACTTCTGCAGATGAATCTCAAATGATATTGATCTAGCCACATCGAAGTTCGGCACCCGTCAATGAAAGTTCGATGATCTCCGTACTTATCAGTTAACTGAAGATGACTTATTGCTTGTATGCATTCTGCCAGGTTATGAGCTGTGAATCAATTCGAACCAAACAGTTACACACATAAGTCGAATGCTTCCCCTTTCTATCATAACTTTGTCTTTTGAATAAATCATCACCTAGAAGTAGCTTAACAACACACAAGTAACAATCCAGAGTGGTTAAATAGTCTCTCCAGAGCCAGTATATTCATGTCATGTCAAAGCAACGTTATAGGCAGTCAAAGTGGAAAGAATGATCGATAAAATAAATCTTGAACTTCTCATCATCATAATGAGGATAATTCGTGAATTTAGCTCTATACAGCAGAAATTTGACACTATGATGTTAAGTAACTTTCATCCAAGTAAAGCTGTCAGCTCAAAGTGGTATACTACCTATTACTTATCGATAGAATTTCGTATAATACCTAATTCCAGGGGATGGTGGAGGACATTATGAGGATTACGTAATCGGAGGGTGTGTATGCATTTATAAATATTTATCTAACTCTTCATCGAATGTATCAGAAGGGGTGGGAAATTCAGGTTTATATTGTGGATTAAACTTTAACCATAAGTCTAACACATTATAATACTGGTTCGTCTTTTCAATGTCCTTCAATTTGAACAATTTTAACTTTACATTATTATCAATATCATAAAAGAGGAGCAATTCCCAGTATTGATGAACTTTGAATAAGGATTCTAGTACTTTAGTATTGTTGAAAAGCCACTCAAGGTTAACAAGTTTGGTAACTGATGTGTGTTGGCTCAATGATTTAGCTACCAAATAGTTAGATTTGAATAGTTTTAAATCAATTAATTTGTCATATAGAATGGAGGTATTAAAATTTCTTGCTGATATGCCTTTCTTTAGTACTTCAATGGCCGAGTCAAACTTCTTGGTACTTATCAAGTAATTGACATATAGTAAATACATGTCATTGTAATTATTGGTTCTTAGTATAGCTCGTTCGTATGATTGGACAATGTGCTCATGAGGATAATGTAGCTCTAAAAACTGTAAATATTTCCTCCAAGTATTTAATTCTTCATTGGAGATATACGTTACATGAAAATAGTTAGCTATGTTCTTCTCAAATTCATATAGTTTGAATGCCTTGGATTGTGTAACAATGTACAACTCAGCTAAATTTTTCTTTGAAAGCTTATGACAGTATTGAAATGATTGTTCTCTCTCTTGAAACAACTTAAAAAAATATCCGTAATTGTACATTGGAATTTCAATTAGATAACGCAATAACAACTCATATTTCTTTTTGAACCTTAATTCGGGTACCACATCTTTGTAAGTTTGTAAGAATTCAAGGTATAGCTTATAAAAATCAGATGCAAAGTAATTAGTTCCGATGAATTTTCTGCAAGTTTCAAATAATTGTAAATATTCTGAACAATTCGTGGTTGATACAGGGTATGTTGATAACTTGAAATTCAAATATTTAATCCATAAGAGAGGCGAATAGCTTAGATATTTAAACGCTTCATCATATACTTTGTTGCACTCATCAAAGTTACTCAAGTCCGTTTCCATCTCAATATACTTAAGCCAATAGTTCTCTAATAGTGGATAAATTTTTAAAAAATTCTTATAGATAGCCCTTACGGACTGAACCCTTTCAGAGCTTGAAGCTTTATTGACATGAAGCTCTCGGGATTGGAGTAGGTCATTCCACCTTTTAAGATTAAATGGTTCCTTCAAAAGCCCTACTGACAATTCCATTACAGATGAGGTTTTATTTGAGCTGCGATTTCACACTTCAAATAGTACACTCACGTGACAATTGCAATCATATTATATAGTTTCATCAATATCAGTCTAACCCATAAATTTAAGAGGTAGAAGAGTTTAAGTTAGAATCCCTTGTAAAATCTCCTATCAATAATGATACGGCAATATTAAAATAAAGAGACGAACAATAGTAATAACAAATATGTTATTAGCACTTGCTCGAAAATACATCTAGCAAACCGATAACCAAGCGTTTTAGCTATTTCTCCACAAGATCCCCACTTATATGGCTCCTATCCTTCCACGGTTAGTTAAAGTTCCGGTCAAACAGATATTTTTTCAAAGTATAACTCAAATGGAGCAAAGAGCGGAATTTTTCTGATAATCATTTCATATTACTAATGGTGTACATATAGTCCATAATAAGAACAAATACGTGGACCTTTTAACCCTTTTCAATAGTATTACGGGCCCGTTCCACTTGTGAAATTAATAAGACTTATGTTACGGTTTGGGGGAAGTTATGGGGTAAGGCTCCGGGGTTATAAGCGGTACACGGCAAATCCTGAATCGTATCCGTGCTGGTAAAGATTTACAACAGCCCTGGAACCTTTTAAATAGCCGGTAGTGCAGTTGAGGCTATTTAGTAATGTCGAACTATAAAGCCATTGAAATTAGTAAAGAATTAATGTACTTTAACTGATTATTAATCGCCATAGACGCGTGTAGTTGAATATCTAAACCTTACTACATATAACTAACAACAGACTCTTTTATTACACCATGCATATATTAAAATCGAGTAGTTAATCTAAAACCGAGGGTGGCTAGCAAACAAAAATAAAAATACAATTGCCATATGGGGGAAAATGAATAGGTTCCTCCGGACAAATATATATCAGTCGCAGCATTGTATAATGTGCAAACCTACTGTGTTGCTTCATTAATTATTGAAGATCGTTAGAAAATTTATTCTCAAGCCGAATATTACTTTTTGAATTTAGTATATTATTAGTCCTGTACTCTACAGGACTATTATGGATATAATTACTATATAAAGCATTATATTAGTTCTTGTGATATGAAAAGTTTTACATTTTCAAATTTGAGACCCTCAAAGTATTTTTAAATGTCATGTCGGCACAAAAGACTTAGTCTAACGAGGTTCATAACCCTTATTGGAATATATTCAGCCTTATCTGCAGTAAAGATTACTACAAACCGGTTAATGAGTTAGACACAACCAAATGGCTTTTGCATCATCAACATAGTTGCCCCCAGAAACCCCAGGTTAGCTTTCAAGTTTGTAAAAAATTTTCAATTTACCTTTAATAAAGGTTTTATAACCCAGTAGCTTAAATTTAGTGATACCAAGACTATACTGTCATTCGTAAACAAATTTTCTTGCTCTGTCAAAAAAATTTTCTTACGCTAAGCTTGTCATCGTGATTATATACAGTAGTAAGAGCAGAAAATTCCTTTATATAAGCATGATAAAAAGACTAATTATTCCGACTTACATCAATAAAGCTTCTAGTGCAACAAACAAGTAATGCATATTAATTATTTGTTATGACGTATTATTATTTTGGTCGTCAGAGAAGTTTAATGTTTCAAAAAATATAAATAAGACATCAAAGGGTAAAATTTAAATTTTAACAAAGAAATTTTAATTTAGTTAATTAATATGGGTTGGAATTTTGCTTCAAAAACCAACACTTTTGGTCTTTCAGGAAGACCATTAAGAGCTGCAATTACTGTTACTGCTGTCACAGGTTTCTCCTTATTCGGTTATGATCAAGGTTTAATGTCCGGTATTATTACCGCTCCTCAATTCAATGATGAATTCCCTGCTACTTATAATCATACTGTAAACCAAGGTGCTGTTACCTCATGTTATGAACTTGGTTGTTTTTTCGGGGCAATTTACGCTTTGATGAGAGGTGATCACCATGGTAGAAGACCAATGGTTATTATGGGTTCTATAATTATTATTCTTGGTACTGTTATTTCAGTTGCTTCCTTTAAAGAACATTGGGGTTTAGGACAATTCGTTATTGGTAGAGTTATTACTGGTATTGGTAATGGTCTTAATACTGCAACTATCCCAGTTTGGCAATCTGAAATGTCTAAAGCTCATAACAGAGGTAGATTAGTCAATTTAGAAGGTTCTGTTGTTGCCGTTGGTACTTTCATTGCTTACTGGTTAGATTTTGGATTATCTTATGTCAATTCATCTGTCTCTTGGAGATTCCCAGTTGCTTTCCAAATCGTCTTCGCCGCTTTCTTATTAGTTGGAATGATTCAATTACCAGAATCTCCAAGATGGTTAGTTGCTCATGATAGAAAACCAGATGCGTTAGTTGTTTTAGGTGCATTAAATGCTGTTGAACCAGAATCTGATGATGTCTTAGCTGAGATTACTGTTATTTCTGATGCTATCAATAGATTCGATAAACAACAAGTTGGTTTCAAAGAAATTATTTCAGGTGGTAAAACTCAACATTTCCAAAGAATGTTATTAGGTGCTTCTGGTCAATTTTTCCAACAATTTACTGGTTGTAACGCTGCTATTTACTATTCAACTGTTTTATTCGAAAATACTATTGGTTTAGAAAGAAGATTATCATTAGTTTTAGGTGGTGTTTTCGCTACTGTTTATGCTTTAGCTACTATCCCATCTTTCTTCTTGGTTGATACTTTAGGTAGAAGAAACTTATACTTAGTTGGTGCTATCGGCCAAGGATGTTCATTCATTATTTCTTTCGGTTGTTTAGTCCATAAGACTGAAGAAACCGCTAAGGGTGCTGCTGTTGGTATTTTCTTATTTATTACTTTTTTTGCTTTCACAATTTTACCATTACCATGGATTTACCCACCAGAAATTAATCCTTTAAGAACTAGAACCGTTGCTTCAGCTGTTTCAACTTGTACTAACTGGATCTGTAATTTCGCTGTTGTTATGTTCACTCCAATTTTCATTGGTAAATCTGATTGGGGTTGTTACTTATTCTTTGCTGCAATGAACTTTTTGTTTGTCCCAATTATCTTCTTCTTCTACCCAGAAACAGCTGGTAGACAATTAGAAGAAATTGATATTATCTTTGCTAAAGCTCACATTGAAAAGAGACAACCATGGAGAGTTGCTGCTACTTTACCAAAATTATCTTTAGCTGAAATTGAAGAACAAGGTAATGCTTTAGGTATCTATGATGGAGATTTTGAAAAAGAACAAAATGAATTAAAAGAAGAAGTTGATTCAATAAATAAATCAAATGATGATTCATCAAATCCAGATAAAGCCGATGGGGTTTTAGCCAGTAATGATGCTGCTAACAAAGTTTAGAATGATATCCTTTAAGAGCTTTATTTTAATTTATATACTAGATATATCCTCATAGAGTTTCTTTTTAATGTATTTATATTCATAATTATGCCATATTAAATTCTGTGTTGTGAGAATACATATTATATTTACAAGTAGATCGTTAAACCCCTATATTATTATCAAAGAAGAAGTTTACCTCTTCTTCACCTAAAATTTTTTCAAGATTTTCATTAAATTCTGCTTCAGTTGAGAAAGTATATCCTAATTGATCATTTTTATTGGAAAATGGTGGACTGGTCATTGAATAATTTGGAGCAGGGTCAACGTTTGTATTAGTTGAAGCGCTTAACAAATTTTGAAGTGAATCATTCTCATTTGGGTATTTTGGTGTATCATTCTTTGTTGTCAAATATCCAGTAGGACCTGGTAACATTGATGTTGGGATGAAAAAAGGTGAGTTGCTAGTATCAGTAGATTTTGCATTATATTCAGTGGTTAAACTAGGTGAAAAATTAGTTCCAGAGGGTGGAGTTGATTCACCAGAAGTTCTGTTCTTTAATTGATCAAAGTTCCAATGTGCTTCTGTGGATATATAACTACCTGATTTTTGAGGGATACTAAACTTATTGTATAACTCAGGGCAAATTCTTTGACATACACTAGTCAATTTCTCCATAATTGCATGTTCTGACGTGAAATCAAATTTTGAGCGACTTTCAATAATCCTGATTCCAACATTCAAAATTACAGTGCATATCATAAACGTTACCGAATCTCTTTGATTATAAAATCTTTGGAATGAAGGGTCTGTTTGACCTGTTTCATTTCTTATAGATGTGAAACCAAAAAAATTATGAGTAACATCTACCATTAATTTGACATCTTCGAAAGTTTCTGCATTAGATGGTGAATTTAAGCAACTAGCTAATAAGCTCAAAAATGCCCCAAACGGGTAAAATAGTAACCAGTTAATTAATGAATAAGGAAGAATTTGTCTATCGATCTTCCTCACAATATGTAGAATAGTTCTAGCACTCTTCAAACCTACCGTTCGAAACCTCATAAGGTGAACATTATTACTTCCTTGGTCCAGTATATCAAGTCTTGATACTAACCGGTTTATTGTCATGAGATGAGTAAAGTACGTTAAATGAAAAGTGACCGCCATTTCTAAATTATGCACGTCGTCAACTTTACTTCTGAATACATACAGGGAGCTGAAATCAGGATCGGTGTAAAACCTCGGTTTTAGACTAGCACATAATCTATTAGCAAGAGAGTTCATCTTAGAATTCAATGAGTCTAATTTGAAAACTAATTGATCAATTGTATTCCTAGATGAGCTTGCACTAAATAGGCTTGTGTATGATTCATAACGAATTCGGTTCAAATAATTGATGAAATGACGCAAATATACTGAAACCCCCTTACGATCCAAAATGTATCGAAGGAATTGTGGATCAAGATCGTCAATCGGACCGGAGTCTTTAAATTTGGGACTTCCATCATAAATAGTACTTAATAAATCTTTTGCATTCAACGTTGAAACATCAGAAGGATTTATAAGAGGAGGCTTTCCCATCCTGTAACAAACCTCCATATCGTAGTACTCGCAAAACCACCATATGCTTCTACGAATTTTAGCGTCAGCCGGAGGTAAACCTATCAAAGTTTCCGATCGATGTAAACCGATCTCTTGTGAGTACCGAATCGCTATTGAAGCCAATATATAATTCACATGAGATTTGACCCAACTAGTCTCCAAATAACTAATTAAAAGTAGTATACCTTGAATAGTTGTGACACCATCACTCATCACACTGACGGTATCATAGTAGAATATTGAGTTGGCAAAAAATCTTGTTTGTAACATTACCAATTCAACAGTTGGATATTGCTCCGAAGCGGTACCACCATTGACATTCACATTATGAGAATTACTGGCGATTCTTTTATCGATAACAAATGAGACAGCTAACGCCAAACAGATATTCATGATCAACAATTCGGAATACTTAAACCTATAAGGTGGCTCAGAAGAGCTATTGGATAATTTGTTTTTATAATAGTTTTTAAATAATCCTTTAAGATGCTGACTGTCATAAAGTTCTCTTACTAAGAAAATCTTTTCCATACAATTAAGTAAATCGTACACCAACAGTTCATTATCAGGAAACCAGCCCTGATTCATCTTTTCTCGCAGTTCTTTATCAGTTGGTTTAGGACTGAACCATACTTCGCTAAAAGTTTTAACACAAATGGAGAATAAGGTTGGCAAATTTTCAAGCGGCACAAGCAAATCACCATATATTTTAGGTAATTTGCTTATTATCCATTCTAAACTTTTGTTACTAAAAATATGAAAGTTTGAATGATTACCATGATAAATATCACATACCACATACAGTTGAGTTACATTCGGATCACCTGGAGCAACAGGAGCTTGAATTGAGTAACCATCTTCAGCCGTACTCTTTTCATAATCTCCATCACCACCATCGTTATAAGTATTATTATAAAGTAACTTTTCATTTTCAATTGTATTCGGAGTTCTATCAACCAGTTCTGATGTATCATCATTACTATCAATTGACGCATCATATTGAGGTTGTATTAAATCATTGCCACCATTCATTTTATCAGCTAAATTTGTCAACAAATTCTCTAGCTTTGCAAGTCTGTTGTCAAGATCATTTATACTTTGTGATTTACTTGATTTAAGTTTTTTAGCTCTTGGTTTCCTTTCTGTTTCAGAGGGATAAACACATTCAATATTGCTTGCACTTTTACAATTTGTACACGGCTGATTACCATCACATTTTATTTTTTTTCGCCTACAAAATTGACAGGCTTTTGCAACCCTATCTCTTTTCTTCAAAGGAGCCTGATTCATCATATATAAGTAAAATGATTCGTTATACTACTCAATCATGCAAATACTGATAGGTGCAACTAAAAAAATCTTTAATTTACGTTAGTGCGCGATCAATTCCACTACTTGCAGATACGATATATATTTCTTGGAATCAAAACCCTAGGTTATTATCATAAAAAAAATTAGGCATTTGATTCATTTGAAAGTTAAGAATATTACTAATTGAATCTCCATCTATATCAATAGATCCATTGATAAATCCTGGTGATTGTTTTGAACTATCAGAGGTTGAAGAATTCATATTTGTTTGATCCATAAATGAACCACTATGGCTATGTAAACCTGGTCTTGATAAATTAACTTGTTCGGTTGGGTGCATTAAATTAGCCAATGATGGATTATAACTTGGTGAATTAGACTGATAAGCAACTGGTGGTTGATTCATATTATGAGGACTTCGTACAAGTGGTGTAGCTGCTTGTTGGGAGTTTGGTAATGATGCACTTCGTGGTAAATCTGTGAGAACTTCTTTTTGATCATATGTGGTAAAGAAGACATCAATACCGTCTTTTCTATTTACAAATAATTCAGGAGCATATTTTTTCAATTGAGTCATTTGATTTCTATGTGTTTCGCTTAAAATTATATCTTCTCTTGTTT
Organism: Yamadazyma pseudoaaseri; assembly: GCA_030674785.1. NCBI lineage: Eukaryota > Fungi > Ascomycota > Pichiomycetes > Serinales > Debaryomycetaceae > Yamadazyma > Yamadazyma pseudoaaseri. The sequence goes on along the minus strand of JAKUBW010000010.1, from coordinate 95,392 downwards.
TACTCTCTATCACTGCCGTTACAATACCAATGAAAAGTTTCATCATAATTGCAAATGTATCGACTTTTGATAATGTTCTTGAATCAGTCTGTGAAATGTCAATTTGATCAAAGAACAAATCAGATACTTTACATAGTAATGCAATATCAGCTTTGGTTTCTGGATTATGTGGATTATTCATACAAACTGACAGCAACATTAGAAATGCTGCAAATGGAAAAAATGACAACCATGCCTTAAAAAATTGTGGTAATTCTTGAATTCCCATGTTAAGTGTAATATGCAATAGTGTTCTAGCACTTCTAATATGAATTTTTCTAAATGTCATTATCTTGTAATTTTCAGCTCCAGTATCAATCATAAATGGAACTCTATTCGTCAACAATAAATGAAAGAAAAACACTAAATGATTATTGAGTAAATCTAATCTTTCTTCTTGACCAAGCTTCTCCATCCCGTAACTAAAACCTGGTTCATCATAAAATCTTGGTTTGAATTCATGTACCATTAATCGTGAAATCCTCAAGGTATCCATGTTTAATTCATCAAGGATATATTCCAAATTTTCAAGGGTATAAAAACTCCCCACGGAACAGAACAATTTACGATATGATTTAGCTCTTACTCTGGCGATAAGAAAATTTGAATATGTAGTAATAATGTGATAGTTACCTGCATCATAACAAGCATCAATAAATTCTGGGCTAAAATCAAAACTATTACTACTTTCATTGAATACAAAATGATTTGACTCAAGATTCATTTTTCCATGTTTATCAAATATGCCAATAATCAATTTCATATTTTCTGTGTTATCGTGGTCCAAATCTATACCAGGCAATACAGGTGCTTTTCCGTTCCTAAAACTGAATTCAATATCGAGAGCCTGACAACAATACCACACAAGCTTTCTCGCTTCTACCTCTTTTTCATCAAGTCCATGATAACTCTCGGGTCTATGTAATCCTAATTCTTGACAATATCTTATAGCTACAGATAAAAGCATATAATCTGCATCCATTGCAACTGTTGACTCTAAGGCCAAAAGAAACATTAAAATAGCTTGAATACTCTGTAGTCCTTCTCCCACGACACAAATTCTATGGTACAACAAAATACATGAATCTAATATTCCATCCCGTACATCAGCTAATTCAGTATCACTATATTTATTTTCTAATTCAGGGGACATTACTTTACAATTTTTATTTTTCAACTGATCACTATTCTTATCCATTTTTACTTCCAACATTATATAAAAGAATGCACATAAAAGTAAGTGATAAGATGTTGAAAACTTCTTGTGTTGAAAATATCTCTCAAATAAATTCCTTAATTCTTTTACATCAACTATTTTACTCAAGTGTGACAAATAGTATGCATATTGATCAAAAAGTCCAAAAACATATTCTGAATCTTCCATTATTGGTCGTTGTAAAAGTTTCTTTTTGTTTTCCGGAGTCACTAGCACTGGATCTACCCATTTTTTCATTTGATGTTTCATTCTATAAATGAAGTAATATGGAAAGTTATTGAATTGTTTCATGAGATGCATTTTATTTGATGCAAGTGAGTCTTTAATCCATTTTAAGGATTTGAAAGAAAACACCGAAAGGAACGAATGGCTTTCGAAAAATTGTTCTTTCAACGAATATGACAAAAATTCATTCTTTTCTTTTGATTTAGATTGTGCTTCGTCTGTTAAATTATCAAACATTTCGAGTAATTCAGCTCGATTCATATATTGCTTATTGGAGAAAGACTTTGATTTTGTTTCACCTCCATGTTCACCCTCTTCTTCTTCACCTTCTTCTTCGTCATCATCATCATCATCGTCATCATAAGAACTCCCGGTTCTCGATAAATCAACTGGAGTCGAGCTTTTCTTGATTGAAGAATCATTGCTACTTGGTATTAAATGATCTAATTTCAGTGATATATTACTAAGGAAACCTTCAAGACGTAAAATTCTATTTTCCATAGTCAGTATGGCTTGATTTGTAGTTCTCTTCTTCTTAATATTTGAACTGTCTCCTACCTTTTTACGTACTTTTTCAATATATTTACAAGTAACTTCTTTCAGTTGAATACAATTAGTACATGGTTGTCCTCCACTACACTTAATCTTCTTTCTCCTACATAATTCACACGCCACTCGTATCCTTTTGGATTGTGAATCATCACCCAACAATTGTTCCATGGTATTTGATTTGCTGAATAATAGAACTTGTAGTGGCTGCGGTATACACTATAACTTCGGAATAATTTTTGAAAGCCGGAGTTCAATGGATCGGGTATCGAGAAATTATTCTCACCCGAGGCAATGAATGATCATTATTTATTATATTACATAATCAATACTCTTGAAAGCAATTAGGTAAATCAAGTAATTGAGAAATTACAACTGCTGTATACTTTTTATCATCTTTTTGATCATCAGTAGAATTTTGAAGCATTGTTGTTAAATTATAAATTCTGTTTCGTTTAATCTTGTCTTCGTATTGGTCATTATATGTTTTGTTATACACTTGCGAGTCTTCAGGGCTCACAGATGTTTCTGAATGCATTTCAGTAGTACTTAATTGATCTGTATCTTCATCTGAATGTGAAAATACTTCATCCATAACTTCAAAGTAATTAGTTAGTCCAAATTCTTCCGTTAAGTTTCGATTCAATTCACTACTCAATACTTTAAAAGTTTTAACGTTACTCTCATAAAGCAATCACCAAATGATAATTTATTTTCAAATTCTGCTATCTCTTCGAATCCACTTCTTACATTGAAATTTTCATCGTATCCTGATGTAACAAATTTGATTAGAGATTTACAATCTAGTATTGTTTGTTCATCAGTTGGGTGTAAAATACAATGAGTCAAAAGCACCACAAATATGTTTAAAGATTGGTTTAAAAGCTCATTCCTCATGATATTAGTACATTGGATCAAGTCAACGGTGTTCAAGTAATCCAATCCTGTTCTTGCATAATTTACCGATATATCAACATACTTTTTGTACTTTTCATCTTTTACGTCAGTTTGAAAGACTGGAGTTCTATTGATAAGAACATAATGTGCATAATATTCCAACGTCAAAACAACACGAGAGAATGACTCATAATCGGTTATGGTAGTTTTGATATTGTCTAATTCCTTCCTCCTATCTGGTGTAAGTGGCCTCATTTTGGGATCTACTAAATTTAATATCACATCCAAAGATTCGTTGAAGGTTTCTAATTTATCATAGAATAGTTTACTATCTCTATTCTCTACTTGTGCTTTTATACTAAAAAGTTCACTAAAAGTTTCACGTTCTATCATTGAGAGTCTTAATGTGAAATATAAAACATAAGTTCTCTCCATTGATAATTCAAAGCCAACTGATCTTGCTTCATTTTGGGGTGGTAATGGGTAGTAACCATTGATAGGAAATTGCAACCCAAGTTGTTCAAATTCTTGGTCTAGCTGTTTTAAACTAGGTAAATCATTAGCAGTTAATAAGGGAGTCCTGCTCGACTTGTAACAACAAATTACGTCAATATATTGACAGAACCACCATAGTTTCCTAGAGTGATGATTCTCTGCCCCTAATTTCTTATGTGGGTCATGTACGTAGCTACCAAGTCCAAGTTCTTGAGCGTATCTAATCAAAAGTGATGATAACATGTTTATTATTTGAAAGTCAGTAACATAATAACTCTCCACGTAATATATCATCATTACCAAAGACTGAAGAGTTTCAATCCCTTCACTCATATATGAAACTCTTGTGTAATATCCTATCGCATTATTGAATGATGATTCTTGTAAATCATATAAGTCGCTTTCTGTTAGCTTACTTAGTGTGGTATATTGAAGCCTCACTTGTTTATCAAGCTTTGGAAGTTGCCTATTTCTTAAACAGACTGCTAAGAATGAATTCATAAGCATTAGCTCACTATACTTGAACAAATGGGTCTTCTTGGTATAATATAAATTGAAAAGCTGTTTGACATTATCAATCTCAAGAAAGAAAGAAAATACAAATGGTCTACCATAGGCATCAATGATATCTTGTACTAGATCTTGTTCAAATGGGAAATAACCAGCTCTTCCATTTTGTAAGACATCCCCTTTTACATTTGGATTCAGCCAATTTTGAGAGGCTGAACTTAAAGCCTTGTCAATGAGTCGAGGAATCTTCTCTAAATGGGCTAATATTTTGTCATTCTTGATTTTATTTTTCAACCACTTGATACTTTCATTCGAAAATATACCAAAGATACAATGGGCTCCAAAAAAAGTTCGACAACAAGAGCTTGATGATCCTGGTACAGGGCTGTATGAGTCACTAGTTGAGTCAACATCCAATATGCTTTCGGTATCTGATATACCACCAGTATCGGAGGAACTTATATGGTTGATAGGCGAAGACGCTAAGGCGTTGGATTTAACCTTGTTATCTAAATGATCGGATAATTTCAATAAAACATTCTCTAAAGCATTTAAACGTTCACTTATGTGTGAAAGTTCTTGCCTGCTGTTCGTCTTCCCCTTTCCTCGCTTTCGGGTAGACTTTATTTCAGGATAAACGCATGTTCTATTATAGTATGAACAGCTTGAACAAGTGTTGTTCCCATCACATTTACTTTTTCTCTTCCGACAATTCAAACATGCGGTCTTTATTCTTCTATTCTTATTGACTGTCATTTGCAGTGAATTAGTGTTTGAAAGATACTCGCTCATACTCAAATACCTTGTTATTCAAATTGCTACAAATATCACAATTGTAAAATCGGGTGAGTTATAAACAGTATATATGTGGAGACGGAAGGAATTGTGACGAGGTGTTCCGACCCGCTGAGGAAAATAATTGAGTACCGAACACCGAGTACAGAAACTACAATTTTGCAACTAAATCTACACATTTACATTGATTTTCGAGATATATTACATGCACCCTAAGTCATAGACTCTATACTGTTGGAGAAGTTCTCTAGCTCTCGATATTATATATTAATATTGTTGTTAATAATATTAGCAGCATTTTACACTTCCGAGTATTAAAAATTGTCACTACAACAAAAATAAGAGTATCGGGAATATTGTAAAAACCAGGGAAATCGCAACAGACAGAGCAGAATTGATTTTTTTCATACCAAATCCTACTTGACCAGAAATTTCCATGAGATCAGTACCCACAGCAGCTGTAATATAATCATGACGGCTATCAGTTGTTGAAGTAGAATCGTCATTCCAAGGATAATAATAACTGGTAGAAGTTGACCGTGAGCTACTTGATGTTGTTGCTGTTTTGGAGTTTGTTTGAGTGATATCGATAGAAGCACTTCTCGTCGGTATTGAATCTTCAATTACCTCGATATCTTCTTGATCAGTAAATCTAACTGGCGCTAAACCTATTTGTTTCGCATCTGTATCCACAACTAAATAGATGTGTTTGATGATATCAGCCCCAAATATATGGGAAGATCCCGTTTCAGATAAAAGGTTTAAAACACAGTTTTTAGGACTCACCTCTTTAATAAACTCTTGAACGGGGATTTCAATTGATAAATTGTCAAACTTAAACAGGAAACTGATTCCGCTACCATTACAATCAATACCATACTTACCATATGTAACTGAATAAGGAAGCAGCAAAGATGTTGCAATATTCAGTAATGTAGAATCCATTATGTATGAGACTGGTGAAGTTGAATCAAAGGTAACATTAGTGTTTCTTGAGACAGATATTTCTACTGTTTCATTATAGACACTAATACCAGTTGACTGTACTGCAAGACCACCATTCTTAAAATGGGAGAAGGAATAGTCAACTTCAGCAATATCAAAAATTTGTATTGTACCTGTGTGCTTAGCATGATCAACACCACCAAATAGTATGGACCCTTCCATATTATCAGTATTTAAAAGTAAAGAATAGGCAGCTTTTTTGGTATGGCCCTCGGATTTCATCCTTTGCAATAAGTTTTCGTATTTGTAGTAAGGTTCTTCAAACAGTGGTAACCCCAAACCAAGTATTCCAGCTGTGTTTGAGTCATCTCCGTATGCAAATGGTACTTCAGATAAAGTAATATCACCTACATTAATTGAGTCTGTTCCCCAAGTACCATAAACATAATCACCATTTGAAGTCCCTGGTAACTTTGACCGATTTCCGCTTGTTACATAACTATCAGATTCATCAGGGTCAAAAACATATGGATCACATGAAACGTTACATCTACCCTGATCACCATTCACCCAAAGATCTGAAGAAGCTGTATCTATGAATACTTGGACTGTTCGATTATTTGAACCAATTTGTAATTCCGTTATGAACAAATTATCATCCGAATTCAAACTTAAAGCTGTAGAATCCCTCTTGTTTAATTGAGTCTAACAAACCCTTCATTTAGGGTACTAACAACGGTTGTTATAAACAAAGTACTTAAAAATAGTGTTCTCATAAGACGACAAAGCCACTCGTGGCTATTGCCCTATATATATATCGAAACTAATATTTCGTAAATTAAAAGACTCCTGCATAGGATTTACCTAATATTTGTGAATGATAGGTCACAATACACGGTGCCTATTCAATTTGGGATCTTCTACGCACATGCATTTTAAGCCCCCTTTGCTTTAGGTTTTTCATTAAATGATTTACTCATTTCTGATACCGACAATCATTTGATTATGGCAATTGTTTTGTTGGTAATTGTACCATGGAATCATAATCCTTATGAGAGTGTCGTAATCAATTGGTTCTCGATTAGGTGAAAATTTTCGCACCGTAGAACATTCAATACTAATGGTGATAAAGAGGGCTCCAATATTGGGCAACAAAGAAGATGCTCAGTTCAATGAAGCATTAAAACTATATGATAGCAAGCAGTATAAGAAAGCTTTAAAATTAGTTGACGCAAATTTAAAAAAAAATTCCAATCACTCTGAATCTTTAACTTTAAAAGGTTGCATCAATTATCACATTGGAAATAAATCAGAGGCAGAATCGTATATTAAAAAGGGTTTAACTAAAGGCTCAACTAATTATATAGTAAATCATTTAGCTGGGATTTATTATAGAACCGTGGAAAATTACCCAGAGGCTGCTATTTGGTTGAAAGCAGCTATTGATAATGGCTCACCCAACAAGCAAATTTTAAGAGATTTAGCTAGTGCTCAAATTCATATTAGAGACTATAAGAATTTAGTACAAAGCAGACAAGGATATTTAGAGTTCCAACCAGGATACCGTGCCAATTGGACTGGTTCAGCTATTGCCCTTCACTCAAATAAGAATTATTCTGGAGCTGTTGCAACATTAACCAAAATTGAATCTATCATCAAAGAACACTTACAAGATCAAGATGCTTATGAGCAAAGTGAATGTTTATTATACAAGAGTGATATTATCTTTGAAAGTGGTGATATTCAAAAAGCTTTGAATACCCTTGAGGCTGACAAAGATTATATCAAAGATAAGTTAGCTTACTTAGAATATAAGGCTAAATATCTCCTTGTTTTGGGTCAGTATCAAGAATCGTCTTTAATTTACAGAAAATTATTGCAAAGAAATCCTGATAACGTGGCATATTATAAGAGTTTAGAACAATGTCTACATATTCATGAAAAACCCTTAGAAAAGAGGGTCAAATTATATGAAAATTTGGCTAAATTCTACCCAAAGGCAGATCCTCCTAAATTCTTACCATTAGGATTCATTCCATCGACAGACAATTTATTCAAGGAGAAAGTATCTGCTTACATTTTAGGACAATTAAAAAGAGGTGTCCCCGCTACTTTCGTCAATATCAAACCAATCTTGAAGAATTCAAAGAAATTGAAAATTGTTGAGGACGTTATTACCGATTTTTACTCAAACCAATTATCAAACTTTGATCCAACGGTTACTGTCTGGACTTTATACTTTTTGGCTCAATTGTACCTCTATAAGAATGACTTGGAAGCTGCAAAACAGTATATTGATAAAGCTATGGATCATTCCCCAACTTTGGTAGAATTGTATATTTTGAAAGCGAGAATCTTGAAACATTTTGGCAAATTCACCGCTGCAGCTGAAGTTATGGAAGAAGGTCGTAATTTGGATTTACAAGATAGATTCATTAATTCTAAAGCAACTAAGTACTACTTAAGGGCCAACGATGTTGATAAAGCAGTTGATTTGATATCCATGTTCACCAAGCTCGATGACAAAGCTGTTAACGGTTGTAAAGATTTACATACGATGCAAGCTAATTGGTTTTTAACTGAGAGTGCAGAAGCTTATCAAAGATTATACCATGAGTATAAGGAAGAATTATCCAAGGTGGAAAATAGCCCTGAAAATGAAGCTCTCATCAACGAGTTAACTGACAAGATTGAGACCGCAAGAGGTTTAGCATTGAAGAGATTTACTTCAGTTGTTAAAATTTTCGATATCTTTTACAACGATCAATTTGACTTCCATTCATACTGTCTTAGACGTGGTACCCCAAGAGATTATGTTAAGACTATTCATTGGGAAGATGAGATTCATGCTACTCCGATTTATGGAAGAGTCATGAAAGGTTTGAGTTCCATGTACCTTGAAATCTACGATGAACAACAAGCTAAAAAAGCAGAAGCCTCAGATGATGATGAAGTTAAAGTCAAAAAGAATAACAAGAAACAAAAGAAAGCCAAAGCGCAAGTTTTGAAACAAAAGGAAGCATTGGTTGCTAAAGTTGAAAGTGAAAAGGAGGACAAGGACCCATTAGGTACCAAACTTTTGAATGATTTAATTAATAACTCCAATGGAAATGTTATCGATCTTTTGATAAAATTGACTGAACCATTTATTAATGAATCAAAATCTAGTCAATTTGCTTGCGTGCTCTCATTCAAATTAAATTTACTCAAGGGTAAGTACATCTTGTGTTTGCAAGCCATTAAGAATTTGGATAAAATCTCGAATCGTGGAGGTAGAACTAACATCAAATTCGATAAAATTAATGATATGATAGTTGAATTATCTAATACTATTGTACAAGATAAATCTGTTAATGATGCTATCAAGAAGGTTGTTAAAATGGGTTTAAACTCTTCCTTTGATCAATACAAAGATTCTTTCGAGTCATACTTTTAACTGTATAGTCGTACATAAACATGTATATTTAATACTCTACCCGATATACTAATTGCTAATCCACGTATCCACTTGACTTCTAGCAACGCTACTGGCTAAGTTCAAAGTTTGCTTTCCCAATGGGAAGTAACTGACAGTATACCAAATAGCACTAATTAATTGTATTACAGCAAAAATGATTGATAATAATGTACTCTTCAATCCCACACTACAAACCAATGTCATTATGATACTCGTGATGAACACAACACTGAATATTATTCTTGTGGACAGGAATAAATGTAAAAGGTATGGTTTAGCTCCTTGTAAAACTCCGAAGCTTACTAAGAATAGAATTGAGCCCAAAGACCATAAAAGGGCAAACTTCCTTGGTTTCAAAGTCAAAATTGGGAACAAAAATATACATATCATATAGCAACACACGGAACCTCCAAAAGTTAATGCAAATATTAACATTCTATCCCATCTACTCAATTCGAAGTATCCAGGATTTGGTGTCACATAATTATCGTCATCCTCAAGGTATACCGAACTGTTCCTGAATGGATTCAATTTTTGCATCCTCGTCTTGAAGGAAGATTGCTGTTGCGGTTCTGTAGCTGGTGGAGGTAGAGGAGCTCCATCATCTTGAGGTAATGGTGAATAATTGCTGGTAAAAGACTTGAAGAAATTCATGCAACTTGGTAACTTTTCGGAATGATCATTTTAGGTAAAAGTCTCACCGAAACTAATAGAATCAAATTGAATATTTGTACATAATCATATATAATGTCTGTTGAAGTTGATCAAAAGCAGTATATTTCATCATACTTACAATTAATCTCCCTTTCTGATAATCAAGATGCAAATTGGTTCAATGGAGTTAATGACTACGGTAATTTACCCTCGTTAGGTCCTTCATTACCAGCCGTTAAAGGTGTTTTACCAACCGCTACTTCTTCTACTGAAACTTCTTTTGTAAGTCTAAATTTCAAGTCCATAAAGCCACCTTTCAAGTTTCAAACAGACTTACATCAAATTCCTGAATCAGAAAGTATATTCAAAGTGAAAAACAAACTTATTGACTCCTTAAAATTAGCTGAAAAAGGTGTCAAACCACAAGATATCAAATTATTGATTAAAGGTAAAGTTATCCAAGACAATGATACTGTTGCAAACTTACCAAGTACTTCATTCATGTGTATGGTTACTCAAACAACCCCTTCTATCAATGATCCAGAACCTAGTGTACCTTCATCATCACCTTCTGATATGGAAATTGATAATCATATTACTGAATCCACTTGGTCCAAGATATCCGATCTCATAAAGCATGACATCAAGAATGAAGAGAAAGCTAATTCTATTTTAAATAGTTTCAAGAGTTGTGTTTACCTGTAATATATATTTCATAAACTCATTATTTACCGGTCCATTTTGCCGCTATCATATCATTTAACCTTTGACCTTCAGGTTTATCAACCCTCTTTTCGTGTAAATAATAAGCACTTACTCCAATCGCTACTCCAATAAAAGGATCAGTCCAACGGGAAATTAAATACTTATACATACTTAGATTATTTTCGTAGTCAACGATGCCGCATTTTGTATTTCGATATTTAAGCTAAACTAACTTTTGAAGCTTTCCTGCTAAACCTCTTTTTCATCTTGTTGCTAATATTATTATTCCATGCTACACCACTCATTATGGATCTATGAAAACCATAAATATCATGAATATCATCGTCACCATTTAATAATTTACGCTCCTGTTTGTTCATTTCTGGCCCAATAATCGAATTCTTTTTATTCTTTAGTTTCTGCCTTTGCTTCGATACAAACTCTCTACATTTGTTTATCTCATCTTGGGATAGAGACCCATAACCATACCCACCTATTTTTTTGAAACAGTTATCGATTAATAAATTGGGGTCAATTAAGGTCTTGGGAAAGCTTTGCATGAATTGGAATAGCTCAATTTGCTCCAGTTCAGTATTTTTGCCATGAGGGTTTGAATTTTGGAACTCAGGACTATCAAGGCATGTCTTGAGTAGCGTAAGGGAGAACCTGAATACCGTTTTAGAACCTTCATACCACATAATATCCCAAATTCTTAAGACACTTTCAATAGGTAAGATTCCAATAAATAAAGACATAAACCATGATGAAGTTACTAAAGTTACCGGAGGTAGCTTGGTGAGAATCTTATCTTCTGAAAGAACTTCGCCTTCGAAAGTTTTACCCAAAATTGACCATAACAGAGGAATGTATTCTTTGATGCATAACATTAATACCCCTTGGTCGGTATGAACACCTTCCAAATTCTGAGAATGAACTTTCGGAATGATTCTTTCTGTCAAAATAACCAACATCCAAAAAGCCCTTTCTTCCGTCATGAATAATAATAATAAACCTGCTAAAAAATTCAATGACTGACAGTATCCAATTTGTGGTTGATAGTATGAAAATGCCACCAACACCCGCCTTAATGATTTAACCATAGATGTATCTACTCTCTCAGATTCCAATTTAGGACTCTTATCAGTACTGCTTTTGGTGATAGAATCATTAAAATAAATATTATCAGGAAATGTCCTATTTAAATCTCTCTCGATAACTTCCGTATCTTTATTCTTAATATCCACCGTATCTCTAACAATCTTGTCGTAGACTCCCACATTCTTGTTTAGCTTCTCATGCCCACCGGCATAAAAAAACCATGCACTACCTCTCCATTCACCAGGGATACCTCGCCTTATTAACTTTTTAACTTTGTCTGACTTTGGTGGGAACCTTGTAGGGACCAGGCTCTCTGATGCAAGTTGTAATCCATTGGATCTTAACAACGTATTCCACTTTTTCTTTCTATTGATTGTGTAATCCGAGTATTGACTAAACCATTCATTATATTGTTTTGTGGTTATGCTTTGATGCAATGATACTTTTTTGAACCCGTATCTATCGTAATCACTTTTTAATATTTCGGGGATCGTCTGGTTATTGATAGGTTTTACATACAGCTCTCTTTTGCTATTGGCTCTAAGTTCGTTATTCAATTCAATTGTACTACCTTTTCTATTCGCCACCTCTATTGTGGGTAAATTGATTCTTACAGCCTCTGGTACCACATTTGGACTCAAATTTAGCTTATCTATGGCTTGAACAGCGGTGGCTTGTTCGCTATGGCTCTCGTCATCAGTATCACCATACATATCGAGTAATGAATAATTGTTTGAATATCCCGAGTCGCTCCTCTGATGCAGCTTAACATCACTAGTATTCAAGTGGTTTGGATTTACTACTGTACCGTTAGCAGACCCATTGAGTTCTGATCCCATAATTGAAGCCACCTTACTTAAATGATAATGATGAATATTACAGCTGAGAACACTAAATTCGCACAAATTCGATTTCATACATAAGCGAAAGATAAACTATGAGTTGGAGAAACAGCTTATGGACTTCGCAACAGTATCCTTCATGTAAGATGCTTTCACTACCTGAAGGTGTTCTTATAACTCCAGAACAGGCATCAATATTTATAAAGAGTGCTTCCTATCAAATGCAATGTTATTTAGATGCGGTACCAATGATGACAACCGAAAGTGGGAATATACTAGGCTTAAATCCTGAAGATCTACCAATAGTGGTAGATTCATGGAAAGAATTCATTCGACATAACAGCAAAGGTTCCTTTGAGTATAGTGCAGTACCCATAATATATTCAATATCAGCCCTGGCAGTAATAACTTGGTTTCTTACGTTATTCGTATTAACTAGTTACACGATAAAGCCATCATTGATATTGAAGTCGTCAACAATATTGTCTTCAATATTCCTTGTCATAGTAATGGTGAGAGCAATATATGCGTTACATCTTCAACAGAAAAGTCATTATTTATGTGGAACCTTAATACTAGAAACGATTAATAGCCAATTATACTTGAATATCATCGATTTTATTGCTGTAATATTGCTTCAAATTAATCAAGTACAAGTTATTATGAGACTTTTTTCTAGACAAAAGGATAAAAGACTTACTCTAGTTGCTGGTTTAACCTTTAGTCTTTCATCTCAAATAATTTGGGCAATTACAAAATTTTATAATTTCAAAGCTAATAGTGAAGCTGGTGATATTTTGCCTACTTTCATATATCTTACTCGTACAGCTATGGCCATTTGTTATGCTTCTTTAATCTCCGTCTTCTTGTTGTTAAAAGTCAGAATCATTGTTGCACACCGAAGAATTTGGCTTTTAACTCTATTCACTTTCATCGTCATATTCGGACCGGTGGCATTCTTTGTTGCCGATGTGGCTAATGCTTTTGTATATGAATTATCTGAGATTTTTTCAGTTGTCACTTATGTGATATGTGTGGTTATTCCATGGGAATGGTGTAATAAATTTAATTTGATAATGAAAGCCCGTGAGAAAGAGGGGGTACTTGGTAGGCAATTTTACGAGGATGAGTTATATGAACTTGATGGCTTAGACTTATTTGTGGAGCAAGATGAATCAGATGACGAAGGTAATACAGATGCTAACGAGGGACCGGGTTCCTCTCAAGGTATTCCGAGAAGAAGGAAATACATAAGTCTTAGACAGAGTAAGAATGATAAATCTAATAAGATCTTTTCTACTTATGCTAAAACTAAGAGGGTCTTCGTAGATGTAGCTGATACAATCATTGCAACTGGTTTTGCAATACCGAGATCTGCTTCTGTCCAGACCACATCCCCTGCTTATCCTCAGAATCACAATAAAGCTGGTGAAACACTTCAATTAGGTGATCCTAACAGTCAGACGCTAACTAATAATGTTTCATCGGTTCCACTGCACCAAACTCATATTATGGGCGCTGATAGTAATGCAAGAAACAGAAGAGACGTGTTTCTTTACTCTACGAAACAGGTAGCTATTGAATTTAGTGATGAGGATTCCGATAATGATAATGAAAACGATAATACTACTGAAAATTGCAATATTCATAATGATACGGTACTAGGGGAGAGGTCAGCTAATAGTGGTAATCGTAGTATCACTTTCATAAACGAGGAAAGTGATGGATAATGACTTTATGATATATACGTAATAACTGATTATATGATTAGTTTTGATGGCGTTTTTCGTGTCCTCTTTTAGCTATCTCTAGGCATTTCTTTTCATACCCTGGTATATGAATGTATTCGATACCACCGTCTGCAAGCTTTTTTGTACTGGTGTTATCTTTAACGAAATCATCTGGTTCTACGACTCCTACAAAACATGTAGTGATTTCCGTTTCGAGGATCCTATCTGCACAGGGAGTATTACCACTGAGTCTGAAAGTACATGGCTCCATAGTTGTATAAAGTTCCGTTCCCTTTGGTGGTAACTTGCCGGTTCTCTTCTTATACTTATCTAAGGCACATTGCTCTGCATGAGTATTACCTGGTAACTCCCTAGTGTACCCAGTTTCTAGAATTTCACCGTCGTAAACAAGAACAGCCCCTACGTTGAATTGGGTTTGAGTTTCACCACACTTTTCTGCTTCAACCATTGCAAGCTCCATAAACTTTCTTTGGGGGATAAAAGCCCAATCTGGGTATTCCGTTTTATAAGACCATGCTTTATCTGATGCCTCGTATCTATACGCATGGAGCCACAATTCAAGATCATTAGGGCCAGGATCTGTATATAAATCCGATTTGCATACTGAACATATCTCTCCCAGTAATACTTCACCATCTTCTTCTGGGTGAATCCAAGTGGACACAGCTCGATCTTTCCCTATTCTGTCGAGTCTGGGAATGATTTCTTGGTCATCTGCTTCATTGTTTTTTCCCAAACTTTTACCCCAAACGTATTCACTTGAGTATATTGGATCATTTGCTATTGGGTGGCCAACATATTGTAAATGAACTCTAATCTGATGTGTTCTACCAGTTAATGGTAAACATTTAACAATTGATGTATTTGACTCTATGTCATAAGATATTCTCTTGAAAACTGTCTTGGCGTCTTTTCCATTTACTTCATCGATCCTGTTAAGCCCGAGCTTTGGAGATATAGTACGAAGCGGCTTATCAACTGTGATTTCATCAATTGGGAACTTTCCTACAACTCTTGCAATGTACTCTTTTCTTACGGTCCTATCCCTTATCTGTTGAACAAAAGCATCTGCACCTTTGGCATTCTTACCTAAAAACATCAACCCACTGGTGAGTCTGTCCAATCTATTACAAGGATGAACTACCCTACCCATTTCATGTTGGAAGATTTTCGTTATGGTGTTGAATCTGTACCTTCCTGTGGGATGAACAGGTATACCGGATGGCTTATCTATAGCGATTATATCGTCATTTTCAAACACAATTTTGATTGGTTTAGAACTGACTGATGGCTCATGTCTATGCGATCTATGACTAATCAAATCACCATTTCTAACTACTGATTCTAAATTTGCCGGCTTTTTGTTTAATGTTACTTGACCAGCAGAAATAGCTTCTTTATAAAAATCAGCGTTTTTATCTCTGAATTCATTAACAAATATGTCAAGTAAATTTCGGTCTCTCCAACGTAACTTGCAATAAGTTAAATAAGTAAAAAAATATGGCGGGACCTTTCTCAATCTTCCCTCTATTATATAGCTTGCTCCTTCCGTTTCCTCTTCGTGTATCGTTTTCTTATTGGCTACTGTATTGGTGGCGTCAATGTAATTTTCTCCACCTAACTGCTCATAAGCAGTCAATTTGGCTTTATCTATATCTTGTTGTCTAACTCTGAAACCGTTAGCATCCCTTGCTTTTTGCTTCCAATTTGGATTCTTTTCTTCTGGTGCTTCAGAAGCAGCTCTCTTGATTCCCGATCGTATATTTTCTGACATGTTGATTATTCTGCTAGCCAATCTTCTGATCATATAAAACAATTTTTTGCGATGCGTCAGTTGCCCCATATATTACATTCTATATAATACCTTGTTTCTTTAATTGTATATAATCTTTCTCAGCCATAACATTCCCTTCCTCATCTTCAACTTCTATGGCGTTCTCTTCTTCTCCTTCTTTTATTCTCTCATCTCTTTTGATATTTTTCCATAGTGTCACGGCCTCATCGATAGTGGTAATATTAACAAATAACGCCATTTTACTGGATTCAATTCCTAACATTTTTAATCCATTTTGATGCTTGACAGAACTGAAATGTTTTTCAAAGTTGAGCCTTCCTTGATATGTGATGTTACCACAAATCTCACAATTATAACTGTGATGTAATCCTTGAAGTTTGTATAACCAAAAGGGAATAGGTGCCCCATCAGGACCAATGGGGAGGTCCTTGAAATAGTCTTTATCTTCTTCATCGGAATCTCCATCATCTTCGCCCTCAGACGAGTCTGAGTTGGCTGTAGTATATTCAGAATCCCCATCAATAAGTTCTGATGCTTCGATCATTCGCTCTCTTTCTGTCATTCCCTCTTGTCTTTCGACATTATTCACAGTTTCTTCGATAGTAGTCTTCAAATTTGCAGCTAAGATTTTGATTTGGCTTTCGTATAGTTTTACAGGTGGCACGCTAATGCCTTTCTTTTGATTATTTTTATGTTTTTTACCTTCAAGATGCCCTCTGTAGACACTTTCTTTGCTGAAATATTTATCACAAGCTTTGCAAAAGACTTCCCCTTTCTCGTTGACCTTTTCCTCACTGTCATCGGATACATTGACATTGCCGATAAGTTTACGGTGGTCGTCCAATGGCTTTGTCCGTTCAAGAAACCCTATCAAGTAGTCTACTAAATCCTTGGCGTACTGCTCATAGAGATTAGTATCAGTGATATCCCTGTAATCAAGCTTACTAAAGTTACGTAAATAGTCAATATAAGGCAAGTTATTTTTAGTTAGAACCCTATATGTTTCATGGAACCTTTTCATGTCAACAAATCTACCGTATTGTTCATCAAGTGAGAAGAGTGTGTCAACATCTACGAACTTGGATGCCTGTTGACTTATAGCATGCTTCCTTTGGACTCTCATCTTCCCCTTCTTGGTACTCTTCACTTCGTGCATTGGGGCACTCGAGTACATGGAGTAAATGGATTTCAAATCTTCATGGTATAGTTGGTGATTTTGACGACTTCTTTGTTCTTCAAATAAGGTATCGAATGATTTGAAATCCTTCTTCTTATCAGTAATCTTTTCTAACGACTCAAATATGATATCCTTGGACAAATTTTTTAACTGGTGGACGTTAGCGATGTATTTGTCACGGAACACCTTCAATTCGTGTGCTTGAATTATAGTCTCCTTCTGGGAAGAGTTCTCTTTATCAATTAAAATATCATCTTTTTGTCGTATTGTTGATGGTACCAATTGAGGATTCTTCCTGAACCTTTTGCTAGTAGCATCTCTAATTACATCAATCTCTTCCAATCTAGCTCTTTGAGCTTCAATAAATTGAGACATAAGTGATGAGATTCGTTTTCTACAAAATGCAATATTTGCGACTTTAGCGAACTAAATTAATAATTGCTGCTGTCATGCCTGATAAAGATCTTGATCTATTTTTGTTCACCTTCAATTGTGGGAAAAGGGGAGTCGATGAAGATATCTTCGCTTCGAGGATAACTAAAGTATTACCAAAGAAATTGGCCAACTTTTATGTTTTTGGGCTAGAGGAGTATTGTAATATACTTGAAGGGTCCTTTGAGGACATATCTAATAAGCTTTTCATCAATTTTAATGAGTGTATATTGAGAATACTATCCGAATGGTACCAGAAAGGATTTCAGACGGTTGATTTGGTGCATAAAGGTGCCATTGGGTTAGTAGTTTTGACGCCCTACCCACTGCAAGTTTTGAAAGTAAAGAGTGCTACAAGTTCTTGTGGATATCTCTATTCTTCTTTGAAAGGGGCAGTGGGTTCAAGAATTAGATTCAAGCCATTAGTTGGCTCATCAGATTCAGTGGAGGTTACTTTTGCAACTGCTCATTTATCTGCATTTGAAGGAGAGTACTACTATATCAAAAGGAATAGCCAAGTAATGAGGCTTATGAGGGCCTTAGATTTTGGGGATGGAAACAGCTTCTTAAAACCTGGATCTCATGCTTTCTTTATGGGAGATTTGAATTATAGGACAGTAAAGAATATTAAACACGAACAAGAAACGGTTGAAGAATTAACTGCCTTGCAAGATCAAACATTAACCGATTCTCCTTCAATTGAAGAACTTGTTCAAAAGTATGATGAGCTTAGTCAAGGTATACGAAATGACGAAGTTTTCATGGGATTTACGGAAGCGTGTATCAATTTTCAACCAACTTATAAATTTCATGTTGGATGTGCAATTTATAACACAAAGAGATCACCATCCTGGTGTGACAGGATTCTTTATCAATCGACATACAACAATACCTTCATTCAAAATAAGGAAAACAATCTATTACCAAGAATTAACTCGTATGACAGCTTGAAGAATATTTTCACTTCAGACCATCATCCGGTATATTTATCGATATCAATACCATTTAAACCCCCAGAAAGTATTGTTTCAGAGAATGGTTATTTGAAGATTTTACCTAACGACCAAGTCATTGATCACTTTCACCGTAAAAATGCAACTATGGGATACATAGATACCAGCAGCGGTCCAACGCAAATTTACGTCAAGTCAACTATCATCGATAGGATAATAAATGCAGTGATTACTCCTTTAGTTGACAGGTTAATAGGGAATGGGTTATGGTTATCGACGACGCATAGAGGAAGAATGGTACTACTATTTGCTTCATTAATCGTGATTTCGGCTTACTGGTTTTTAACATAAATTGTGAGGCTCAAATATCCGTCGCTAAGCGATATTTACCGATGGAATATATAAATGGCACAAATGCCCCCAAATTTAATATAATTAACTAATTTAATATAATTACTATATAAATAACCTTTATTATTCCCAAATGAATCAAAACTTCTAGCATTCACGTCCTTTCCCTTTATCACTTTACCAAGGAGTTTAATTTCCGGAATAATGGATATATGAACCTTGAGAGGACGAAAAATTTTCATGTTTGATGCCCTCGAGATGATGTGGTCTCTATAAGTTTCCCAGCGCGGGAAGTGAATAGCAGCAAACCTCTTTAAAGTGGAGATAGAACCCCCAATTAACAGGAAGTTGTCTGCAAAAAACGCTTAATTCGGAAATCATTTTCTACTAAATTTACTTAAGAAAGACTTTACCTCTGCCCTAATGAACGATGAGTGTATTGACTCTTTTTCTATATTTGAATAGTAATGGGTAAAGATTCAGATAATGGATCTGATTCATTCCAAGTTTTCAATACTGTAACAACTGACATCGAATCGAAAAGCTGGTGGATCGATTTCAAAGATGGCTTTAAACGGAGTACCCCAGATGTGGCTTTTGAAACTCATGAGATGAACGATATTGAAAGAGCCAACCAAGGAGTTGAAAAGTCACCTTTGGTTAAGGATTTGAAAAGTAGACATATCCAAATGTTAAGTTTGGGTGGTACACTAGGTACGGGTTTATTCATTGGTTCAGGTTCAGCCTTAGCTACCGGAGGCCCTGCTTCATTAATTATTGGGTGGGGAATAATAGGTACCATGGTTTTCAACATTGTTCATGCTTTAGGTGAATTGTGTATAGCATTACCAGTCAGTGGTTCATTCTCTAGTTACGCAACTAGATTTGTTGACACTTCTTGGGGATTTGCAGTGGGTTGGAATTATGCGCTAATGTGGTTAATAGTATTACCTTTAGAATTAGTCGCTGCAGCTATTTGTATACTGTACTGGAATTCTGAAATAAACCCAGTTGCATGGGTTGCAATATTTTATTTTCTAATCTTAGTCATTAACTTATTTGGAGTTAAAGGTTACGGTGAAGCTGAGTTCATACTAGCTTTATTCAAAGTTGTCGCTTTAATTGGTTTCATCATTCTTGGGGTAGTATTAGTATGTGGTGGTGGACCTACACATGATTTTATTGGTGATAGATATTGGAAGAATCCTGGGGC
Source organism: Yamadazyma pseudoaaseri (assembly GCA_030674785.1). NCBI lineage: Eukaryota > Fungi > Ascomycota > Pichiomycetes > Serinales > Debaryomycetaceae > Yamadazyma > Yamadazyma pseudoaaseri. Next base: position 75,293 of record JAKUBW010000010.1, on the reverse strand, counting down.
ATTCGCTAATGGCTTCAAAGGTGTATGCTCTGTTTTCGTGACGGCTCTGTACTCTCTTGCCGGTACTGAGCTAGTTGGATTAGCAGCAAGTGAATCAGAAAATCCTTCAAAGACCCTCCCTAAGGCAATAAGACAAGTATTTTGGCGTATATTCGCTTTCTTTTTTATAACTTTAACAATAGTTGGGTTGCTTGTACCTTATGATTCACATCAACTTTTTGGCTCAGGATCTTCGGTGTCGCCTTTCGTTATTGCTATTAATAATGCTCATATAGCTGTTTTACCATCTATTTTCAATGCAGTAATTTTGATTTCAGTTATTTCAGTAGGAAATTCGGCGGTCTATGGATGTTCTCGTACTATTCAAAGTCTAGGAGCTCAAGGATTAGCACCAGAGATTTTTGGCTACGTGGATCGAAAAGGAAGACCATTGGGGGGCTTAGTGATATCAGGAATATTCGGTTTACTATGCTTTTTAAGTGCTTATAAAGATCATGAAGAAGTTTTTGCTTGGTTGTTGAGCATAAGTGGATTACTGACAATATTTCTGTGGTTCAATATTGGTTTATGTCATATTCGTTTTAGAATGGCCCTCAAGGTCCAAGGTAAGAGTGTCAACGAACTACAGTTTACCTCCATCACTGGAATTTGGGGTTCAATTTATTCAATTATTCTATTGATGCTAGTACTAATTGCCCAATTTTGGGTTGCGTTATTTCCTGTTGGAGGAGACGGGACGCCTAATGCCAAACACTTCTTTCAAAACTATCTTGGTGCTATAGTGGTGGCAGTATTTTACTTGGGTCATAAATTTTACACAAGAAACTGGAGATTAATGATCAATTTGAACCAAATCAAGGTGTACTAATGGTCGTGTTAATTACCTTCGATTACTTTTGTTCTTTTGTTATTGTCATCCTTTACCGCTCCCTTTTTCCGTTTCATAGGTTTTGATGGACGGCTTTCCCCATCGGCATATACGTCATCAGGTAATTCATGGACCTTGACATTTTTTATTTGTATAACATTAACCCCGTCTTTAAAGGTCGGCCAACTTTTACAAATGGTGAAAAACTCCGTGCATGGCCTCTGTATGTCTAGTTTCTTTGTAGCGTTTGCATGCAAATTTATCTCCAATCCGATGTACATCTTTGTCAAACTCACAGGTATCTCTTCGGTAGGTATTTCGACCTTACTGGGGTGTTCTACTCTATCTAATCCCTTGCTGAATATGTCCCCCTGATGACTTCCATAAGCTGAGATTAGTCCTTCTGCTTTTTCGGCTGTTGTACATTTATAGGTGTCTTCGAATTCCGATATATACGGATGGGCTATCAGGACACCTTCTGTAACTTCCAACTTTTGAACCAATAGCCTTAGTTTACTTTCAACAAAACCAGCCCATTTTATATGTTCTTGGTAGGAGTCTTTAGTAGCCGCAACTACACACAAGTAAAACTTGTATCTAAAAAAGAAGTTATGCCTTTGTAGCAAATCTGACCATGTTTTACTACCTTCCCTGATTTTGCCCATTATTGAATTTCCTCGATTGAATTCCTCCAATATAATCTTTTGCGTGGAGCTGGTAATATTATGTGTGGCACACATGGAGGGGTAGGCAGGTGTAATAACTGGCATTTTGTGTAATCTATCCTGTTGATATAGCTTAGGGTTCCATACTCTCACCTGAAGAGGACCGTCCTCAATCTGTTTGAGCAAAACAGGTTGCGGCCAACTCCATTGAGAATATATTTGAAAGAACTTCTCCACAATCACAGCACCTACAGCGTTCGGGTATAGTTGACAGATCCTTGCAACAAGCATGGCCCATGCGACACCTCCTGGGAAACCAAAAACATTCGCATATATCGCCCTTTGTTTAGCCCATATTTTTACACAACGCAATGCATGTTTAAAAACAGTGGGTTTAGGCACTAATGTAAGAATTTCATCGGTGACACGAGTACCATTCAAGGACCTCAAGTCACGTTCATCCAAATTTCTCAATAAATTCTTGTCATCTAATTTTAAGTCTCTGGGAACTTTCGGTAAATCTAACCTGGCATAAATCAAATCGATGGAGATACCCCCAAATTCCATCTTTATAATTGGAACAAATGCATCAGGTACAGGTTGCATCTCTTCCAACTCTGGCCTTTTACTCAACAAAGTAGGGAACGTATCAAAAAAATCGTTTCTTGTAACATGTTTAGGTACCACAACTAACGTATCGATATCAGATCCTGGGCCATGGACACCCAACCTGTAGGAGCCAAAAGTGAATATCTTTCCACCTGCATCCTTTGCCATTCCTTCACTCATATTTTTGTTTTTTGAAATGGTGTAAACAAAATCCTCTGCCAACTTTTGCAAGATGTTAAGAATGTCGACTCGCTTTCTAGTTTCGGCCTCACTCTCGAAAGAGCCACGATTCCTTAGTTCTGATATAAGTGAGTCATTCAAAGCTACTTCTTGTGGGGTGGGGTTCGCAGTCGATATGGGAGGCGTAACCCCGTAGGTGGATTGACTCATTAAGCTGAAGGAACTAGAATCAAAATTTTACGCGCAGAAATACAGGTGCAAATGAGGCAGTTAAAGATCACGTTTCTTAGCTTCACTATGGTGAGAGAAGTTGAAGTAATGTCAACGGAAGTTCCCAAGAGGCAAAGCAATTGCTTGGGGGTTTGTTTTTTTTACAAATATCTAATACAAGTATCGTATTTGAAGGCGACTTCGACAGGTTTTGTATTTGTGCGCGGCCCCTGATTCTAAGCTTCGTTTTTAAATTGCTGAGCATGGGTTTAACAGCTAAACTCGACAAATTGAAGCTCAAAGGTAGCACCGAAAGTGATCAAGCTTCGCCGCCAGACAAAGAATCTGCACAAACAGGTAATAATACCGATGACATTGACGAATTAGACAATGAAGGACAATCTATTCTCATGGGAATCATTTCTCAACTTAGACCTGGATGTGACCTCTCCAAGATAACTCTTCCAACTTTCATTTTAGAAAAGAAATCAATGTTGGAGAGAATAACTAATTTCTTTCAAATTCCCGAAATACTTCTCCAAGCTAATGAAACTGATGACGATATGCAAAGGTTTATTCTTGTTTTGAAATGGTATTTAGCGTCGTGGCACATAGCACCGAAGGCGGTAAAGAAGCCATTAAACCCGGTTTTGGGTGAGATATTTAGCTGCTACTGGGATGACCTACCAGCTGGAAACTCAGCTTACTACATATCAGAGCAGACGTCACATCATCCTCCTAAATCATCCTACTTCTATTTGGTACCAGAGCAAAAAATTAGAGTAGATGGTATTGTGATCCCTAAGTCGAAGTTCTTAGGTAATTCATCTGCAGCTATGATGGAAGGTTGGGCGCATGTTACTTTTGGAAGAAGAGATGGAGAAATGTATCTAATGAACCAACCTAACGTATATTGCCGAGGTATCCTTTTTGGTAAATTAAGATACGAACTAGGGGACCATATGTACGTGAGGTGTCCCAAGACAGGATTTGAAGCAGACATTGAATTCAAGACTAAAGGTTTTATAAGTGGTACATATGATGCAATTGAAGGTGTCATAAAGAATGCCACTGGTAACGTGTTATATACGATCAACGGAAAATGGAATGAAGTTATGTACATTACCAAATCTGGCACAAACAAGAAGGAGGTGTTGTACGATACTCTGAAAACCATTCCTTCGAAGCCTAAAGTGAAGCCCCTCGATGAACAGTGGGAATACGAATCCAGAAAGCTTTGGAAGAGTACAATTGATGCTTTGAGTAAAAGAGACCATGTGGAAGCCACCACGGAAAAATCTAAGGTTGAAGACGAGCAGAGACAATTGGCAAAAAAGCGAATCGAAGATGGTGTTTCTTTTCAACCAAGGCTTTTCCAACCTGTGTCCATTAGCGATGAAGAGAACCAAGATTTGGAATATTTGATTTACAAGAAGTTCGACTTGAAAGATGATCCTGAACACTTGAAAGAAAAGATCTATCAGATCATGCCTGTATTACCAGGCCAAAAGTTCGAAGACAAATTCCACATACCAGCTTTCAAGAAAGACTAATTGAGCTACAACTTTATAAGCTTAGAGATAATATTATGCGTTTGTTTATTACTAATATATATTCCGAATTATTCACGTGAACCGCGAGGTTCTGCTTTTTTTTTTGTTTTCGCCAGATTGTACTTGAGAAGCTCGCCAACCATGGAACAAGAAGAATACGAAGACCTTCTATTGCATATCACCGAGGAATCAACTAGTGTTTTCCTGTGCATAGAGATATTAAGCACGTACTGCAATAATATAGGTGTTTCTCATTTGGTTGCAGAGAGACTTCGTTCATTTCCTTATACAGAGCTTGAATTTTATATTCCACAATTTATTCAATTAATGGTGAGTTTTGAAACTGATTCTATGGCTTTATCCGATTTGTTATTGGATTATTGTGCCAAATATCCTCATTTTTGCCTCATTACTTTCTGGTATTTACAAAGTTACGTCTTCGAGTTGAAAGACAGCCCAGATTCCTACTCGTTCCATGTCGTCAGATCATTTATCAACGACATTCAAAATATCATGTTCAATCAGGAGAATATTAGGACACATGAATTGCTTAAGTTCCGCGAGAACACACACCCCGCTGTCATTTTATCCAGTAGCATCGCAATGGCAATGGCTTTACCTGCTGCTGCCACTTTCATAAAACCAATAATTGTTTCTCAGTCAAAACAGAGGAAGTCGTTTCTATTTAAATTAGCTAACCTCCACAAAACGCTCACAAGAAACAACACAATCAGTAATAGAAACATACCATCTGGTTCACTGTTCGATAAGTCACAGATTCAATCAAGACACTCAGAGGGGAGCAGGTCCATGAACATATCAATCGCTTCGACGAAAATTGATGATCTGACGAATAGTTATTCTGACACAGAACTTTTGGATCGGGATATCAACATAAATACCAAAATAAGATCAAAGAAATCTGAACAGCTAGACAAAAGAAAATCAGAAGACGCTGGAGCTGTTTCTTCAACCCAAAATCGGATTACCTCGAAATTAGCTTCCCATTCATTACCTGATTTGCGAAATGATGTTGAAACTGATATGGATGATATCGCTTTAACACCTGTGCTCTCTAACGCGTCTTCTTTGTCTTTATCTTCAACTGATCAAGGCCATGATTCTCGCTTGGCAGCAAAGAAACTCTTTTCGAGTCTGACGAACGAGCAAAAAGTGAAGTACTTACAAATCAATTATTTCAAGAAAGAAACGGAATTTATCATGGCGCTTCAAAATATTTCCATAAGGTTATCCCAAGTCCCCAAGGAGGCAAGACTAACCTCGCTCCGAGCTGAGCTAGCAATAATCAACAGTACTCTTCTTCCTGCGGAAATAGATATTCCACAGTTACTTCCTTTAAGCTCACAAATCAACAAAAAGTTTCACAAAATTTTAAAGCTAAACATCAATGAAGCTTGCGTTTTGAATTCTGCAGAGAGAGTTCCCTTTTTGTTACTTGTGGAGTATCTTAGTGAAGAAATGGATTTTAATCCTGAGACCGATCAAAATAGATCACTACTATCTGGTATTAATCCAGTAACAATATTAAGCTCAAGAAACTTGAGGCCGAAGTCTCCTATTCAAAAGATGGACAGCAAGTCGCATGCAGAACAAGAGGAAGATTTAGGTGACGCGTCAATGGTCACTTTGGCAAACCAGAAACATTTCATGGCCCAACATCTTGGGCCCGAGAGGCTCACACAATCAAACCCTTCGACTAACCTGACAACTGAATTAAAAAACGAAGGTCGTCATATTCTGCCTAGTACAGCTGACGTGTTTTCAACTAAAGATCTCTCAACTCAAATGAGGATAGCTGCTGTTATGTTAAGGCAGTTAGAGAAATCGGGACAGGCTAATTCGGTTCAAGCCGCCCAAATAAAAGCTCGTATTATCGAATCCATGAAGCAATTGCAAGATAAATTTGAAAACCTTGGATACGATCAGATCAACGAAATTGACAGTGTCAACATTGGCCAACCTATTCCCGATGCCGGTGCTAGGAAGCTTGAAAATGATTTCAAGTTGGGAGAAGATTGGCTTACTAAAAAAGATCGCATAAGAAAGTCCAGCATTTATGGACATCTACGGAACTGGGAATTGTGCTCTGTCATTGCAAAAAATGGGGATGACCTTCCCCAAGAGGCGTTTGCGTGCCAGCTAATCTCGTTGATTTCCCGAATTTGGAAATCACATGGTGTTGCTGTGTGGACTAAAAATATGAAGATACTTGTAACGAGCGCCAATTCAGGCTTGGTAGAAACTATCAATAATGCTATGTCTATCCATTCCATCAAAAAATCATTGACCGAGATTACAGTAAACAACGGCGAAAACACGAAGGGTGCAATTGCCTCGTTGAAAGAGTATTTTGTGAAAGTCTATGGTGAGGAGACTTCCAATAAGTATAAAAAGGCACAAGATAACTTTGCTCGAAGTCTTGCTGCTTATTCCATTATATGTTATGTTTTACAAATAAAAGATAGACATAATGGTAACATAATGTTAGACAACGAAGGTCATATCATACACATAGATTTTGGTTTTCTTTTATCCAACTCTCCAGGGAGTGTGGGATTCGAAGCAGCCCCGTTCAAGTTGACCCAAGAGTATGTTGATGTGCTTGGTGGTTACGAAGCGGATGCGTTCAAAAAGTTTAAAGATTTATCAAAACAATGTTTTTTTGCCCTTAGAAAAGATTATCATCAACTTGTGAATCTTGTTGGTCTCATGCTGAAAGATTCTAGCTTGCCATGTTTCAAAAATGGCTCGCATACAAGTACGCTTTTAAAACAGCGATTACAGTTGGAATTGAGTGAAGAAGAATGTGATAATTTCGTTGAAACGTCACTCATCGGTAGAAGTATTGGAAGCATGTACACTAGGTTGTATGATCAATTCCAGTTGCTCACTCAAGGTATATACACATAGTTTAAAGATACTGATTTTAGCTATCTTTTATCATTAAATATTATTATAACTATACATCTATTTATAGGCAGAATTGAAAGCTTTTTGGTCGTTAATCAGTTTGATCATTAGATATGCATTTTAGATGGCACTGGGGAAGACCAATGGTCTGCCAGAAAATTTTGCCCAGGTGAGCCCTCAATTCCCTCTTTGCATCCATATAAAAACTCCGACGCCTTCATTGGAGTTTCAATACAAAAACCACCATTTTCGGAGAACACTGATAAATGAGAGGATGCGGATGGAGGTGTCATCGGCACTTGTGGTTCATTGCCGCCCTTTTGAATTGGTTGAGAAAGCTGCAATATCAGATCTGCGAGTAAGGCAAGATTGTCACTACCGAAACTTTCTACCGACAGATCTTCTATAAGTGACTGGTTTTGGTGGATGACTTTAATTACTTGACTGTACCTTGCGTTGAAGTTCGTTACGACTTGAATAACGCCTAGTTCTTCATGCTTTTTTGTCATAACATCGGTTACTCTTGACAATTGTAATATGAATAACATCGATAATCTCCTAATTTGGTTGAGAGAGTATTCGTCGAAAGAACTTAAAAAAGGCCCCTCGACATCCGGCATGATATTCTCGGTGTCTTCCATGCTTTCTATTCTACCGTGGGTAACATTTCGCTTGGACCTTAACAGATGTACATAAAGCGCTGCATTCGGAATTTGAAGCATAGTGCAGGCTAAAAGATTAGCTGTTATTGATACCAAAGATGTAGGAGCACTCATGAAGCCTTTTTCATACAATGAGATTTCGCAAAGGAATCTTCCTACAGCAGTAACAGCCGAAGTTAACGAGGACCCTTTACTGGTAGAATTATATTTATATGGCGTTGAATCTGCAGTAATGCCAGAACTTGAGATAGCTAATTGTAAGCAGTCCTCTAAATTGGGGTGTCCCAATGACCATTCTAGTGTTGACAAAATATGCATCTCCATTTGAACAAACATGTCCTCGTCATAGGCATTTCGACACATCATAGCAAGTTCTTTCAACGTTGGCACTCTGCTTTTCTTATCTTCATACTTTCCAGCAAGCCACAATGCGGTACATCCTACCAATTGGTAGTGTCTCTTGAAAACGATTCGTCTAGAACAATATCTATCGATTATGTTGATGCAAAGAAACAATGTATGGGGTTGCAACTTGAAGGAAGCGTGGAGCTCAACCAAGAAGTCAAGGAGGAAGGGTCTCATGAACCATTGTATTTCAGGTTGCAAATCTATCATTGAGACATTAACGGAGCTGTTAGCTTCTAAGACAGACAAACAGTTCGAGATATCCTGAGAGTACTCTGATAACAATTTTTGATTAGAATGCAGTTGAAGAAGCTCTAGCATTGGGTCATAAGAACGAGGTCTCACATGTGATGGAGGCCCGTATCTTCGTCCAGGAAGTTGCTTGTCTTTGTTTGAATGCATACTTAGTTCAAAAAATCAAAGTTGGAGTGTGAATGTTATATATATGAACCTTATTTTTTGTAAGGTATTTGTTTCGCGCTGAAGGTTCCTTCTTTTTCGTGTTTGATACACCGCGACGCGTAGTAGCAATTGTGTGTTGACGTATATTGTGCGGAACTATAGAACAAAATACATTAATACGCTCCTCTACCCCTACCTTCATTCGAGTCTTCGTTTTTTATGGTTTCGTCAACTGAGAGCACAACAATTGCTGCTTCAGTAGCCGACTCAAGAGCATTGATCTTTACTAAAGATGGCTCCCAAATAAAACTCAGCATATTATCACCGATAGATTCCTTATGAAAATCAATACCTATCGACATATCTCCTTTAGCGTGAACGCTCCTCAATTTATTTAATAATTCAATGCTGTCTAACCCAGCATTTTCACAAAGTTGTCTAGGAATAATTTCTAAGGCTTTTGCATAAGCTGAAATTACTAATTGTTGTTTTCCAGCAACAGATCTTGCGTATTCTCTTAAATATTTGGACAACTCCATTTCAATTGCACCACCACCAGCAACTACAGAACTGTGACTGACTGCCCTTTTGACAATCATGATAGCATCATGTAATGATCGTTCGACTTCAGCGATCACTTGCTCAGCACCTCCTCTTAAAATCAATGTGCATGTTTTAGCTTCAGGGCAACCTTTGAACAAGTTATACCTCTCTGAGCCAATTTGTACTTCTTCAAACTTTTCGCAAGTACCAAGGTCACTTTCATTAATATTTGAACAGGTCGACTGGATTGTACCTCCAACTGCTTGGATTACTCGGTCCATATCTTCGGAAGACACTCTACCAGCACAAAATATGTTACGGTCTGCGAAATACTGGGTAGCCAAATCACCAATAGGTAATTTTGAAAGAACAATGTTTGCACCGCTTTTATGGATTGCTTCGAGTTTTGCAAAAATTATTTTCCATTCTGCATCAACGATATCTTGATAATCTTTGACTTGTTCAACTCTTACTTCCGCATTATCCTTTTCTGCTTTCAACTCAAGTTCTACATTCAAGTTCAAGATCTTAGGGCCATTGAAGTTTTTTGGTTGCTGTTCGAATCCCGCATAAGAGAAAGTCTTCTTAAATGCAACACCATCAATGAATAGAGAATCTTCCATGGAACCACCAGGGACTTTTTTAATTCCAATTAAGTTTTCATCTAATGACTCTTGATCCAAGCTCAAAACTGCATCCACCACCATTTTTGTAAAAAAAGTTGAGTTTTGACTAATGAGTTTTGATGACATGGCTGTTGTAGCGCATCTCTCTAATAATTGACGAAATTCTGCTGGATCATCTTTCTTTACTTCAACAGCAATTTCTTTTATCTTTTCAACTGCAAGGTCACATGCTTTTCTCAACCCTTTGGATATTAAATTTGATGATATTCCATCCTCAATAAAAGTTTTACTCTCTTTCAAAAGTTCACCAGCTAATATGGTTACTGATGTAGTACCATCCCCTACTTCGGCATCTTGTGCCCTGGAGATATCAACTAACATCTTAGCTGCTGGATGAACTATATCCAACAATTTTAAAATTGTTGCACCATCATTTGAAATAGTGGTTTTGCCGTTGGATGAGACGATTAAAATATCTGATCCAAAAGGACCCAAGGTGGGCTTCAATGTATCTTGAATAGCTAGACAGGCATTGATATTATTGATTATTTGACCTTTTCCTTGGGAAGTATCGGTACCCTCTTTTAACACGACAATCGTGGGAGTCTGGGAAGAAAATGCCATTTTTATTACAAAGATTTGATTTAGTCTCAAAAAGTTTTTCAGCAGTCAACATAATCGCGAGATCCCGACACCAATAATTATAGAGACGAAATTACATAAGTCAACTCCTTAATCTAGAATGTTACGGAATAGCTTCCTTGGTTAAAGCATACTCTCTCCAAACAACAGTATTAATTAGTAGATAATTTCCCTTTTTCAAAATATACATGACGAAACACATATGTGTGGAGCTTAATGTATGGGTTCGCATTAGTGAAAATTTCTTTACAATTTTTCATCCATCATAATGACAAAGTATTCTTCGTTTCTGTGTTTACCAAAGACCTTTATAAGGAACATTTCTATGAAGGGTGATGTACACTTATCAAATAGAAGAGTCATGAGAAAAATAAAAATGGGGAAGGCCAGACCAGCTATATTTCACCAATTTGAAACATTGGTAGAATTGAGTGATGGTTCAGTTATCAAACGTAGATCACAGGCTCCAAAAGACGAAATCAGAATGATCAATGACCAAAGAAATAACACTTTATGGAATCCAAACAGATCAGACTTAGTAACAACGGATCCAAATGCTACTGGAAAGGTAAATAAATTTAATAAGAGATTTTCTTCTTTTGAGACATCAGAGGAGTCTAAACCTAATGATGATGTGAAAGAAAATAAACATGATGCTTTATTCGAAATGATGGGCCAAAATGCCAAAGAGGTAGCTAGCGGTGGTAAATTATTCGATAAAAAACAATCAAAATCCAAGAAGTAGTAATGCCCAATTTATTTACATGTACATAGCATATATACAACTTACCGGAGTATTAAATACTCATTATAAAAGTTCTCATTCTTTAGCTTTATGAACTCGAGTATATCTTCTACCATGCAGCCTTGAAGTCTAAGCTCTGAGATGCACCACTTTGTGATTTCAAGGTTGCCATAATTGGCGGCAGAGCTCAACAAAGTGTACAAACTTTCTCGAATACTCGATGATTCAGTCAGTATCATCGTAAGTAGCCTATTAGGTAATCCCCATCTCTCTATATCAATGACTCCCAAATTATGAACTCCTAATTCCGGCTTATACTGCACTTTTAACATCGATGACAAAAAGCTTCTTGCAATTGTCACGTGGAACTTTTCCACAAGATATTTAATGATACCAGGTAACAACTCAACGGATCTACTGTAAGGGCCCGAAGGTCCTGATATGAGGTTCGCAATTTCTGCATTGTCCGCAGAATCGTTACTCAACATCATGTGTTCTACTAAACAAGTGAAAGCATCCTTACCGACTTTCACATCATAAGCATTCACCATGGATATGGCTTGTTGAACTTTGCCTTCATTCAATAAGTGTTTAACTATTGTCTTTATATCCTTTGCATGAAGCGGTGCTCCTGATTTGACAATGAAATCCAAAAGTTTTCGAGACTCCGCACGCTTTCCAGTCTCTAGAAAAACTCGTAGCAAAACAGAAAGCGTATTCCTCTCCATTGGCGCTTTTAAGTCACGAATTAAGTGCTCCATTTCATTAGGTTCAAATCTCCCATAAAACCATATAAGTGCCGCTTTGTAGGGTTGACTATTGGACAATCGCGTAGTGTGTGCGATAACTTTAGTTACCTGCTGTATGTTTCCATTATATATGAGACTTAATACCGCATCCTCGTTCTCTATGACTGCTGGGAAACGTATCAGATCATGCCAGACTCTATATGCTCTTTCGAACGAACGAAATTGAATATTCCTATTGATTAATGCAACTAGAGCCTCTAGTAGACTCGATGATGGTATGTCTAGCCCTTTTATTATTGGACATAGTTTCTTATATATGATATTTGGAAGAAAATATTCCTTTTCGTCTCGAAGTGAAAACAAAATCATGTCCCCTATATCTTCAGCCATGAACTCACAATTTTGGAAGTTGTCTATTAACCTCATTAGAGAAAGGAGGTAAAGTTTGTGATGCAAACCTTCATAGGACAATAAGCAACGGATAACTAAATTCAAGGTATCTTTTTGCAAAATCCTTCCTTGTTTGTGATATCTTACGCTTAAAGTAGCTGCCACCAATGGCTCACCTGCTATAGCAGCAAATTTCACAATCATATTGGCTACATCGCTCACATTTGAAACAATAAGGCCTTGATCTAGTTCAAGAAGATTAACAACATTATGGATTTTTCGTCTAACTGTGCTACATTGACCATTTTCGAATTCTTTGTTTAATGCATCAAGAATTGAACAGCGAGCAGTTGAAGATGCTTTAAACCACTGGAGCGAATCGGAAGTATATTTTTGAGTCAGTATATCGTTTAAGGTGAGATCCAAGTGTAATAACGGTGCGTATTTGCTTACACTTGGTTCAGGTTCTTTGTTTTCCCAAGTTGGCATAGCGTTTTGAGGTGATTGCTTGTTAGATATTACAGTTGTACTGGAGTAGAAGACATCTTGCCGGATGGTTTGTGCCTTAAATGGTGTATGTATATGCTTATAGCATCGTTTATTAAATACCGTGAGCATATTTGTATTTTCTCATCGCAAAGCTAAACTACACAATACAACAGTCACCGATAGAAAGACCGTACATTATTTTCTCCACATGTTTTTTAACCGCTGACCAATCTTCCCTCCTCTGGACGAACTCATAGATTTCTTCTTGCCCAAAGATACCGTTGAATTTGCTCAAATCGCTTACTAATTTTCCTATTGCTTTCGAATCTTCACCGCTAATAAGGTAAATACTACCCACTTTTTGCAAGGATTGAAACAAAGGTAAAATCAAGCGTTTGTTAGTTTTAATGTGGCTGAAAATACACTCATAGTATAGATTCAAGTCCGCAATTAATGTGACAGCTCCTGTGTTCGAGATAGTGGCTCTTTTTATCGTCTTTACTATCACTTGAAAGAATCGTTCTGCTAATTCTTGTTGAAAAACATCGACAATCGACTTCTCGGCACATCCTACCAATAGATCGAAGTTACCATCCAAAACTTGTACCACTTTCTTTGCTGCCTGAGTTGGTGTACCTATATCAGGGGTTGCACTTGGGTCAGGGCAATAGGAGTCTTCCTCGATTACTTTGTCGTAAGTAGTTTGAATCGCCTGGATCAATACATCAATACCAATATTGAGCCCCTCTGCAACATATGTGTCCACCATTTCTTCAAACTTCTTTTTTCTTTGAAGGGAAGGGTTCAAAATCGAGTTTTCATTCTTTATTATGTGTCTATTAATCAATTCCTCTTTGTAGAAGATCTCTATCATTTGTATGATGACATCAGCGATATTAACCAAATCTGAGAAAAGTATAAGTGGTTCGATGGGCTCATATGTTTCACTGCTGGTTTCAACTGGTTTATACGTCCGCAAATACGATAAAGCTTTATCAAAGCCTGGAGTTAAGTGATCATAACCTATCAGTTCAATTGCTGATATGAACACCTCTTGAACCGTTGACACGATTAGCTGCTTCAGGCTAACAATTGTGTATTCCTCAAAATTCAAGACACGAACGATTGACTTTTTTCCTTCGCTTATTATTTCCACAGCAAGTTTCAAACTGAATATCTTATTTATCGATTTCATATTCTCCGTCAAAATCTTTTCTTTGGCTTGCACTTCTGAATATGTTTCCTTATCATTCACCTGATTTTCGGATCCATCAGAAGCCGACCCAACAGTGAAAGCCTTCTTAAAACTTGTTAGGAAGTCACTCTTTGTTTCGGCTTTTACATTTTTAAGGATACTTTGAGATGTTTCTTCTTCCCTTTTCTCTATAGAGATTTTCCACTCAGCGATTTTTTGGTTTGCTTGACCTTTGAAGGCAATAATTTCTTCTCTAGTATACTCAGTCACTAGCTGTTCGAATTGCATATCAAATAATTCCTGAATCAAATGATGATAACCTATCCCAAGATTGTTGCTGGGTGCTAAGTCGGGTATTAATTTTGTTTTAATCAAATTGTAAAGATAAGGAACTACAAATAGGTATGCTTTCTTGGCTTTGCCTTCGACGACAATCGAGTTAAACCTATCGGATAGCTGGTTCAAGATCAATTCTTCACTTACTTTATACATCATAGGTACACTAATTGGAAAAATTAGATCTATGATCTTGGACTCATAATTGAATATCTTATGTAGCTGCTTGATCAAATTTGAAAATTCTTGCTCGTTTATGGTGACAAATGTATCATCATTTTCTATGACCTCGTGGTAAAATGCTTCTGTATCAACGCTTTCGAGGATATTAAACACTGGATCGGTATTATCGAAAATACTTTTTTGAATGAAAAAGTCTATGAGTGTCTGCTGATTATCAAGTTCTATCAATATCATTACAAACCGCCTCATCATTACGAAATCCTCAAGATCGAAGTGAATATCAAGCTCTCGAAGAAGTGCATTCTCGAATATTTCAAAAAGGGAACTCAATTTCTCTTGAGCTATGTATCTAGTTTCGTCTTCTCTATCAATACGGCTATAGGCTAGCAAATTTTTCAATATTTTACACTGTTCTTCGGGACTTCGAAAGTCTTGAAATAGTTTGAGTTTATCAAAAGATTTGTTAGACAAGATATCAACGTAATATCTATCCAATGATTTGTATATTCCAAGCATTATCTTTTTCGCTTCTGACGCATTCAGCACCTTATTATCTAAGCAGTTGAGAGGACCCATATCAGACTGATACCTCTGGTCATAGGTGGACTCCTTACCCCAAACACCGATTTCCTTCAACATTCGTATCCAAATGATGGGATCATTGACAGTTTTGCAAGTGTTCCGAGAGACGCTGGAGAAAACGAGGAGGTCTGAAATCTTAAGATGCCTCGCTATACCTTTGGCAATGGTTATTGGTATCACATCTGGATTATAAACATCTATATCTGAATTCCATATAACTTGAGACATCGATAATATTTTGAGCTTCGCGATCTTTGAAAACCCTAAAGACCAGCAGATGAGCCATAATGCTCAAACTAACACCATATAAATTCCGGGTTCATCTACGGAACCTCTCACCGAAGAGGCGCATATACTTGCATTTCCAGCTGTCCCTAGTACGACGGCTTTCAAGAACGCTGGGTTTCAAAGAAGAAGATAAATGGCTCAATAAGAATATAGTACAAGCAATACCTTCATTTGTCATAGATTTTGTCAAGCAAGAATCAAAACACCTAAAGGATTCCCTTCTTGAAGAGGATCCTGGAAACATTGGATATCCTGATATAGAGCTGCTCGCTTCAGAGGTTAAGAATGGTCTACTGGGCGCATTGGATGACTACAACAAATTCTTAAGCATTTTGAGCTTTCACCCAACACTAATTCCACCATCGTTATACCTTCATTTCCTTTATTATCGCAATATAGAACTAGATGATACCTTAAGACCCCTTATTGTCTCCCGACTAACCTTTCACCAACAGTTCAACCACATCTGGAAGACGATAGTGAATGAAAATAGCACAATTAATGACATAGAAAATATCGTTGAAGAGATAGGTAAAGTTTTACACGACACAAACAATGCTCATGTGGGTGTTTTGAATGCAATAATAGGTTCAAGAGATAATATTCCTAATAGCGCATTCCAATGTGTCATCGTGGATTGCTTCTCTCATAATTTCTCGATTCTGAAACTGGACCTAGAGCTGTCGTTGACTTACTTTGCTTCAGGCGAATTTACCCCTCTGGATTTAGATGTGCCCAACAAGCTCATCAGGCTCTTGGCCACGAGAAGCTTGGCCAATAGCTCCAGAAGTTCAAAACAGTTAATAAACTTTCTGTCACATAAGCCCCCTGGAGTACCAGGATGGTTCAACTTCATCACACAAGATTATGATAAACTTCTGTATGATAAGGATATCTTGATGAAACTTCTATTTGCCTATAAAGGCAATGGACTCAATGATTTCGATTTTCAAAGAATACAAGAATTGCTGCTACTACCTCCAGATGAATACTTAAAGTTATTCGAACATGAATATATGGTCCTTCCCGGGAGGTCCAGTTTTTCTCTCAACCTGTTTTTGGAGAAACATGTATTAAGTCTTAGCAGCAAGGAATTAACATCACTTGTGTTGCGCTTTTCCGACGTAATTTCATACGAGCATGTTGGGTCCATTTTAACGAAATTATATAATGATGACTTTCAACAGTTCGAGATGTGTGTATACAAATTGCTTGAAACTCCGAATAAAGATAGTATCATGCTGATACAAAAGTTTCTTGATACTCACATTCCCTGCGGTAAAGGTCTTTTCATCTTACATCGGGCAACACTAGCCACATATTCCTTATCAACATTCGACCGAAATTTGAGAGCCCATTTACCCATCGCTGATCACGAGGTTTCAAAAGTATCAGCCCTATATGTTGATTTCATAAGTACCTATAAGTTAAGGACCAAAAATTTAATGGAGATCTTGAGGAACTTCTTTATTCGAAACCACGCTTTTGATGAGAAACTACTACAGACAGTCTTTTGTCAATGTATCCTCAAACCCATGACGATGGAGTCAGGGGAATTGAAAGTATACCCAAAATACAAGAAGAAGTTTCATAATACCATAAGATCTTTGAGCCAACTTCTTTCTGAAATGCCCCAGGATGATGTAGGTAAAGCTCTTAACAGCGTCATTTGCGTTCTTCAAAGTTGGCCAGAATGCTCCGTGATAAATCGACAGCTTCAAAGCTATCTGGTCAAGAATCTAACACAAAACACGTTGAAATTCTTATATCGGAAACACAGAACAGCAGACATCTCTCAGATAGTCAACCTCCTAGACGTGTCAGATGAATTGAAAAGATACCTCGTATACCACTATCATGTAAGAGCAGCACCTTTACACGCTTTGAGTATTGTAGAAAAGCATACGGACTGCAAGAGCGAACTTACCCGAGGTGTAATGAATGGAATAGTCGCAGGATTATTATCAGCGGATTCATTGGATATAAATGGCAGATTGGAACTATTTAGGGAGTTCACCAGAAAGCTCAGTGAAACGGGGTTCAAAAGTAAAATTTCAACAGAGAATCTCGTTACATTGATTCAACTTATATTGAAAGTAGAGGGTGCTGAAAACGAAGATGTTTTAAGGCGAATTATGTCACTTGCACTGACTCGAAAAATACCACCTCGACTTGTAAATAAATGGATCAAACAATACAAATAGTGAATTCTAAGTACAGCAGGATTACTTTCCCTGCTTTCTTCTGTACCTTTTATTTATAAACTATGGATCGTTAGTACTCTTTGTTGCCAACTCTTAATGCTATACATACCCAGCGACGAGTTGTCTCCGGTGCCAAACCTATTCTATTTGATATTAATTGTATCTCCATGCTGTTCGGGTGAGGATGGTCACGAAAAACGCCATTTAGAAAGAATATTTTATCGGTTGATAGAGCTGCCCTTGGCCGTCGTCTTTGTGACAGATAGCCTTTGATTGTAAACTCCGTGTCAATATCCCAATGCTGGCAGTTGGTGCCCCCTATAGTTATACAAGAGCTATACGGTACATCTACGTTCGAGACGCTGTCCAAGTGCTAAGATATTAGTTTTGTGCTAAAATAATATGCGTTGATGTGATACGTACTTTGAGTGCTTTTGACATCGGTTTGTCAAACACATCTTTCTTTGCAACTCTCTCTACTGCAGTATTAGTCATATGTTCTTCACTAATCCCACGGGCATTCAAAAGAGACTCTAATCTCTCAATTGAGTTCATGAGCTCCTCCATCTGTGAATAAACGTTCCTTTAAATAGATTTCGCCAGCAGGTGAGCAGCGAGATGTATATACACTACTTAAGTATAATTTCCTTGGTTGTGGATTTGATAAATTTCTGTCTAATTGGGCTGAAATAAGAGGGTCTATCTCATTCGTGGAATAATCCGTTAGTAATCCGTTAGTATAGACTTATATATATAATTGGGTCCAAAAATACCTTTGATTGAACAACAAAATAAAGGTAGGTCCTCTCAAATCTAACAGTCCAAATATGATAGCAACAGTTCAAGACCTGAATAGCTTTGTATATTATCTGGAATACCAACACTATGTAGCGAATTAGTGATTCTTGGAGCCATGAGTTGAATCAGCTTTTCATCAAATCTTCAACCTTGACAGAATAATGGCTCTTGAGCAGCAGTTTCAATGATGATTTCTTCTCAGTGGAACTCAGCTTAAAGCCCGCTTTTCTTCTTTTCTTTCTCCTTCCATCAAACGAAAGGGTCATGTAGTTCCCCCCCGCAATAGTACCCTTCGTGCTACCCTGAGTAAAAACTTTTCGCCCCTTGCTTCGGCATGCCCTGACACTCACTTTAGATAGATAAGCATAATACTTTCGCTGCCGTGGCGAGAATTTATTCCAGGTCTATACTGTTAGTAAAATCGTCGTAACAGCTTTCATTATACATACTAACGATGCCACTTTTGATATCACCAGGTTCTTTATCAGTTGGGTATCCTTCCGCATCAGTACTATATCCAGTGTTAATAAAGCAGACATGACCATACGGGCCAAAATAAACTTATTCTCTAGTGTATCCCTCGCAATTGGGTCAAGGGCACAGTCTCCCCTGAACTGATTGATAAAGCCGAAGACAATGGGCTCATCGAAAACTCCGATAGAAGATGTGTATATGAACTCATTGTAGTCGTCTTGCTGGTCCTTGGAGCTCGATACCCTTTCACTCATATTCCATTTTGCTCTATATAGTAAAGTCGGCATAGGGGTCATGATGTGGTAATTTTTCGCAACTTCTCAACCTTATCTCGATAAGACAGGAGACAAACAAGACTCGGTTCAGCTTAAGCATGACAATACAAAAAAATATCAACCATCGTGCAATGTAAAGTTCCCACTTTCGTTTCCTCTTTTATTTTGACTAGCCAAGGTAGTTCTGATTATCCTTTGGCTATTGTCTCTTTAACTAGGAATAGCTCAAGCATCCTCCATGGTGGGATAAATTTAAACAACAAATCGTGTAACAAAAAGATATATCACTACTACATAGTTATCACTTCAGTTCATACTAATTATATTTCCAATAGAATGTTAAATTATTTTGCAACCATACACGGCCTTTCCTCTATAACGCGGTTTGTTTACAAAAATGTAAACAATAAAAATTAATCGTCAAGAAAACAATTTTGATAAATCTTGTGTAGGAACGCATTTTATTGTCTATTTTCAATCACTAACTTGTAACAGAAATAGGAAATATTTCTAACGTTATTATATAACGCACTTTTCAATAATCATCAGTCATTTATTTATTGATCTGATTTACTTTCAACTCGTGAAAAAGGTAATCTATCAACATTATATTTCTTACCAACAAATTTTTTTAACGTATCCAATTGATCCAAAAATTAAGTGAGATTGATGTCAGAAGACGAAGATTTTAATTCTAAAAATTGGGTATGGATACCTGATGATGATGAAACGTTTATTAAAGGTTTTGTCGTCGATTATCTAGAAGATGGAAAATGTAAAGTTAATTATAAAAAAGGTAACAACGAATTGACAAAAATGATTTCTACAAAAGATTTAGATCCTTGTAATCCCTCAAAGTTTAATAAATGTAATGATATGGCAGAATTGACTCATTTGAATGAACCATCTGTTATTTACAATCTATATTTGAGATATATGGATAATTTGATATATACTTATTCAGGTCTTTTCTTAGTTGCCATAAATCCATATAAATCATTACCAATTTATAACACTAATAAAATTGATTATTCCTTACCACATATTTATTCCATTGCAAAATCAACTCATAACAATTTAATCAAGAATGGTAAAGATCAATCTATTTTAGTAACTGGTGAATCTGGTGCTGGTAAAACTGAGAATACCAAAAAGATTATTCAATATTTATCTACTTTATCTTCTAATGACTCCATTGATGAAAAGATTTTACAAGCTAATCCGATTATGGAAAGTTTTGGTAATGCTAAAACAATTAAAAACAATAACTCGTCAAGATTTGGTAAATTTATTAAAATATACTTCAAACATAACAACTTGATCGGTGCAAATATAAATTATTACTTACTCGAAAAGTCAAGAGTCATTCACCAACAAGCAGGAGAAAGAAATTATCACATCTTTTATCAATTCTTGAAAGCGTACAAAGATTTAGCCAAATTTGGATTATCAAGCGATATCAGCGGTTATAAATATCTCACAGGCGACAATAATGAAGATAATACTGACTCGTTAAGTATTGACGATGACGGTGAATTCAACAATTTGTTAGATAGTTTCAAAATAGTTGGCTTTAGTGAAGACGAATTACATAATATCTTTTCAATCCTAGCTATTATTTTACATTTAGGTAATGTTGATTTCTCAAGTTGGAAAAGCGAACAAGCCAATTTCCATAAAGACTCACCCATTGGAGAGATTATCAAATTATTAGACATTGAAAAATCAGTATTCGAGACCAATTTATTGAGACCAAAAGTTAAAGCTGGAAGGGAATTTATCTCCAAATCGAAGAAACCAGCAGAAGTAAAGTACATTATTGACTCATTGTCAAAATTTTTGTATGAAATTGTATTCAATTTCATTATCAACAAAATTAATCAGAGCCTTAAACTCAAAAGTCATTCCCCTGATTTTACTAGCCAAAACTTTATTGGTGTTTTAGATATCGCTGGTTTCGAAATCTTCAAAATAAATTCGTTTGAGCAATTATGCATTAACTTCACTAACGAAAAGTTGCAGCAATTTTTCAATCACCACTCTTTTATCCTAGAACAGAGTGAGTATTTGAAAGAAGATATCAAATGGGATTACATTGATTTTGGAAAAGACTTACAACCAACAATTGATTTAATCGAGAACCAAAAATCTCCCGAATATGGTATATTGAAGATTCTAGATGACGAATGTTTAATGCCAAAGTCAAGCGACAAACAGTTTCTCGACAGGTTATTCACTAATTTCAAAAAGAGTCCCAAATTTAGGGCTAATAAATTTCGGAGCGGGTTTGTTGTTAACCATTACGCTGGTGATGTTGAATACAACGTTGAAAATTGGCTTAATAAAAACAAAGACCCAATAAGTGAGGCTTTAATTAATCTATTAAGCAGTTGCAAGAATAAATTTCTCAGAAGCTCTATTAAAGCGTTCAATAATGACAACGCTGAAGGAAGTAACAAGAAGTCACTTTCTATTAAGTATAAGAAGCAGTTGAATGATTTGATGGAGGAGTTGAACAATACTGAACCACACTTTGTCAGGTGTATCTTGCCCAATTTGGAGAAAAAGCCCAATAAATTTGACAAAAATTTAGTATTGAATCAATTGAGATGTAATGGTGTCTTGGAAGGTATAAGAATCACCAGAGCAGGTTACCCTAATAAGATGATTTTTGAAGACTTCTTTAATCGTTATGCTGTTTTGAACCCCAAGGAGGTCTTCACAAAGAGCAATAAGAATAATTGTGAAATGATTTTGAAATTTATTAACTTAGATTCAGAAAGCTACAAAATTGGTATTACTAAAATTTTCTTCAAAAATGGTGTATTGGGTAATTTGGAGGAAATGAGAGACCAATCTATAAAATTGATACTTACTAGATTTCAATCAATCATTAGAGGTAATTTGTCTAGAAAAGTATTCAAGCAGAAAATTGAACAAATTCAGAACAGTCAAATAATTGCAAAAAATTTTGCAAAAATCCATCAATTCAAATCTGGCGCAAATGACCAAGGTAGTCTCTGGTACAGCTTATTCATTCAATTAAAACCGCTTCTTGAAGATTCAATCAAATTAATGAATTCAAAAGAAATGAATGATAATTTGAAGGAAATTAACCTTAAGTTGAAGGATGCAGAAAAGCTTAATAAGAACTATGAAACTGAACATAAGAACATCTCAGCGAACATGAAAGCACTCGAGGATAAAGTGAGCTCAAATGTAAAAGTCATCAATGAAAAAGATGACTTGATCAAGAGCCTCAAACAAAAAGAAAAGTCATCGGTAGACGAGATAAAAGCCTTAGAGAAGTCCATGAAAGAGTTAGAGTCGGAGAACGCAATTCTTCAAACAGAAAAGTCACGTATATTGGAAGACTTGGACAAGTTACAATCCAAATTTCATCAGACTTCTAACAGACTTGTTGAACTCGAAGAAAAATACAGCTCAGTCAATGACTCTTATGAAGCATCTAAGTCGGTGTCTGAAGAACTTAAGGTGGAAAAAGACAACCATTCGAAATCAATTGAGTTACTTAAGATCCAGCAAAATAAATTGAAGAAAGTTAGCGAATCCAACAAATCTTTGACAGAGGAAGTATCAAAATACAAGGACCAAGAGACAGAGATCACCAATAAACTAAAAAAATTGCTGCATGAAAACAAAGAGCTCACCACGAAGCTCGACGCTTTGAATAAGGAACACATATCAATCAAGTCTACAAACAGTTCGAAAATTAAGGAATTAGAAGCTCTTGTACTAAAACATGATAGCAGCAGCAACGAGGACAAATCTGAAATTGCTAGATTGAACACGACGATCAATAAGCTAAAATCTAAGAATGAGGACTTGACCAACAACTTCAACAATGCCAACTCAGAGTTGCTTAACTTGAAAAAAGAACTTAAAGACTCTCTGAATCTGGTGAAGCAGTTGCAAAGTGATATAGCAAGTCTTAATGTAGCCAAATCTGAGCTTGAGCAATTGAAGCTAAAAGAGACACAGAACCTTCAAAAGATTAGAGAGTTGAGTGATCAATTGAGTGCTTCTAAAAAAGAAAACGAGGTCATCACTTCCAAGGTGAAAGATTACTCAAACAAAATCCTTCAACTTAATGATCAAGTCCAAAAACTTGAGAACCAAGTTAAAGAAAGAGAAAAGGAGAAGGAAAATGAGCCACCAATTGGTCAACAGAATTTCGAAAAATCTGTTATGCAAGATTATTCCAACCTAAAACTCAAATTAAATGAGATCAATGCTAACTTGAGGACAGAAAAGTTTGAAAATAAGAAACTTATCGAGGAAATTTCCGTTTTGAAGAGCAAATTGAATAAAAGTATAAGTCCTTATAGCTCACCAAACAAATCCACAAGAAGGTCGATTGCTATAGGTGAAGATCCCACTAGTGAAGGAAACAAATTCTTGATAAAACAAATTGATGACTTAAAAATGAAATTAGAGCAAGAGGAACTAAACAGCACGAGAGCTGAAAATTATGCCATTGAACTCCAGAAGAAATTGAATAAGCTCCAGAATACTAGAGGTCTCAATTCATCAATGGATTTTGAAAAGAAGTTTAGGGAAAGTCAGCTTAGAGTAAGCGAGTTAGAGAAAAAATTCACGAACCTATTTGAATCTGCGTCCCCTACTACTACTCCCACTAGTACTCCTAGCAAACTTATCAAATCAGAAAGTTTTGGAAGAACATCAGTAATAAGCAAAACGCTAGAAAATGCCAATCAAGACTTTGTAAAGATCTATAACGATATTGCTAAGACTTTGAAGTCTACCAGAGAAGAACTTAACAATTCGAAGCTGGAAATCTTAAGACTTAAAGCTTTGCTCAGAGAAAGTGAAGATGAATTATATCTGATTAAGCGTGATCAACACAAAGTGTCAATCGAAAATTATGAAAATGACTTGGCACAATCTAAGGTAAAGCAGGAAAACTTAAGATTGAGGAACGAAGACTTGAGCAAGAGTGTCGAACTTTACAAGAAACGTAGTGATGAGTACTATAAAAAATTAGAATTAGCAGAAGGGGCAATAACTATTTCTAAAAGACATGAAGAAGCAGCATTGAAAGATTTGGCAGACATCAAGAATGAGTATAAACTTCTCAAAGATGAATTGAAAAGTAGTGAAATATTGATCAAAGACTTGAATAAGGAGAAGTCTAAGCTTAATGGAGAAATTAAAGACAAGAATTATGAAATTATTAAACTAAACGATGAAATCAAAGAGATCAATGACAAACTTCTTTATAATAGAAAGGTTTATGAGAACAAGGAAATCAATGAAGGTTTGAAGAGCGAGATTCAAAACTTGAATAACGAATTGAAGT
This sequence comes from Yamadazyma pseudoaaseri, assembly GCA_030674785.1. Classification (NCBI taxonomy): domain Eukaryota; kingdom Fungi; phylum Ascomycota; class Pichiomycetes; order Serinales; family Debaryomycetaceae; genus Yamadazyma; species Yamadazyma pseudoaaseri. Next base: position 50,948 of record JAKUBW010000010.1, on the reverse strand, counting down.
TCAAACTCGATAACGAATCCAAATTGATTAAAGAAAATAAACAGTTTACTATTGACAATGAGACTTTGATGAAACAGAAAGCAAGTCTTGAAAAGGAGTTTGAAACTAAGTTGGACCGTATTGATGAACTAGAGGCAAAACAGGATGAATTGACCAAAAAGCTTCGTGTTCTTGAAAATGAAAAGGTTATCAATGACCGTAAGATAATTAATTTAACAAAACAAGTTGGGAATTTGAAAGAACTCATTAACGACATAACATTGCAAAGAGATGAGCTTTTGGAAACTAAAGACAAACTTGAAGAAGAAAACTTGATCTTGAATCAAACAGTGGAAGAGAAATCTTTGGAATTATCGTCAATGAAATCAGACTTGACTATCTTGAGAAATCATTTGGAGGCACAAAGAATGGAATCACTGGAGATCCAGCAAGAATTGAACCAATCTAAGATCTCTACAACGGATGATGTTGTGAATTACTCAAATTTGAAAAAGGAGAATTTAGTTGTAGTTCAAGAAAATGATGCATTGCATAGGATTAACAAAGAATTAAAATCAAAAGTTGACTCGCTAGAGAATAAACTTTATAATGACGAACAAATCAAATACTGGGAGAACAAGTTACAAGAAATGAATCACAAACTTGACGCTCAGCAGTCTGAGAATTATAAATTAAACAAACTTGTTTATAACTACGAGCAAGAGATAAAGACTCACAAAATCAGATCGGAGAATGATTCTAGGTTAATTAAAAAGTACAATGACGAAAACTTCGATTATCAAAATAAACTCAACCACATTAAAACAAATCACGATATCTTACAAACAGAGAATTTTGAGAAGGACTTGCAAATTAAAAACTTTGAAAGGGATACCACAGAATTGAGAGAACAAAATCTTCGCTTACAGAAAGAAGTCCTTGAATTGAGGACTAAATTAGGTGTTTAAAGTGTTATTATAATAGATAGATAGTATATATATAAATAATAAGGCTATGTACAAAAGGTCCGATACTCTTATTCTGCGTGTCTACTTAAACCACCCCTTCTTTTGATTGATTCCAAAATGTTCGAAAACATAATCAATATCTCCGAAAGGTTCACGATCACCTTGCATAACAACACTTGGTTTAGAATTCACCAACTTTTGAACAATATTGGTAACATCCTTAACGGTGAGAGAATTAATCTTTTCAATCATCTCGTCGATACTTACTAACTTGTTCTGACATTGTATTTGTCTTCCCAAGTCTTCTAAAGCAGCAAGTTTACTTTCTACATTGTACAACAAGGTTGATACCAATTGAGTTTTGGCTCTATTAAATTCGGATTCCGAAATAGCATCTTTTTCTAACAAGCTACTGAATTCAAAGGCTATTATTTGAGGCATAACATGGGCTGCGTTAGGCGAAGCACTTATATTGATACCGAATAGACCGGATCCCATGTATGAATGATTGAAAGCAGTACAATTCTCAACGAAAGGATATTGATTTAAAACTCTTGTGTAAAGTCTTGAGAACATTCCCTTTCCTGGTCCACCAGCCGAGAAAGAAGAACCACCTCCAAGCAACTTTTGCAATACTGCTAAACCGTACAATTCATCATTTAATAACCCTGAGGTTTGAAAACCTATTTGCATATGGTAGAGTTCTGGTAAGTTGGAGAATAAAGGAGGTTGGAAAGGTATTTGGATCTCACCTCCTTCGTATTTAGGTTCTGGAACTGAATGTATCTTTCCTTGTGCTAAATGACCAAAATTTGCCTCAGCAAGTGAAACAGCATGCTGGTGATCTACTCCGATCATTGATATGACAATATTTTGAGGTTGATAAAAGTCATGATGGTAATCAATTATTTCTTGTTTTTGTATGTCAGCAAGTCTTTCAGCCGGACAATATAATGGTAAACCTAACGAATTGTTTGGATATGCCACTTTGTGTAATAATTCCGGCAAAACAACATCTGGTTTGTGGACCATTTCACTTATTTCAAATTCTATGGTGGATAATGTCTCCCTGAACTCTTGATCAGTGAACTTAGGTTCAAGTATAGTTTGTGATATACAGTCGAACATCTTCTCAAGATCTTTATTAAAGACAGATGCTTGATAAATCATTGATTCTCTTTGGGCGGAGCACATATAGTTTCCCCCTAAGTGTGAAAGGGTGTTCATCATCTCCTCTCCTGAAAACTTGCTGGTACTCCTCCATGCAAATCTATCAAGGAAGTGACTTATTCCCGGTTTGGATGGATTTTCAAATTTAGAACCTGCATCAATGTAAGCACCTACTGCACTGAAATGACCTGGTGTCGAATCGGATATGACTCTCAACCCATTAGATAAAGTTGATAATCTTATATTAGGATTCCCAGTAACTAGGTTATTACGTGCTCCCAGAGTGCTAAAGAACCGCCTCATCATCTTTCTTCGATACTTATTTTTCAACAGAAAGCTCACTCATTCTAGTGAGCACTGACTTGTATATGTAATATACACGTATATCTATTAAAAGTCCATAAATTTAACTTCTGGGTGATAGTAAATGGGACAGTTCCAGTAACTACGTTTTATATCGTCCCAAACTTTCAAATCGTCAACTTTTACTTCATTGTACTTGATTTGTAACCCATAGGTATTTAAATCTATTTCCACAAGTTTCTTATAAACTTCATATACCACTTGCCTATCAGCACCCAAGCCATTGAAAAAGGAAAATATCCCATGAGGCTTCAATAACCCAACAATTAAATCGAATAGTTCCAACATATCCGAGTAATGCTCAGAATATGTATCGTAGTAAATACCGTTAAAGAAAACACCTTCAGATAATAAAGTAGGTAAACTATCTTGCCATCTTCCTTCAAGAATAACTACGCCAGGTTTTTGGTACCATCCATCAGCTCTTAATTTGGCCAAAACGTCTGGGTGAGGCTCACAGATGTAATGCTTCGTAGGTTTTTTTTTTTTTTTTTTTTGCTGAATCATAGTATCAATTATTCCCATTCCAAACCCAATGTTCAAAACTACGGGATCCTCTTCGTCGCCTTCAACTCCCTTGAATAATGTATCACATCCAAGTTGCATCAAATTCTCTTCCCATGACATCATAACACCATCTTTGTTAGAAGTGACCAAAGCGTCATCTTTATACAGCAATTTGGTCTTCAAATAAGTTTCTTGGTGCTCAGCTGGATCAAGAGACGCAGCTTCGACGTCAGTCGCTTGTGGTTTCAACTCCTTTTGCTGATCATTATTTATTTCACCCACCAATTGTGGAATATCCTCTTCATCTTCCTCGTCATCTTCCTCGGCATCATCTACTTCTAAGAACTCAATATTGTCATTAACTTTTCTCAATAACAATTCGGCTCTTACCCCAGCATCTACTATTTGGTCGTATATTTGGGTATTTTTTAATCCTCTGTTGATCAAGATACAGCCAGGTGTGTCGTTATTAATGTCAGTAAACGACCAGCCTGCGCCATATTCGAACAATATGGAAACCATATCGCTGATGACCTTCATCTCTTCATTTGATGCATCTTGCGGAATATGCTGGCACACAATGTGTAATGGGGTAGTAGCAGTTTCAGAGGGTTCATCAATATTATTGATATGGTTGTATGCTTCCTCTATAGTATAAGTAGCAGGTATCCCTCTCCTTAAGTAATCCTTTAATTTGGTTGTGTACTCATCGGTTATAGGTCTTTCACTCAATTTACACAAATCATGTAAGTCAGACATTGAACAATAATTTTTGATGAGATGAGATGCGAATAGTGAAGAGTGGACTTAATACTAATCCGTGATCATAAAGAAGTACAATGGGGCGATTGCATAATGTCCTATAGTAACATTATTTAATCAAACACGCGAGAGGTGTTTAATCAGATTAAAAGTGCTGACTCGATTTGCAATTTTCACTTTATACGTTTTTGGTTTAGTGTTGTAGTACGCACTGAGATTTATCCTTTATTTGACGAATAACAACCTTAAACTTGAGACCTAAATAATGAAGTGTTTCCTCAAACCAGTCAAAAACTAATCTCATATTATTATACTACAGCTCATTCAGTTTCTTGAAACCCATGGGTAAAACAGGCAGGGAATAGCTTTCAAAGCCTCTTTTGGTACGAGAAGAATTCTTACACATTGAGGAACTGCACGGAACATTTGAATGTAATGTATTGAGCATTATCAATTAGGTGATGTACCTTTCGTAAATTTGAGACACATCCAAAGTACAGAAGAGTCGAAATGAAACGGAATTATAGAACGTACGTTATCCCCGGAGTTAGTATTTTGATAGATATACAGGACCCAAATTTGATAATTAAAATATTAACAGGTCAACAATATTCTGATGGTTATTAGCGAACGCATAATTTCACAAGACACTTGGTAGATAAATTAGTAATATTGGAGTACTTGTGTCATAACCAAGGTCCTGTTATATCGGTTAAACTTTGCCTACCGCCGAAGGAATCACCTGATTCTACTTGAAGTGTATGCACCAATCTCATGATTCTCTCTTGCACAAAGAAAAATTGGATGCAAAAACAGCTAAAAAATCGTATGATCAATGTGTGATTTGAAGAAAACGGTATGAGTCTTTCTAAACTACTTGGGTTTTGTATTTTAACGCCTAGTATACACTCCTAACCTATATGAATTCTAGAGACATGTTCTTACTCGAAAAAGAAAATACCATTCTGACTTAATGACATTCCACTTGTCATCATAATTTTTTAATTTCATTAACACTTCTTCTTTATTCGTTTTTGATTATTTACAATATAATCTTTAAATTCAAATTATGTCATTCAAATTAAATGACTACAATGCGTTTTTGTCTTCTTTAGCAGAGAAAGACAAAGATGGAACATCTGAAAACCCCAATGATTTACCCTTTACTGAAGAGGATCTTCAAAATGGCAAGATACCTATTGATTTTGACTTTTATCTTCATGAAAGGAATTCTAAAAACAAAACAGACCCAACCAATGATAACTCTAATATCAATTCCAATACTTTTCAACAAAATAGTTCAAATAATACAAATACATCGATGTCAATATCTCCAAATTGCAACGAAAACCCAATTAATGAAAACATCAATAATGACAGAATGATAGATGATTTACTCAAAAATGACTTATATACAAATAATTCAAAGCTTCCGGTATCAAGTGACAAAGGTCCATTCAATAATAATCGTGATTACTTTATTAAGCAAGAATCCTCTGATGAAGACTTATTATCTCCCGACTTGGAATTAACTGATAATTTCTATAACAATTTCAGTGGTTTGAACAACAATTTTTTAGAAATGCAAGATACAAACCTAAAAAAGCAATCAACCAATGATACAGCATCTAGTATGTCCAATTCAATAACAGAATCCCTACCAGCATCATTCACGAAATCAAACTCAAATATTTTTAAATCCAAGCGGCCTTCAGCTGTCGATATGCAGCAGCATAGTAATAGGGACAATTATAACTCTAGCCAAAGAAAGCAATCATGTTTTTCCATGGCATCTATGAAACAGAGAGAAGATCTGTTCACAAGTGATAGTAATGATAATGAAGGTAAGGGTTTCAGACCAAGAATGAGATCATCTCATAACGTTATCGAACAAAGATACAGAAACAAAATTAATGACAAATTTACTGCATTGCAAAATTCAGTACCAACCTTGAGAATAGTTGCTAAAAGAAAACAGAAGCATGACGACGTAATGGATGAAGAAAGTTTGGATCCAGAGAAGTATGAATTATCCGATAGCGATGGTGATGACCTAGAAGGTCTAGAGCCTGCTAGGAAATTAAACAAGGGTATTATTTTAAGCAAATCCATCGAATACATCAAGTTCTTGGAATTGAAGAATAACAGAATGAAAGAGCAGCATGATGAGCTTGTGCAGAAAGCCAAGCTATTGGGGGTTCCATTGGAAGAACTTCAATTCTAATGATTTATTGATCCAAAATAGTACTCTCCTTATTTATAGTTCACAATAAAAAGTTTTAGTATAATGAATGTAGAGAAAATAACGAGAAAATGTTTTATTATATAATAGAAGCATTGAATTGTGTGACTTGAATATATGCATAAGCTTTTCGTTTCTTATATGATACATAATATTTGAATCAATAATGCATAGATCTCGTTTATCGGATCATTATAATCACCTCATTCATTACTGGTCGTTTGCAGGAATTCGCGTTTGCCTGCCTACATCTTCTATACGATGGAATATAAAATGTATCGATTTAACGAGCGAAAAAAATTAGGACTACTGTGTTTCTGTTATAAATTACTTGCTAGAAATGACGGTTGTCAACGATGTCTTAGTATCCGCCAACGATTTGGCTACGGAATACATCACTATTTTTTTGGGCTTAAGTTTAGGCTACAAATTATCAATCGTTTTACTTGTTCCTTTTATTTACAACTTATTATGGCAATTATACTGCTCGTTGAGACCAGACAGAGTTCCATTGGTATTTCATTGGATTCCATGGTTCGGTAGTGCTGTCCCTTACGGTATGCAACCATACGAATTTTTTGAAGACTGCAGACGTAAATATGGTGACGTTTTCGCTTTCGTCTTATTAGGTAAGGTTATGACTGTCTATTTAGGTCCCAAGGGGCACGAATTTGTTTTAAATGCTAAAGCAAGTGAGGTATCTGCTGAAGAAGCATATAAACACTTGACCACTCCAGTGTTTGGTAAAGGTGTGATTTATGATTGTCCTAATCATAGGTTAATGGAACAAAAGAAATTTGCCAAAGTAGCATTGACTACGGATGCGTTCAAGACCTATGTTCCAAAAATTAGAGAAGAAGTCTTACAATATTTTGAAAATAACTTCGAGTTAAGTAAACAGAAGAGCAAAGTAAACGTTATGAAAACCCAACCAGAAATTACTATCTTTACTGCTTCTAGATGTTTATGTGGTGATGAAATGAGGAAGAAATTTGATAACTCATTCGCAGAATTGTACTCAGATTTAGATAAGGGATTCACTCCGATCAATTTTGTTTTTCCTAACTTGCCATTGCCCCAATACTTTAAGAGAGATGCTGCTCAAAGAAAGATTAGTCAAACCTATATGTCATTGATCGACAAGAGAAGGACTTCTGGTGATATCGATCCTAAGAGAGATTTAATAGATTCATTGATGGTCAACTCTACTTATAAAGATGGTTTGAAGATGTCTGATCAAGAGGTTGCTAATTTATTGATTGGTGTCTTGATGGGAGGACAACATACCAGTGCTTCTACATCATCATGGTTCTTATTACACTTGGGTGATAAGCCTGAAATTCAAGAAAAATTATATGCTGAATTGACTGAATTATTGAACCAAAAAGGTGGAGATTTAAATGATCTAAGCTATGAAGATTTGTCCAAGTTACCGTTACATAACAATGTCATCAAGGAAACTTTAAGAATGCATATGCCTTTGCATTCTATTTTCAGGAAAGTCGTTAAAAATGTTAGAGTTCCAGGTACAAAATATGTTGTTCCTAAAGGTCATCATGTTCTTGTTAGTCCTGGATACGCTCATACTAATGAGAGATTCTTTCCTAACGCAGATGAATTTGAACCATCAAGATGGGAAGTTGAGACACTTGCAAATAAACAAGAGGATGGAACTGTTGATTACGGGTTTGGTGCCATCTCTAAGGGTGTATCATCCCCTTACTTACCTTTCGGTGGTGGTAGACATAGATGTATTGGTGAACAGTTTGCATACGTTCAATTAGGTACTATATTAGCAACTTACGTTTATAACTTCAAGTGGTCTTTAGCTGGAAAGTTGCCTGAGACTGATTGGCAATCGATGGTAACTTTACCACTTGAATCTGATGCAGAGATTATTTGGGAAAAAAGAGATACATGTGTCCTTTAGAGTATAAATAAATATATGTATGATTGTCGTAGAAAAGCTCTCTAATTAGTCACAATATTAAGTGAAGCGACTAAGAAAAAAGTAGGTTGAGTATGATTCATTTTTTCTCATTTTTCATCCAAGTTTTAGCAGCTAAAAATGGTGGCCCAATTCAAGATCAAAGTACCAGCTTCCTCCGCTAACATTGGTCCAGGGTTCGACGTGCTAGGTATAGGCTTAAACTTATATCTAGATATAGACGTTAAGATTGAAGAGTCCGTCGATACTTCATTTGATCCACATCATGCTAAATTGACATACGAAGGTGAAGGAGCTGAAAACGTTCCGTTGGAGACCAATAAAAACTTAGTGACACAAACTGCTTTATATGTTATGAGATGTAATGGGGTTAATAATTTCCCATCTGGAACTTGTATTCATGTTAAAAATCCAATTCCATTAGGTAGAGGTTTGGGTTCTTCTGGAGCTGCTATTGTGGGTGGTGTGATTCTCGGTAACGAGATAGGTAAATTTGGCTTTGATAAAGTGAGAATGTTAGACTATTGCTTGTTGATTGAGAGGCATCCAGATAATATTGCTGCTGCTATGTTAGGAGGTTTTGTTGGTTCATATTTGAACGAATTATCAGAATCAGATACCAGAGCTAAGTCAGTACCGCTTGAATGCATTTTGCCGAAAGAAACTACTGCAATTTCGAATATCGAAACCAGTGCTCCTCCAAGAAATATTGGAGAATACTTATCATATCCTTGGAACAATAAAATTAAATGTGTTGCTATTATTCCTCAATTTGAACTTAAAACAGACGATGCTAGAGCTGTATTACCTGAGAAGTATGAGAAGTCAGATATAGTGTTTAATTTACAAAGATTGGCCATTTTAACAAATTGCTTAGGCCAAGACCCTCCAAATAAGGCATTGATCTATAATTCGATGAAAGATAGAATTCATCAGCCGTATAGGGCAACTTTAATTCCCGGGTTGACTGAGGTTTTGAACACCATCAGCCCTAGTAACAATGATGGAGTTTGTGGTATATGCTTGTCCGGAGCTGGTCCCACAATCCTTTGCTTAGCAACAGAAAACTTCGATGAGATTGCCCATGCTATTATTAACATTTTCAAAAAGAATAACGTTAACTGTGACTGGAAGTTATTGGACTTAGCATATGATGGTGCTACTGTTTCCAGACAATAGATACTGAATAGAACATATATTATATTTTATTACCATTGTATGCTTTTCTCTCTTGCTTCTGCCTTTATGAGATACGAATTAAAGTGTTGCAAGATCGCGAACCGTACATAACCTCCAATAAGATTTGGTGTAAAAAAAGAAAACAAGCTCAGAGCGAAATTATGGAACAAATAGATGTTAATAATGTTGACTTGAAGTCTAAGATCCTAGCAAATGATATTTTAGAGCGATCCAACAGTCAACCCATTTATTTAAGCTCAATTGAAGTGGATGGGGGTGAAACATTTTCCAACGAGTTTTTCAAAAAGTTGTTGTCTCCTTTAATCGATACCAGTGACGTTACATTAGGGAAGTTAGTTACCAACATTGAGAAGAGCTATAACAAGTTAAAAGACACCGAAGTTTTTAGTGAAATTTCAGTCGATTTGCTTACTGACTTTGCCGCCTCAATACAAAACGATATCAAATCATACAATAGCCCAAGTGATAAAGTTATTCCAACTAAAGTCAAATTCAACTTGAAGACAATAAACTTGAACCTTGGTGAATACTTTCTTAACTTAGATAACGACACCCCCTTGAATGTAAAATTGGACTATTTGAATAATAACTTCAATTCCAATGCCGAGCTTATTAAAGTAGGGGTCAACTACAACCCATATAAACCTAACCAGCACTTGATCACTACAGGAAGATTCATGGCCAACTTGAATAACCCAAGATTCAAATTTTTAATTGATTACTACAGTACTACACAAAACAATCAAGTTTGGCAACAATGTAGCGAAAGGTCAATGAAGGGATTGATTGGTTTGCAATACAACAACAGTTACAACAACTTGAAATTTATAACGGGTTTATCTTTGTTGAAAAGGACATTGCATGACATAAACGAAGCTGCAATTGAAGATGTGAAGTCCTTTGCTGGTGACAGTTTTAAGTCATCCATTATTAACGAATTAAACTACTCCAACTTGGAATATTTGAACAAAACTTCAGAAAATTTTCCTACTAAAGGTTACAAGTTTAGTCTATTCAATGAGGCAAGCGCCGGTCAGGAAATTTCTAAACCTGGCATTTCCAATTACTTCATTAAGTCAAGCATATCTTCTGAAATTTACAGGTCATTCTGGTCCAGTATATTTACTATCAAACTAGCTAGTGATGCTGGTATTATCTTTAATCCCTTCGGTAGTGAAGATTTGCCTGTCCATGTTTCCGATAGATTTTACTTGGGAGGTAGCCAATCGTTCAAAGGTTTTGGAATCAATTCCATAAATATCAATGGAGGTAATCAATTCTTCAAAGTTGACACTTCATTGTTAATAAGATTACCTAAATTCATCTATAATCCTCCTGCCACTCAGGGAAATGAAGAAAATCCACTCAGGTTATATATCAATGGAATAGCTGGTAATGTTTCAAACGATATTATTAATGACCGAAACATAAATTCATCGATTGGATTTGGAGTCAAATACTACAATCAATGGGCTAATTTTGATTTAGGTTATTACGTTAGTAAAAGACTAGATGAGACTACTTTCGGTATTAAAGATGGATTGCAGTTTTCTATCTCCATTGGGGGATATAAAAATTGATTCTATATAGAAACCATGATGCAAAATGCATATAAGAAACGAAGCTTTGTCAGGTCGTTTACCTGCATCAGTAATTCCTCTGCGACTAAATTATCTTTAAAATTTAAGCACTGACGAGCTTTCTTGTATGCACCATAAAGTGAAGAGGCTCAGTGAATACGCAACATGTCGGCTCTACGAGAGAATGAATTGATCAATAAGACACTACGTACTATTGATAAGTATAAAGGGTTGAATCAGTTGAAACAAGCGGTGATAGACAACGATTATACACCCGAAAACTCGAAATTTTTGAGAGTCTTGTTGTGGAAGTGTGTTTACATCACAGAGACGCTTAATATTCAACAATGGCAGATCAAACTACAAGACAGCAGAAGGGTATATCATGAACTTATTAAAGGAAGCGATATGATAATCCCGTGGTATTTGTTGGAGACAGATGATTCGTATTATACACCTATTGAACTAAGTAGAAATTCAAGTTTACGGGGAAACAAACGAAGGCCTCCAGTCGTAAAGAAATCAAAATTAGCGAGAGTACAGGTAGATATTGTTGATGACCCATTGAATAGCACAGAGGACACCATTGTTGCAGCTCAAAATTCGAGCAAGCTGCATATACCATATAACGATGATATAGAGCTTTTAAAGTGTATAATTCTTGACATTGATCGATTATTTCCCGGAGAGGGATATTTTGATAACAAGCTGTACAAGAAGCAATTAATAGAGGTCTTATATGTCTGGTCCAAATGTAACCCCAAAGTGGGATATAAACAAGGTTTCCATGAAATACTTGGTTTGATTTATATCAACATGAGAAAAGACTCTGTGGAAATACCGAATACCAATACATTCTCTGGTGATGATTTAAAGGTGTTGAATCTTTTCGACTTGAAGTATTTATGCCATGATTTATTTACAATCTTTAACAAATTCATGGTGAATACTGGTGTCATTGCTAGTTATTATGAGAATGAACTCGTCCTTATGGAATCAATTGAATTATTCAACCAGTACTTGATGAAAGTGGACCAACTTATCCATTACACTTTAATTTCGAAACTCAAATTAGAGAGCCAATTATGGTGTATCAGATATTTAAGGCTATTATTATTGAGGGAATTGGGGAATGACTTGACCTTAACTAATCTACTCTGGGATAAGATGATTACTATTGAAGGTGGTCGTTTGACTCGCATTGTCCCATTTTGCATTATAATATTATTGATTAATATTAAATCAGACCTTATAGTGTGTGATTTCGGTGAAGCACTAAGCTTATTGCTTCACTATCCCTTGAAATTTAAAGTGGACTCAAAATCATTCATAAAAAACTTATTCGATGATGCTGTTAAATTGTTATCAGTGAAAGACAATGATTTGAAATTATACGAATGTGGCTCAAAAATAAACGAAAAATTGAACCCTGGCTTGAGAGTCTCATTGAGTTTCAGCGGTAAAAGCCCAAGTGATCCGGCACGACTGGAATACTCTCCTCAACAGCAAGCAAATGGCTCAGAACAAGGTGAGGAGTCTCGAACCTTGAAAACAACAAAAGCCGAGCAGTTACAATTTGAAAAATTAAGGTTGGAAATGAGATTGAAAAAGAAAGCCCAGCTGTTAATGAAGTCATGAAATGTTGCATTCTAGTAACTTATATATGTGTTACTCTATACATCAATACATGATAAAAAAATTTTGCATCCTGATTTTTGACAGCATGAATATTTGTTAATTTCATGACTTGATAGACGTCTCGTTTCAATGGGTCCCAAATAGACTTTTGCGCCATTATGTGACATCGCAGTTGCAATGAAAATCAAGCTAATCCATGTTACTGTGATGTCTTATCTAATGCAACCTCGACGTCATCAGGTTTAAAAATGTGTTATCATTAAGCTCCGATAGCGGTCAATACAAGAAACTTTAACTTTAAATTATGTTGACATGAAACTTTATGCAATATTGGCGTGGCTCATGTGCAAAATCAATGTACAATTTAGCTAAATTCGGTTGAGTTCCTCTTTTGAGTTGTTGTATAACCTTAAATTAAATTCTAGATGGGTTGTGTATTTACTTTTCATAAGCCTATTTAGCATATGGCGGCAAATAGCCAATACCATTGGTCGATACAGGATGATATGTTTATCTCAGGAGAGCCCCTACAAAAAGCTAAAGATATAAGCAAGAATATTTAAACTGGCCTGATTTCCAGTGTGAACTATAACAAAAAGCTAGAATCAGTTTTTAAAATGTTTGGACCAAAAGTTTACGTCTCAATTCTCGCCTGCTTGGCATCCTTATCCAATGCTGCTAGTATACATGGGCTTGAGTCAAGAGACAATGGTATCATCAAGTTGAACTTCAACGTGAAACAAAGCTCTAGTTCTGCAAATTCCACTGAGCCACCATCACTTGAACAAAGAGATGACACCGAAGCTCTCACTCTTACTAATGAAAAGAGTTACTATCTTACCGACTTATACTTCGGTAGCAACAAACAAAAGATCAGTGTCGATATTGATACTGGTTCCTCTGATTTATGGGTCATTGATTCTTCATCTGGGGCACAATCTGATAGTGGAGTTTTTGACAGCTCATCATCTAGTTCTTTCCATGATATCGGAACTACATTCCTGGTAGCCTACCTTGATGAAAGTAATGCTCGTGGAACTTGGGTAACAGATGATGTAGCATTAGGATCAGATGGTCCCACTTTAAAAAGTTTTCAATTTGGGGATGCAACCACTGCTAACAAAATTCAACATGGTATCTTAGGTGTTGGTTTGCAAGGATTAGAATCAACATCAACACAAGGTCAGCTTTATGATAATTTCCCCATCGCATTGAAAAAGGCAGGTCTAATCAAGAAGAGTGCATACTCTCTTTATTTGGATAGCGCTGATGCAGCAACAGGAACCATTCTATTCGGTGGTATTGATCATGCTAAATACACAGGTGACTTGGTTACCTTTCCAGTAGAACCAGGTACCAGGTTAGATATAAACGTTGGTGCCACCACTGTCAATGGAAAAACAGTCCAATTGAATGATAAATTCACCTTAGACTCTGGTGCTACTTACTCATACTTGAGAAGTGATTTACTTGAACAAGTTGCTGAAGCCGCCGGTGCTGTAAAATCTGGTGCCAACTGGGTTTTCCCTGATTGTCAAAATGTTCCCGATGTCACTATCAATCTCAATGGTATTGATGTAGTCATCCCAAGTAGCGGTTTGAAGGTTCAAATGACCAATATATTTGGAAATGTTGTTAGTGATTGTGCCTTCGGTATACTCCCTGATGACAGAATTAATACTTTAGGTGACAATTTCTTGAGAGAGGTCTACGCTGTTTATGACCTTGATGATAGAAAAATTTCATTGGCACATGTCAAGAGCACTAGCGAGGAGAACATCACTCCAATTTCATGAGTTTGACTCTCTTTTATGCAGCGTGTGATACTTCTTACAATATATGCTGATTTATCTATCCATTACTTTTGGCGCTTCAAAAGTTTCAAAATCCAGCCCGCTACTCTCTTTTCCACCCAGCTCTAGATTATTAGTCCTCTAAGCACAACATTGTCACAATGTACGACAAAGCAATTGAATCATAGAGTGCATAACCACGAATCTTAATTAAAATTGCAGCATATCTTGGATGTGATTCCCGATATTTTCGTGCTCGGCCATGGTCGTAAAATACGAATTTAAAATCCAAAAGGGTCCCGCATATATAATGATCGTGTTAGATAGGCTTTTACACCGCATTAAACGACTTGGGGCTAAGCCTATACATGGGCTATTTATCCTTTTGGTTGCTATTTATTTCATTTTCCCGATCTATCATTCTGGTTCCACTGTATTGAAGATCACCCCTTATGAAAGGTATACAATAAATGCTATCGATGCGTATTCTAATACTATTCTAAAAAAATTGAACGGTGGATCACCAGATCAAGTTAAGTTCAGCTGGTCCCAGTTCCTAAATTTACCTGAGTATTTTAAAAAAGAATCTGACTTAATCTCCACTCTAGACTGTCAAACGTTTGCAGAGAGGATAAACAAAAATGAACGTGTTTTTTATAACTGCATCGATTTTCCTGAAAGTGAAGATATTAAGTTTGGATTAGTTAGGAATCTAGCTTTATATATGACACGTTCAAATCGTAAATTGGGAGGCAGGAGTCATCTTTCAAAAGTTATGCCCAATCCCTCAAAATTGGTATACCTATATCATGACAACAAGGTTGAATCTCACGTTGATTCAAGCCCCAATACTGAAGCAATTTATTCGGGTAACCTTGTCTCCAGCTCAAGGTCTTTCACTTTTTTTAAAGAAACACCTGATAAAGTCTACAAGCCAAAGACCTTAAAGTACGAAGATTTCAAATTAAAAGACAACATGGAAAAATACGAATCCGGGAAAGTTAGGGAACTTTATGACCAGTATAAAGGGTTGAAGAGGGCTAGTAAATATTTTAGTGAAGCATTCATTCTCGAAGACCAGGGCTTCTTCAACATCGATTGGAGGTTTTATAACGACTCTAACGTGTTAGAAGAGGATTCAACGCAGCGTAATGATAAATACTCCAAACTTATTCGGGGATGGTTGAATCTTTGTGACAAATATGAAATCACAAGTTGGGTAACAAATGATGACTTAATTGGCTGGCACTTCAATGGACTCCATCGCCCCTTCGACTACTTACATGACTTTGAGCTCCCTATCGCAGACTTGTTGAAGCTCATTGATATAGGCTTGAACCAATCAATCATTTTTGACTATAGTGACATTGATAAGGGTGTTAAGAGTGAAATGTTCTTGGACATTTCTCCCTATTTTAGATTAAGGGACCGTAACAATAAAGAGAATTTGGTTGATATAAAGTTAATTGACATCGAAACTGGCTTATTCTTGAGCATATATGCTTTAACATCATTTCAATACGAAAAGTTACTAAATTTCAAAGAGAACCCTATTTTCCAAAGTCTTGAGGGAGCTAATGAGGCGAAGATTCATAACTACATTGAGAGATATGCCAATAACAAAGAAACTTTGCTTAACAATAAAAATTTGGACGTCTTCGATTTCAAAGACTTTGAACTATTGATCCCAATAGTTTACGAAAACAGAGTAACGTATGTGCCAAAAAACTACAGGAAGATAATCACGGAAAAAAAGATGAATCCTTTCAGTATAAGTAAGGACGAATATCGTTTTAGAGAAAGTATTGGATTATGGGTTTCCAACGAAAAATGCAAGCTTCCACCATTCTCTAGTTTAACCGATGAAGAAAAGAATCTTCTTTGTCTCAAACTGGTAGATGTTAAGCAAGATTATGATCTTTTCAAAGACTCGTTGAAATTTCATAAAGACTACATGAACAACTTCGATAAAGTAGAGGATTGGAATACCTTCGAGCTCAAGCCTGAAACACTAAAGGGTTTCTCATATTCAGTATTTGATTAGGATAGTATTAGATAATATGTAGTAAATTCATATAGTAAGATAATATGCGACTTCTTATATTGACTCGTTGAGTGCAAGAGTCAATAATAGGTAAATTTCACCAACCATAAAAACAGTTGATTTTCCCTCAATTTTACTTAAAATATAGCAAAACATGTTTAGATTAACACAATTAACCAGGATGAGAATGGTAAGCAGACCAATCAACACCTTTATTAGAATGAACTCTGTGAACCATAGAATTAACTCCGATTCGTTCGTATTCAAATACTTAGAAGAAGGACCAAAAGCTGTTAAATTTACCAATGAGCATGAATGGTTAGCTATCCACAATGACGATACCGGATTTTTAGGTATAACTAAGTACGCTAGCGAAGCCTTGGGTGATGCTACATATATTGAATTACCAGAGGTTGGTGACAAATTTGATATTGGAGAATCAATTGGAAGTGTCGAATCTGTCAAGAGTGCCAGTGAGATCTATTTACCGGTTAAGGGAGAAGTTATCGCTGTTAATGATGTATTAGAAAGTAACCCACAATTGATCAATGAAGATCCAATGGGTGAAGGATGGATCGTTCAAGTTAAATTAGCAGATCCAACTTTAGAAGGTGCTACATTATTATCCGAAGAAGAATACGAAAATTCATTAAACGAATCTTAAACTATTGAGTCTTATTTTATTATTTATTCCATCATTAAAACAAGTATATATTAAATATATCATATTGATCGATCCTATCATCACTTGGTTTAGCCTGTCAAATGTACTCACTATTGGTGAACAGACCTAAAAGATTTGGTAGTTTTGGACGTCGTTTCGTTATTTAATGTTCACTGTTGAATGGTTATTCAACTAAAGTGAACAGCAATCGGAACAATAATAACAATTAATACAATTATTACACCTAAAATTAAACACATTCTCATCTTCATATCTTTCCACCACATATCCTTCCTAACTCTATTTGCACCTCTTCTGAATCCTTGAGCGCTAATTGCCAAATTATCAGTTTTATTCTCGATAGAATCCAACCTTTCACCTCTTTCGGCCACCTTATTAATGTTATCTCTCATGATTCCAACAGTATCATCGATCTGCGCTTGAATGGCAGCAGTCCTGGAGTTTGATTGGTCTCCGGTAGTCTGATTAGGAATGTATGGATCGTATGGTACTGATGATGACATTGTCTAGTTAAGATTAATCTTGAATTAAATTTCCTTGATTTCCACAAATAAAAAGCCTATGCGCACTTTCACAGTAACGAGGTAGAGACGTTTAAGGGTTTTCATGTAGTCTAAAGCACATATTGAGAGCGTTGGGATGATCCGGATGTTTATGTTCTCTCCCGAGGGTCTTTTACACTGTCGACTAATAGGTGATACTGAATCCAACTTTGTCAGGTATCTTAATGACAAATCATTCATTTGATATGATCGTACCTCTCATATCAGGATCGATTAGGTAATCTTATATAATATCCCTTACGACAACGCGTTCGCAACTCCTATTTCGTTGAAGCAAAAAATTACAAACACCTCTGCAATCGCAATGCGTGACAAGCCACCGCTTGCTGCGCCCGAAGGCTCGCTGTATTACGTGACAAAATTCTCAGCGCGCTGTACACTACAGAAATCTCACCTCTGTTAAGTGGATAGTTTGTGGTTTTGTGTAATTTATCCTGATTTTTGACGAACTTTCATCAATCGACTTTCGTCCAACGAAAATGAAATTTTTCTCTTTTTTTTCCTTTTTCTTCTTTCAAGGATTAAAGAAATCTATATCTTATTTTTCTAATACTTATAAATTAACATTATGGACGGAGGTATGTAGTTCAATTGCATCTTTTCCTAGCTGACAGAAAATCATAAGATGTTTGACGACGGCAAAGATCGGATCCTGGTGTTATTATTGGTTAGTGAGGCGAGTTCAAGCTATCATGTTTCGACCGAATCAATCAATCAATCAATTCATCTTTCTTTGAATCAATCAATCAATCAGTTAAGCAGACAACTAATTGACCTTCTTTATGAACTCGATAAAGTTATACTGACTCATTGATTCCATTATAAAGCACCCTGTATGTGTAGTTCGAGTACATAAGGTCGATTCAGAGAGATTTACTTCATTTGATTTGGCCAGATGTATGTGTTTGCTGAAAATTGCAAATGCACAATGAACTGCCTGATTGATTGATGGATTGAATTTTAATTGGTGTCTTAAACAGCTTTTCCGTCAATAATACGTCGACTGATAAACATTGATTTTTCGCCAGCGTTTGGCATCAAAAATGCGCATGTACTAACTCATGATTATAGAAGAAGTTGCTGCTTTAGTTATTGATAATGGTTCTGGTATGTGTAAAGCCGGTTACGCTGGTGATGACGCCCCAAGAGCTGTCTTCCCATCAATTGTTGGTAGACCAAAACATCAAGGTATTATGGTTGGTTTAGGTCAAAAAGACTGTTACGTCGGTGATGAAGCTCAATCTAAAAGAGGTGTTTTAACTTTAAGATACCCAATCGAACACGGTATCGTTAACAACTGGGACGATATGGAAAAAATCTGGCACCACACTTTCTACAACGAATTGAGAGTTGCTCCAGAAGAACACCCAGTTTTATTAACCGAAGCTCCAAAGAATCCAAAATCAAACAGAGAAAAAATGACCCAAATTATGTTTGAAACTTTCAACGTTCCAGCTTTCTACGTTTCTATTCAAGCTATCTTGTCTTTATACTCCTCTGGTAGAACTACTGGTATTGTTTTAGATTCTGGTGATGGTGTTACTCACGTTGTCCCAATCTACTCCGGTTTCGCTTTACCACATGGTATCTTAAGAGTTGACTTGGCTGGTAGAGATTTAACTGAACACTTAATGTCCATCTTATCCGAAAGAGGTTACTCATTCTCTTCTACTGCTGAAAGAGAAATTGTTAGAGATATCAAAGAAAAATTATGTTACGTTGCTTTAGATTTCGAACAAGAAATGCAAATTTCAAGTCAATCTTCTGCTATTGAAAAATCCTACGAATTACCAGATGGAAGAGTTATCACCATTGGTAACGAAAGATTCAGATGTGCCGAAGCTTTATTCAGACCAAGTGACTTAGGTTTGGAAGCTGCTGGTATTGATCAAACCACCTATAATTCTATCATGAAATGTGATGTTGATGTTAGAAGAGAATTATACGGAAACATTGTTATGTCTGGTGGTACTACTATGTTCCCAGGTATCGCTGAAAGAATGCAAAAGGAGATTACTGCTTTAGCACCATCTTCAATGAAGGTTAAGATCATTGCTCCACCAGAAAGAAAATACTCTGTCTGGATTGGTGGTTCTATCTTATCATCCTTAACTACTTTCCAACAAATGTGGATTTCAAAACAAGAATATGATGAATCTGGGCCATCTATTGTTCACTTAAAGTGTTTCTAAAAGTGTTGCCTTATTACTATTTATATTTTGTGTTTTTATTTAGTTAGATATTAACTTAATAAACCAAAATCATAATGGGTAAGAACAGTTTTATTCTTGTTTACATTTGTTTCTTATAAAGTATATGGATCCTTTAATTTGTACTTTTTTGAAATGCTTTTTCTAACTAATACATTATTTGTTTTCATTAGAGTTTAGATGTGAGTTTTAGTTAGTTCTTTGTTTTATTGTTCGAATAAAGAAAAAGTTTTCAGACCAAATGTAAAATTCTCTTACGCTTGACTACAAAGCGATTTAGTGCCTACAAAATTTGCTTTATAGATCCAAAGTAGGTTTCTGACCTTTTAGAATACCGATTACACACTCTGCAGCATATCTTGGAATTACGTTATCGTCATGTAACATAGCAAAACTTTCTGTGGCATCCTTACCTGCAAAGTTGAGGATTGAGTCAGCACCTCCTGGATGTGAAGCTAAAAATGACGTGAGATCAAGAACAACGTTTTTAACAATACACCAACAATCGTCTGGTTTGTTGTGCTTTGCTACCTCTTCTGGTGAAATCTCTTTATCTGGAATCTTCCAAGAAACATTTTTACTCGCTGTTTTGGGTTTAGTGGTAGTCTCTTCTGGAGGGCTATCGGAAATAGGTGAACTATCCACTGTTCCAGATTCACCTTTATTATCCCATCCAATCATAATTTCATTTTTACTTGGACTGATGTGGAGATGAATTTGTTTTAAACGGTCGACACCTGATGAGCTATTAGATGCAACTCTTGATGACAATTCCTGTAACAAATAACTTGATGCTTGATTGGCTGCCAATCTTCCAAACACAACACAAGCTAACAAGCTTGACCCTCCTAGCCTATTATGTCCATGAACACCACCGGCTACTTCACCACAGGCGTAGAGTCCTTTAAACGTGCTGTCATCGGACATTACTTGCGTCTTATCGTTGATCTTGATACCTCCCATTGTAAAATGCAATACCCTTGTAACGAATGATACGTAATATTCATCACTAATGTTGAATTTTATTGGTGCATTAGGAAAGTATTTTTTCCCGAACCTATCTGGGTTTGAATCATTATGGCTGTTGTACTCTTGAAATTCTTCTTCTAAAACAGATGCTTCAATACCCATGTCTTTAACTAAGTCTTTACCTGATACCTTCCGCATGAGATTTCTTTGTTGGTAATGTTTTACGTGGAACGATAGTTTCTTCGCCATTTTTTGTGTCAAAATGAGTCTAATAGGACCCTCTCCATTTTTGAGTGATAGTTCCATTTGTTCACTAACGTAATCTCTTGTACCCAATTCATTAACAAATCTTCTTCCTTTGTTATTGATCATTATTCCCCCCTCGCCTCTTAAGGCTTCTGCTCCTAAAAAGAGAAATTTGGGCTGTTTAGAACCACTAATAGCATCCTTATCGTCATAATCGATCAAACCCGTAGGGTGCACTTGAACTTTATCGAGGTCAATTCCAGTGGCTTTGTTCTTCATCATGATCTTTTGACCATCTCCTGTGGCGTGTGATCCATTTGTTGAAGGAAGGTTAACTATGTCAGGCCTATATTTCCGAAGCAATGAATTTTTGGTAAAATCTGCTGCATAACCTCCTGTGGCCATTATCACAGGCCCCAATAATTCATGCTTCTTCTTAGTTTTAAGATCCTTGTACTTGACTCCTTGAACAGTGCTATGACTGTTTCCATTTTCCAACATTAGATCAAGAACTTGACAGTTTTTCAAAATCATAACCCTGTTGGGTTCTTCTACGCTCAAGTTTTCTAACTTCTCTAAAAGCTTATAAGTGATTGCCATTCCCGGGAATTTATTGTCATTCCCTCTGTGAGTACGAGGCTGCGAATGACCCCCTAATCTTGTAACCACTGACAAATCTAACCCAAAGACTTCTTGTAACCAATGCACAGCTTCACTAGATTGAAATGTCAAAACCTTGATTAATGTCGGGTTAGCCCGATCTTTTGCACTAGCCAAAGTATCCTGATAGAACTGGTTCACTGAATCAGGAATATTCAAGTCTATCTGTGGTCTCGTTAAAGCACCGTTGATGCCGCTTGTTGCTTTACCACTATTCCCACTCAAAAATCCTTGTTTATCCAAAAGTATAACATTAGATCCACGGAGATAGCATTCATGCGCAGCGGATAGGCCAGCTAATCCGCCTCCAACAATTATAATAGGATTTAAAGGTTGCATATTACTTTTATATATTGAGTTCAATTAAAAAATTCGTGATTATTTATACTCATAATTATTGGTTATATTTTGCGGGGATGAAGAACCGGAGTTTAACCTTTATAATTAATGCGAAATGTACTGAAAAACAAAACTTATGTCATGAAATTCATGTTCATTCCTCAATAGTTCATCATGATTTTCACTTAAGTCTTGGTGATTCAAGTGATTCCATGTTGTTGCATCACCATACAACATCGCTGGTGCATGATGCAATTGAACTCCGTCTTTGCATCTGATACAGTTGTAAGTGTCATGCGTGTCACACGTTGTATCCTTTTCAAATTGAAAAAGCTGCCTCAAGTTGTCAGCACTGAACAATCTTTCTACGTCCACTTTCTCATCTACGACACATGAAGATAGACTCATTTTCATACTTTGTCTTTGGAATATCTTTTCTTCAATGGTACCAGTGCTAATAAACCTGTAAATGAAACAATCCTTCTTTTGACCATCTCTCCATACTCTGGCTAAAGCCTGTTGATCGGACGCTGGGTTCCAATCTGGATCAATCAAAACTAGCCTATTTGCACCAATCAAATTGATACCACAACCACCTGCTTTTGAACTTAATAAGAAGATGAATTCTTTACCTTCTGGATCATTGAACCTATCGACGAATTTCTGTCTCTTGTTAATGTTCATTGTACCATCTAGTCTAATCACACCATACTTTTTATGGCGGCATAACTTCTCAATCAAATCCAAAGTTTGAGTATAATTAGAAATCAAAACAATTTTGTCGTTCGTTTCACGATGTAACTTGTTCAAGAACCTTTCTAATATACTGAATTTTCCACTTAGCCATGTTTGCACTTCTCTCGCTTTATAGTCGAAATCTTCCGGTAAGTAGTTTTCACACCCATCTAAGTCATCTGGTAGATTAAGTAAGTTGGGATGGTTACAAAGCTTTTTTAACATACCTATAGCTTTCAACGGCTGTGACCCAACTCCTTTTATGAGCTTTCTGATTTCAGGAGATGTAATAAAATGGTTGTACAACTGTTTCTGTAAAGGCAGTAAGTGAACAAATACAACGTGTTCATATTTTATAGGTAAATATTTTGATAAAATATCATTGGTTCTTCTAATGATGAATTTGGAAACGGTAGTGGTTAGTTCGGCTAGCTTTTGATCACCTTTTTCTCTTTCTTTGTCAGTTGCGTCTGCATCCCTACCTCTCAATATATCATTCTCGAAATTCTTTCTAAAGTCATTCCTATTGCCTAGGTAATTAGGGTTTGCAAAATTCAACAACGAATAATACTCGGACAAGTCATTCTGAATTGGAGTTCCACTCAAAATTACTCGTCGTTCACATTTTAGTTCATTCAAAGCGTTAAACGTTAAAGAATCACCGTTCTTCAATCTATGGCCTTCATCCGCTAGCATAAGGCCCACTTCTGTGCCAGCTAACTTGTCCACATGACGTCTGAGGGTCTCATAACTAATAATCAATACCGGACGTACAATGTTTCTACCACTTGCCACACTCCATTGTTTTAAGCTGTCACCTATCTCTGAGTTTTTTACACTTTTTCCATCAATAGCAAGAGGCGTTAAGACTCCTTCACCTAACCATTTAATGATTTCATTCGCCCAGTTCCTCACCAAAGACGAAGGACATACTATGATACATTTGGAAATAGTCTTGCGTCCTCTTGGACCCTGTTTTAATAATGTCCACATTAACGTCAAACATTGAAGGGTTTTTCCCAACCCCATTTCATCGGCCATAATACATCCTTTTGCTTTAGGATCTATCAAACCAGCAGTACACCTATAAAGAAACTTGACACCTTCAACTTGATGTGGTCTTAAAATTTTTGCTAGTTTTGGGTCAATTACGACTGCCACATTAGGGTGCTTTGACTCTTCATCTTTGTAATTAGTAATTCCTAATATTTCAGCAAGAGATTTATGCACCTTTCTTCTCTTGCTTAACCTTTCGGCTTCTTTGTCTTCTACCTCTGGCAGTGTCGACTTATCTTTGTGGTTTACTTCTTCGATGTTACCGTCCTCTCCTGGTATTATGTCAACAGTAGGATCGTATAGTACAATAGCAAACTCGCTTAATGGATCATGTAAGGCCTTTGGGGGTAAATTTATCTTCGGTTTTGTACCTAAAGGTGGTGGCGGCAAGTTGATTACTTTCGACTTATCTCTTAAGGGTATGGAAAAATGGCTTTTCAATTTTTCTTCGAGTTCATGGATTTTTCTATGGGCTTGTCTTGGATTCAACGCACCCTTTCGTCTGGCTCCTACCTCGATAGTGTTTTCACTGCCCTCTGCATAGTTTACTTTTTTCCTACTAGATCTAACAATATTGTTGTCTCGTGTTTGAAAAGGTACTTTAAAAGGTTTTGAGAGCCTTTCTGCACTATCCTTGACAGGTTTTGGTCTCTTGTCTTTTGGTATGCCGGCCCCTGACCCCATTGGTGTCGTAAACTCTTTGAGAAGCTTTCTGTTACCTGTAAGCTTCATAGTTGTAGATGCTGTTATGACTTCACGCGAAACGCGATTTAATGCTTAGTAACAAATTAATTCATACAACAAAATGGATGAGTTCATAACGAAAGCATCGAACCAGGCGATGTCGTTTGCCATTAGGTCTGGTATATCTCTAGCATCTGGGTATGCGATTAGGACAGTTTCAAAAATGATGGAAAAGATCCCCGATCTGGAAAAGAAACGGATCGATGACAAGATCACTCGCCTAAAATTGAACATCGAAGTCCTAAATCCTGCTATAGAGTTGATTAAGTCTATAAATATCCATGGATCTATGACTGGATGTGACGGGCTCATTAAAAGTCTTGCTAGAAAGTTTGATGAGTTTGACGAGATCATTCAAACAGTCCCATCTGCCCAGATGGTAAAGCAATTAAACCAACAGCTTGATTTATTGATAGACTCTATAGATAAAACTATACCCCTTTTGAACTTATGCATATCAACGAATAATATGATCAACAAGAACATAAGCCATGTTAACATCAAAAGTTTGATCGAAGCTTCGAACTACATAATGGTTGATAAATTGGAAATTGGACCAGTTTTTGATCTTCAATGTTACTCAATGTTTTACAATGAAAACAACCCGGAAAACCCAATAATATGGAAGGAATGTTTCGCCAGGAGCGAAGTCAGAATTGTTTCAATTGGGCCATTCGATTACAATATCAGTATAGTGGAAAACTTTAACGATAACAGATACCACGAAGGGGATCCACAGCGTATAAATTTTTTACTACTGGATGTTGAAAAGGTTTTCTTCAGCAAGTCTGGTAAACTTCTAAAGCTTGAGAGTTATAATTCGCCGATTTTCATTATCAAGTATAATGGAAAGTACATAGCATTTGGAAATGAGGTTGAGGACGTTGGTGGCGACGATGATAGTGAAGATAGTGATAATGAAGAAGAAAGCGATCAGGATAGCCCCGATGAAGATGCTGTTGAACAGAAAGACGATGCTGTTGAGCAGAAAGACGATGCTGTTGAACAGATAGAAAAAAAGTCGAAGACAGTGGCTTGCCGCTCTTTGATCCTCCTTGAGTACCTTGTTCGTCTTCTTGCATTACAATCCAGTGAACAAAAGCCCATATTGGAAATCCCTGCCAATAAGATACTACTTTACCTCAATAATGAGATCCCAGCTCGTCAAAATCATGACCTAACATCGAACATAAAGAGATTAGAGAACTTGAAAATTTCATAGTTTTTATATTACACTTCATGAATAAATAACACCTACAAATCAAACACCTACTTATTGTTAATTTTTCTTCTATTTTTTCACTCCGCCAAAATACTTTGCACTCTTGTATTATCTATGAGATTTCTTCACTTGTAAACTAACTCTTTGTTGTCATCCATGAACAATTGCAAATCATCATCCAGCAAATATGACTCATTGCTCTCCAAAATATTATTGAACGAATGCTTCATTGCAGAACTGTTGACCATACTCGGTAAATGTCCTGAGAGATTTAAATTTAAGTTAGAATTTGAGTGATTGTTTAATGACGGAGGGTAAGCAGCTTCGAATTTGGGATCAATTCGTGGCTCCACTTTTGGATCAAACTTTGAATCAAATTTCGAGTCATTAGAAATGGTTGAATTCATTGATAAAACAGATGGAGGCCTAGTTTTGAAAGATTGAGACCTTTGAAAAGAATTACTCAACGAGACAGGAGTCAGATTATGCGTTGCGTGGTCTGAAAAGTATTGATCAAGGTAGGAATCTATAGTTGAATTGACATTAGCTGAGTTAACAATACCTGAAAAATGACTAGTATTCCCATTAGCTTTTGGTGTAGGGGTTGGAGTCGAAGAAAATTTATTCATGGCTTTAATGTTGAAGCTACCTTCTTGAATATCGTGTTTGAGGCGACTTTCGTTCAGCGTGTCCTTGTTCAGCTCGTTTATCATCGGTACTTCATTACCTAATCTTCCATTAAAAGCACCTGAGCTTCCATCTACTGATCCATTATTTGAGTCATTGCCTGACCCACCAAAATTGCTACTATTATCGTTGGAGTCTGGTAATGGGCCCTGGGGATATGATTCTGGTGGTACAGAAGATTCTACTGAATCAGGAATCGAGCTCAATGGCATGTTTTCATTTTCAAAACTGTTAGCACCAACAAGAGGAAATAAAGGAAAATCTAAGCCATCCTTCAACTCTGGTAGATCAGCTGCTAGGTCAGTTGAATTTAGTTGCTCGAATAGATCATAATTAAAATCCAAGTTTTCTTCGTGTAAAACAGAGTTGAAAGACTCCGTTAATTGTTTACTTGGGTCACTTGCAAATGAACTTTGAGAAACATGTAATGATTTTGAATCAGGATCTTGGGCGATCCCTTTTGTAGCTAGCTTGGAGTCTTTCTTCTTTGCTTTCTCTTGATTCTTATTCTTATGATTTTGATAACAAGTACATCCAGCTGGATTCTTGTAACAGTTAATAGAATGATTTGATTTCTTACAACTACAACTAATGTGTAGCGATTTAAACTTTCTTTGGTCCCTACAATGTTGACATTGAGATGCTGGGCGGCCTTTTGGCTTTATCTTAGTTAAAGGTTGGTCTATATGAGTACATTGAGTAACCCTATGCCCCCTAATACATCTCTCGCATGCATATTTGACCCCGTCTATTAACACCATCACTTAAATTATTCCAACACAAGCTGAACTAAAAATATTAACAATCACCAGTCGTAACTGTTTGCCTGTTGAGATCTAAATTAAGAGTAACTCTTTGATTACAACCACCAAATCTAACGAAACGTTGAAATCCAGTGTCAAATTGACTGATATACAGCCACAAAACAAGCACCAAAAGATTTACAGATGACAGACAAATACGGTTTTACTTGTATTGATTGTCTCTTGTCCTGTGCCTTTTATCGTACCACTCACTATGCTACACGTTAAAGATAGTTCTCTAGATTAAAGTCTTGTTAATTGAAGATATTAAACAATTTATAATTGTCAGTGCGAAAAAAATTTTAAATGATTTTCGTGTATAACCCGCTTCTAGAATATTGGCAAGCAGTGTGACTTTTGATTAAAATTATGTAATCGCTTGTTCCTGTATAAACCCCCTGTTGTCGGAGTTTGATGGGAAATTCCTGATAACCCCACAGTATTGAGGGTTTTCTTTATTAATAAAATTCTATTTATTGGCTAAAAATAATTAAGACACTTTTTACTATGAAAGTAAGTTCAGATGAAGTGAAAGCTCATAATACTAAAAAGGATTGCTGGGTTATAATACATAATAAAGCATATGATGTTACAAATTTTTTGAGTGAACACCCTGGGGGTGCAGGTATAATTCTAAAATATGCTGGTAAAGACGCTACTAAGGCATTTGATCCTATTCACCCATCTGATACTTTGACCAAGTACTTACCTAAGGAGAACTTCAAAGGGGAGGTTGAAAAGAGTAGAAATGTTGAGACAACTACTAACAAGGGGGTTACAATTCAAAAGCCTGCTGTGGTGGACCCACTAAAGGTAGAATCCCAAAAGACCGTGGTTGACGAATTCGATGTTGAGTACGATGAGCAAGATGACAAATCCCCCCTTGATTATGGGACATCATCTGAACCCTTCCCTTCGAATCCAACACAAGATGATGAAGAGGAGGATGATCCTGATGATCCGCCAGATGAATACGAATTGAATCGAAGAAAATACGATAAAGCCAAACCGGACTTATCACAAATATACAATTTAAATGATTTTGAATTTGTTGCAAGGTACACAATGGATAAAATAGCTTGGGCTTATTACTCCAGTGGATGTGATGATGAAATCACTCTTAGGTCTAATCATTTGGCTTATCATCGCTACTTCTTCAAACCAAGAATAATGGTAGACGTTTCAAGTATAGATATTTCGACCACTATGTTGGGCAGTAAAATTTCAGCTCCATTCTATATCACTGCCACTGCATTGGGAAAATTGGGGCACCCTGATGGTGAAAAAGTTCTTACTAGAGCAGCCGCTAAACAAAACGTGATTCAGATGATTCCAACGTTGGCTTCCTGTTCTTTCGATGAAATTGTTGATGAAGCAACCGATGAACAAACCCAATGGTTACAACTATATGTTAATGCCGATAAAGAAATCACCAAAAAAATTGTTCAACACGCAGAAGCACGAGGAATAAAAGGATTATTCATTACAGTTGATGCTCCGCAATTAGGTAGAAGAGAGAAAGATATGAGATCTAAGGATTTTGCAGATTTGAGTCATGTTCAGGGTGACGGAGAGGATGCAGACACATCCCAAGGAGCAGCAAGGGCTATCTCATCTTTTATTGATACTGCTTTATCCTGGAAAGACGTAGAATGGTTCAGATCTATCACTAAGCTACCAATAATTTTGAAAGGGGTTCAAACTGTGGAAGATAGTCTCTTATCAATCAAACATGGAGTGAATGGTATCGTTCTCAGTAATCATGGTGGCAGACAATTGGAGTTTAGTAGACCGCCTATTGATGTGTTAGCTGAATTGCATCCCATTTTAAAATCCCAAAATTTGTTAGATAAATTGGAGGTTTATATCGATGGAGGAGTTAGAAGAGCTTCCGATATCTTAAAAGCACTTTGTCTTGGTGCAAAAGGGGTCGGGATTGGTAGACCTTTTTTATATGCAATGTCAACATATGGAGATGAAGGGGTGTTCAAAGCTATACAAATTCTTAAAGACGAAATGATAATGGATATGAGACTCTTAGGAGTCACAAGTATTGATCAATTAGATGACAGATATGTCGAACAAAATAACAATGTATACATCCCCCCAGATGAATTATTTGATACAGCCTATCAACCATTGCAGTCACCTCCATTCAAGTTATAGAATTATTTTTGAATGCTTACAAATTCATATTTAGTACACAATTGATCTCTATTGTTCAATACAATAAATGTGCGTTGACCATCTGTCGTGTAAAGTCTCTATCCTACGCGTCGAGCAGAAAATTTTTATGGTTTCAGATCAACCTCAAAAAAACAACACACTCAAATATATCTAATAAGATTTTAAGGATCAATTGATACATTGAAATGGTTGCAGCTTATGATGTAGGTACCAAATGTTGGTACCCCGATGATAAGTTGGGATGGATAGGTGTGACTGTTAAATCAACTACCCCAAAAGAGAATAAATATGAAGTTGTTCTAATCAACGATTCCAATTCGGAAGAGGGTTTTACAGTGGTTACAGATTCCTTGAATGAAGAAAACCCTAAATTCCCTCTCAGGAATCCACCAATATTAGAGGCATCTGAAGATTTAACCTCCTTGTCATATTTGAATGAACCTGCTGTTTTACACGCCATTAAAGTTAGATATAGTCAATTAAACATTTACACCTATTCTGGTATTGTGTTGATTGCAACTAATCCTTTCCAAAGAATTGACTCTTTATACAGTCAAGATATTATTCAAGCTTATAATGGTAAGACTAGGGGAGAATTAGATCCACATTTATTCGCAATCGCTGAGGATGCCTACAGATGTATGAAGAGGGATAATAGTAATCAAACCATTGTGGTTAGTGGTGAATCAGGTGCAGGTAAAACTGTTAGTGCTAAATATATCATGAGGTACTTTGCGTCTGTCGAATCAGAGTCAGACGCTTCTCAGGATTCTGATGCTTTGAAAGGTACCATAGGCACCTCGAAACACAATCACGATATGAGTGACGTTGAAAAGCAGATTTTGGCAACAAACCCAATTATGGAGGCCTTTGGTAATGCTAAAACCACTAGAAACGATAATTCATCAAGATTTGGTAAATATTTAGAAATTTTATTTGACAAATCAACATCCATCATTGGTGCAAGAATTAGAACTTATTTGTTAGAAAGAAGTAGATTGGTATTTCAACCCAAAAACGAAAGAAACTACCATATCTTCTATCAGTTATTAGCAGGTTTGAGTGAAGACGAGAAACTTAAATTGAATTTGTCCAATCCAGACGATTATAATTATACTAGTCAAGGTGACGCATCTGTTTTGGAAGGTACAGATGACAAGAAAGAATTTGATGTAACAAGAGATGCATTGGGATTGATAGGTATTGACAACGCCAAACAATTTGAAATCTTTAAGATTTTAGCTGCTTTACTACACATTGGTAACATTGAAATTTCTCCTTCAAGAAATGATGCTCATTTATCCTCAGATGAACCAAATTTAGTCAAGGCTTGTGAATTGTTAGCCATTGACCCACTAAACTTTAGCAAATGGTGTGTCAAAAAGCAAATTACCACTAGATCCGAAAAGATAACCTCAAATTTAAATTACAAACAAGCGTTGGTTGCTAGAGATTCTTTTGCTAAATATATCTATTCCGCCCTTTTTGATTGGTTAGTTGATTATATTAATAATGATTTATGTCCCCCTGAAATTATTGACAAAATTAATTCATTTATCGGTGTGTTGGATATCTATGGGTTTGAGCATTTTGAAAAGAATTCATTTGAGCAATTTTGTATCAATTATGCAAACGAAAAGCTACAACAAGAGTTCAATCAACATGTCTTTAAATTGGAACAAGAAGAATATATCAAGGAAGAAATTGAGTGGTCATTTATTGACTTCTCTGATAATCAACCATGTATTAATTTGATTGAAAACAAATTAGGTATATTATCGTTATTGGATGAAGAATCCAGGCTTCCTGCTGGTTCAGATCAGTCCTTGATCGAGAAGATGTACCAAACTTTAAACAAAGAACCTACAAACAAAGTATTTAAGAAACCAAGATTTGGCCAATCCAAATTCATTGTTAGTCACTATGCGTTAGATGTGTCGTACGATATTGATGGATTCATCGAAAAGAACAGAGATACCGTTGGAGAAGGTCATTTAGAAGTCTTGAAAAATAGTGAAAACGTTCTTTTGAAAGATGTGTTATCGATCATTGAAAAGAATGCCAATGCTCTACAAATAAGTAATTCGACGGCATCTAGTGGAGCCAAAAAGTCTATTTCAAATAAGAAACCAACGTTAGGATCGATATTCAAAAACTCTTTAATTGAATTAATGAAAACTATCAACTCGACTAACGTACACTATATTAGATGCATCAAACCTAATGAAATGAAGAAAGCTTGGGAATTCGATTCATTGATGGTATTATCCCAATTGAGAGCATGTGGTGTTCTTGAAACTATCCGTATTTCATGTGCCGGGTTCCCGTCACGTTGGACATATGTGGAGTTTGCAGATAGATATCATATCTTGGTGCCATCTAAGGATTGGATCAAAGTCATGAGTGGTGAGACAACCAAGGAATCAGTCAGTGACTTATGTTCTTCAATCTTAACATCCAACTTACCAGACAAATCTAAATACCAATTGGGTAATACCAAAATATTTTTCAAAGCTGGTATGTTAGCTCAGTTCGAAAAGTTAAGAAGCGACAAGCTATTCAATTCTGCTGTTTTAATTCAAAAGAATATTAAGAAACACTTACAACAAAAATCTTATCACGAGATAAGACAAAGTCATATTGAGCTACAATCATTGATCAGAGGTTATTCAACAAGATTCAATATCAAAAGAGAACGCGAAACTAAGGCTGCTGTAATGATCCAGACTTTGATTCGTGGTCATCAAACTAGGAAATCCATCAATCTTACTTTACAAAGTATTGTTGTGTTGCAGAAATCGTGGAGGGGATACAAAGCAAGACAAAGCATGCTATCTTTAAGAACGGAAAAGTCAGCTGTTGTCTTGCAAAAATCTTGGAGAGGATTGCAAGTTCGTAGAGATTTCTCCAAAAAACAAAAATCAGCCGTTTTGATCCAATCTTTGATTAGAAGAAAGTTGGCTGGTCATGAATTGCAAAGATTGAAGACCGAAGCAAAGTCTGTCAATCACTTCAAGGAGGTTTCTTACAAATTGGAGAATAAAGTTATTGAATTAACTCAGTCCTTAACCGCTAAAATTCAAGATAACAAGAGCCTCATGACTGAAATCACTAATTTGAAACAATTGTTGGACCAATCATCTAAATCACAAGAATTACTCAAAACTAAAGAACTAGAATTCAGTACTAAGTTCGACAAGCAAGATGAGCGTCACCAAAAAGAAATAGTGAAATTGAACGAAGAATTGAATCAAATTAAACAAGAGTATACCATGGCAGAGGCAAAGATTGAAGAGTTGACAAAAGAGCAATCACAATTGAAACTGGAAGTCGCTAAAAACTTGGAAGATTTGCAGATGGCAAAAGACGACTTACTTAAACGTGACACCATTGAAACTGATTTGAAGTCGCATATTGATCAATTAAAGAACGAATTGTCTGCTTTACAGAATCAACAAATTAACTTGCCGCAACTTAATGTAGCAAAGAACAGGAGTATGAATACGAAGCGTCATAGTAGCATCGTGAATAACAATACAAACTACGAGAATAACAATGCTAGGCCTGTTTCAGTTATTGCTGTTTCAAATGATGAAGAGGCTAATATTGATGATATTAACGATGAATTATTTAGATTGTTGAGGAACTCTAGACAATTACACCGTGAAGTTGTTGAGGGATTGCTCAAGAATTTGAAGATACCTCCTGCAAGTGTTGCATCTGACTTCACAAGGAAAGAAATATTATTCCCTGCGAGAATAATCATAATCATTTTGAGTGATATGTGGAGATTAGGATTAACAAAGGAAAGTGAAGAATTTCTTGGTGAGGTTTTGGCCTCTATTCAAGTAATTGTTTCTAATTTGAAGGGAGACGAAGTCATTCCTAACGGTGCTTTCTGGTTAAGTAACACTCATGAATTATATTCTTTTGTTTCGTATGCACAACAAACCATCTTATCGAATGATACTTTAAGCTTCGAAATGAGTGAAGACGAATTCGAAGAGTACTTAAAATTGATCGCGGTTGTGAAAGAGGACTTTGAATCATTAAGCTATAATATTTACAATATGTGGATGAAAAAAATGGAAAAGGATTTGGAAAAGAAAGCCGTATCGGCTGTTGTTTTGTCTCAATCTTTACCAGGATATATGGCACCGGAAAACTCACCATTTTTGTCGAAGGTTTTTTCGCCTGCCAATCAGTATAAGATGGATGACATATTGAGTTTTTTCAACTCTGTGTACTGGTCAATGAAATCCTACTTTATCGAACACGAAGTTATGAATGAAGTTATCATTGAACTTTTGAGATTTATTGATGCGTTATGTTTCAACGATTTGATCATGAGAAGAAATTTTTTATCTTGGAAAAGAGGTTTACAATTGAACTATAACGTAACGAGGTTAGAAGAGTGGTGTAAGGGACATGAAATTCAAGAAGCCTCAGGTTACTTATGTCATTTGTTTCAGGCTGCAAAATTATTACAAATTAAAAAGAATACTCCCGAAGATATTGAAATCAT
This sequence comes from Yamadazyma pseudoaaseri, assembly GCA_030674785.1. NCBI lineage: Eukaryota > Fungi > Ascomycota > Pichiomycetes > Serinales > Debaryomycetaceae > Yamadazyma > Yamadazyma pseudoaaseri. Next base: position 17,123 of record JAKUBW010000010.1, on the reverse strand, counting down.
CTACGAAATTTGTTACGCATTGAAGCCAAACCAAATTCAAAAATTAATCAGTCAATATTACGTAGCTGATTACGAGACTCCAATATCGCCTGAAGTTTTACAAGCAGTAGCTGATAGAGTGAAGACTACTGATGCTGGACAGGAGTTATTCGAATTGGTTAGCACTGATGGTTATTTCAATGATCCGTTTAGGACTGTTAGCTTGAGACCGTTTTCCAGGGTTGAAGCTTATGTTCCAGCCTGGTTGACCTTACCGGTCATCAGACGTATAGTGGAACTTGTTGCGAAGAATGCTACTGTGCAAGAGATTATGACTGACGCAAAAAATCCTACTGATTGATCTTTATAATTCACTTTTATAACCTGTTTTAGATTTATATATACTACGTATACAGCCTCAAAATCATTCAGCCAAGATTAGTTGATTTTCCAACCTTTTGCAGCTAATGACTACCACAGCCACAGCTACTACTGTGATTGTGATTATGGCTGTGGTTATGGCTATCGTTAGTCATAACTAGACCTGCTTCCAGGGGTGTCTTTGTTTTTAGTTGTAAGGCATGTACTTTATCCACTTCAATTTCCTCCTTCAACAAGGAGTATATCATTCTGTGTCTTGTGGGTTGGTTTTTTCCTTCAAATTCATTACTTACAACATCGAGTCTAAAATGACTTTCTACTTTGTTGTCGGCATCTAGCATACTGCTATGATGTGAGTGCTTGTGTGAATCATTGTAAATAGTGATTTTTGTTGGATTCAAAGTCAAAAGCTTTATGAGTATTTTATTCTCAACTGGTCCGTTGACTTGAGACTTTGTAATTGTTGAGTTCATTATTGTGAAAGTTGAAGGAAGATTACTGGTGGTGTAACTCATTTTAAAATTTAATTTAGCAGAAAGTCTTCTGATCATTGATTAATTTCCAACTAATTTTGCTCGTTTTTACCATGATTGGATCTAATCTCATGGCGTCGAATTTGGAATTCACTTGCTGCTAGATGAACTGTATGTGCATTGTCTGTTATATACTTATCTAATTGCCTTTTTTTCTGCCTTTTTTCTCTAGCTTCTGTTGTCTCTTACTCTTCTGTTGTATATCAACTGACTCGGCGGCAACGGCACCTGATTCTGCCTTGGGGAAAATTGCTTTAACAAACCCTGAAACTTTGAAGGCTGCAAAGCCAGGAACAACCAAAAATAAGTACCAAACTTTAAAAGTTCCAAAAAGTACCGTAACTATATCCAACATCCAAGAAAGGTAAACGATGTCGAACATGTACTCCGTCAATCCAGATTGATTCAAGTCCATACCACTATTGACCAATTTGTTATATTGACCAACGTTGTCGAATTTGAACTTTGGTCTCCCTGATTTTTCTATGGTGAATTGACACATTCCCAATGGTATCTGATAGAATAAGAATAATTTCCAATTTTGTGGTCTCTTGAAAACAAGAATTGCTACTAATGAAACAGCTAAAATAGAGAATGTAGTTAAGTGTAGTTGATTTAGCTTTCGTAAATTAGACTGTGCAATTTTTTTAATACTAGAAGAAGCCATTTCTTTTACCTACCCTTGCTTATAGCCGTATTTCACGATCTTTGTTAGAAATTAAAAAAAAAAAAAATTTTATTGAGACTTGGTATTTGATATCCTAAATATGGGTAATGAATTCAAGAAAGTGATTAAAGAGGCCTTTCCGTTTGTGTAAAGTGGCTGAAATTGATGCATAGCAGGTATGCTGGTCAAAGTCTGAAGAATCTTCAAATCATATTGATCCAATATTTGCTTAGTAAAGACGTTGTTGGTATATCTGAATCTCAAAAAAATAACCATCAACATCATGGTCATTATATGCGCAAGAACATAAATCACCTGGCTCAATAATTTGAAAATCAACATAGGGCAAGATAAGGTCAAGCTGAATAATATAAAAATTTCGGCATTAGACGCCAACATCAAAGCATATTGATTAAATTTTGTCGTAAACCCATTAATCTGGTTATTGATCAGATTTTGAACTGACAAGTTAGCAGGTGAGTGGGGCAATATATTATTTTGGAAATAGTTCAAAAAATGAAACACAGAATAAATAGTAAATGAGTAAAGACAACCTGTAATTCTTCCTAATTTGAAACTTACTACGTAAAACCAAACCGATAAACCTAAATACTGGCTGTTCTCGTCATTTATGAACTGCTTCAATGATAAATGTCTCAAGGATAACCTATTTTTGAAATGAATCTGTTTGATAACAATGATATATGTGAGAATAATATTCACAAGGCAAAGTCTGTAAAACCTGAGGCTCGAGCTGAAGAATGATTCAAACGTATTGAGGATGAAAAAGACTATTGTAAAAAAGTGTCCCAAGAACCAGTAAAACTGTTGGGTTTTAGCCAAAATTGTTAATTGTTGTATCAATGTTCTGTTATTAGCACCCGGTGCCATCTCGCTAATATTCTATGCTGCAGAAGATTTACTTTGTATTTACAGATTAAATAATTGATAATATGGAGATTAATTCTTGAAGAAAACGACGCTATAATGTATCTCCAATTAGGCTTAACGAAAACCCCGATGTAACTAGAACGATTGAAACAGTTTGTCAATCATCGAATCGCATTTCGATGGGATTGTGGTATCGACACGTTGAGCTGTACTCCTATTTTTTAAGTCAGAGGTAGTCAGCTTAAAATTCACGTATCTTGAAATGTTCCCACTTACATGACATTTATTTTACTTTGCTGGGTTGTTATAATGGGTGTACAACCTTCCCCTAGCCTTACACAGTAGCCACACGTATGTTAATCTGGGTGCATATAAGGTTTTACCCGCGATCATTCATTTACTGGCTGAAATTATCGCAATTGCTCTTTGAACCGAAAGCTTTAGACAAGTAAGTGCTAAATCAATTTAAAACTATGGATTTTATGTTCTTTTTGGTTGGCTTTAAAGAGTTCAATAAACCTTTAGATGGGATCGGACAAGTACTGTGCTATTGCTCAAATTGTCACAATCAATCAGCACATGCTATCAGGACCATAAATTGTGTTACTCTTTTCTTCATTCCTGTTTTGCCATTTTACTATTCGAAGAGGTTAAAGTGCCTGATTTGTGGAGCTTCTGGTGATATGAATGATGAAACAATCAACCGCCTAAAAAGCGGGCAACCTGTAGCGATAGGTTAGCATTGTGTGCTATTGTTTATCATCGATGCTGATAAGAGGGAAATGGGAACCGATTATTTAGTGTCAATCAATATACATCTATAAACACCATTCTATGTTTTGGAAAGCGTCTCTGAAATCGAATGCTGCCCTGGAAATGTATCAACCTCGTGTGGGCTTACAGCGCGTGTTTTTGCAACCGTTTGCTAACTTATGGGCACCATGCTGTATAGGATACACATAGGAGTACCCCAAAAACCCTTTTAGAAGTTTCAATTCCTTTTGGACGGCCAAGACCTCTAAAGAAATATCATTATTAACTAGTGATCACTCTTTGAGTCATAACAACCAGTTATTTACATATGCTGTAAATGAAAGCCTAATTTGAAAACCAAATGTGTGCGCTTACCCTGTCAGGGGGTCTCCATCGCTAGTAGATTTATTCACAAGTCAAGACAAAAGACCTATCCTGTATCTTAAGTCCAATGAGCCACATCAAAAAGCAATACATGTGATGGCTAGAGTGATTTTCAACCAACTATCCCATTTTGGCGCCCTTTTATGATACAGTGAGAATTATATTTATAAATTTGTATTTAATATGCTTTAGTCAAAAGTTGATCAATTTCATTGTCGCATATCCAATAGTGATGACAACGAAGTAAGCAATCAAGGAGCTGGGTACACCTCTCGTGATGAAAGTTCCGACCGTCAAGTAAGGTTTACCAAACTCATCGGTCATACAAATAGCAGTAACGTTGGGAAATCCCGAGGTAGGCAATCCCATAGCACCCGAGCATAATAATGCCGTTAACATAATCAACAATCTTGGATGAGGTTCATCTAGCTTGTTTCCAATTTCGGAAACTAACGGAACAGTAATCAATGCAGCAACTGTGTGACTGACAAACGTAGCCATAATTAATATTAAGAGTCCAAAGGTAATTGCAATTCCAAACAAAGAAAAGTCTTGAACTTGATTTTGGATATAAATAGCGATCGTTGATAACAACCCTGATGATGATACCGCTTTTCCTAAAGCAGTACCTCCCATCGCCAAAATTACTATATTCCATGGATAATTGTTAAAATCTTCTGTGGTTAGCAAGCCTGGTCCAAAGAACAAAATAATGGGGAGCAATGAGATTACACCCATCTCCCCAAAGACTCCTTCAAGTTTAGAAGCAACGCACCATAAAATTATAGTCCCCATCGAAATGGTAATGATATACCATTGGATGAAATTAAATTTGTCGTCGATTGTTCTTATTGACACAAGTTTGGTATTATTAGTGCAATTGAAAGTGATGAGCAAAAAGATCCAGATGAGCGTCAAGGAAATAATGCACACCGGGATGGATATTACAAACCACTGGCCCCAACTAGGTTGTGGTTCCATAGCTTCAATGGCAATCATGTTTTGCGGAGACGCTATCGGTGAAGCCATACCTCCAACATTGGAAGCTAACGCAATACCCAAAATTAAAGCCTTTTTGAAGCTAGAATCCTTAGGTAAAGTTCTTAATAATGGTTGGATTAATGAAAAACATAACACTGGTGCAGCTACATTAGACACCCACATTGAGGCAAATAAAGCGATTCCCATCACAGTAAGTAACACGACGGATGGATTGGTACCAGCCCTACTCAAAATTTCGGTAGAAATAGACTTGGCAATTTGATATTTAGAAAGAGCTGCTGCTAAAGTAAAACCTCCCAACAACAACAATATTACCGAGTTCCACATGGCACTCAAGATGTATTTCGACGACTCTACGGCATCCATGGCTGTCTCGTCATCTTTCTTCAACACACCCAAAGTAACAATCATCAATGGGATCAATAATGCAGTGACAAACAATGGAACAGCTTCCGTCGCCCATAATAGTGATGCACATACTACTAAAGCAAAGCAATTTTCTTGCAAAGGATCATCAAAAATATGCACATTGATTAGCACCAACGTAATGATGAAGATCACCAATATCTTTATAATGACTGGATTTCTTGGTGAAAAATTGAAAGATTCAACTGCAGTTGAATCTTTTTTAGCATCAGTATTGGCAGCATAGTTTTTTCTTTCCATTCCTATCATATCTCTCCAAACAGTGTTACGTTCCCATACAACATGCTCTCTTAAATGAATTGAAAGCTCAGCTTTCGCCGACTCTATATCAGCATGGTTACATATCACTTGATATAATCTAACTAGCGATTCTAACTTCTGATCAACTTTTTGGCTGGTCGATTCCTGGAAAATGTAACTCTTGTGAGGCAATTCGTTCAAGTATTCATCCTTCAAATTGGAATTCAAAGACTTATCGAATTTTTTCAACGCTTTCTTAAAACCTGTCTTATTCAACTCGATAAAAGACTCTAATTCGGACAAAGTTGTATATAGTCCAATGACTCTCTTCCTGAGTAAAATTCTACTCTCACTGAGAAGCATCAACTGTGGCGGCAAATTGTCGGTATCCCAAAGTCCTGGACTTTTCGGAGACTTCAAATACCTGTCAATAGATTTAATATTTTCTTCCTCCCTGGTTGTTTCATCTTCCGTATTTTCTGACTGCTCAATATCAGAGTACATGTTGTGTATGGTTCGAATGTTAGGCTCCTGTGCATTCAATACATGTCCAGTTGAAGAATTTTGATCACTTTGGTTGCTTTTCCGTGGGTTCAAGCTGAAATTATTGAACTCACCACTAGTTTTTCTTCCTAACTGGACGTCGTTCTCAAAATCTTCGATATCCTTCACCAAGCTATCAAGGTTATTCAATACGTAGCTCTCTTGGCGCTTGTAGAATTCGTCTATTTTTTGCAATTCTGCATCTAAGGCAGCAGTGAAAACACTATCAGCATCCTTAGAAATAAACTCGTTGTTCACTAGATGGCTTGATTCTTCATCTTCAACATTTGTGTATCTCAACTGGTCTCTTTGAAGAGAATATACGAGTTTCTTCAAAGTTGTATACGCTATGTACTTCGATGACCATTCAGGAACAGCGTTAAACTGTAAAGAATGACTGAACTTCATCGTACAATAATCTCTCACAAACCCTTAAGCAAAGTTTTTGATGCGCGCGAAAAGACCGAGATCTCTAACTGAGAGCTGGTGCTCAACCCGACTGGCAAATTGCAAAATAGAGGACTCTTACAAGATAGAAGTATATGAAGCTGATTTGGGTTGCCTCTGTTATGAAGAGTCAAGATAATGAAATCTCTCAGTCCACACTACTAATTGCTTCATTGGGCTCTCTTTGTTGCTCAGTATGTTTGTCCCATTAATTTCCCCGGAAATCTTAGATAATTTCGCAATAGGGGAATTTAAAAATTCCATATCTTTTGTTGGCAACATCAAAACAATTGTATGGATTTGTTTACTCAACTCCAACATTTAATAGATAGACAGATAAAAAATCCTAAATATTCCATAAATTTTCCAGCAACAAAACCAAGTACCAGTAATACTACCGTTTGTGTATCCTTTATTTCACTTGCCATATTATTTTACATTTTACAACCGACAATATATCCTTCAAAGCCAAAAGCTGTAATGTTCACTAAGAGGCCAGACAAATACACCACGGGACTCATTAACATGAGAAATGACTGTTTTGCTAATAGCTCGGTTCAAGCATATCTGTCTTTACCAGGAATGACCGAATATTTAAACAAATTTATCTTATCGTTCCAAGATTTCGTTACATTTATCGAAAGGCATCAGATCAATATAGATAGCCTAGGTTCAGTTAAGAACAGTAATCCAAAGTTCAAAAGAATGGAATCCAGTTTCGAAATACCTTTGCATCTTTCATTAGCTACAATTTTGAAAAAGTTGCAGAGCACTCAAATGACTAGTAGGACAATCTCCGTATGGACCTTTTTGCACGATCTTGAAAAGATATTCAACGCTAAGATTTCTCGAAGTCAACACGATGCTCATGAATTGACTCAGCTAATCAATGAAACATTGGAAAATGAATATTTGAGAATAACCAAGAAGTTCAAAGAACTAATGAATCTTCTTCTCCTGGAGGAAATCTCGGCGCAGCATTTCTTAGACCTAAAGACTCCTGCAAAAGATTCAAAGGATCTAGCATCTTACCTTAAGCTAATTCAGTTTCCTGAATTCCCTCTCAACGGCCTAATATTGACTCAGATGAGATGTCTTAACTGCAAAGGCGTCTCAAAGCCTAACTTCCTGCAATTCTTAATGCTCACGTTGCATACTCCAGAACAGGTATCTACAGATTTAGAGAGTCTCCTCAACGAAAATGAAAGTGAATCGATCGACGACTATCAATGCTTGAAGTGCAGGATTAAGTATATCATCACTAATGAGAGTTATTTGAGTCTGAGTAATTCAACGACACGAACTGATGAAGAAGAAATCATAATTCAAAAACTTACTGAGTATTATAATGACCCCAAATTCTGTATTAACGACGACTTGCCAACTGAGATGGATGACTACGTTAGGAAATACAATAAAAACAATGTGAACATCTCGAAGATTACTTCAACAGTATTTCGAAAGAATCAAATATTGAAGCCTCCAAAAGTTTTCGGATTGCATCTTTCTAGATCAAGTTTCAATGGTGTCAATGTAGTAAGAAATGGCTGCCGAGTCTCCTTTAGGGATCATTTGAATCTCAGTATTGGAAAAGAATATATGGAAGACCTTAAGCAGTTTCAAATGGCGGCTCAAGATGATGATTATTTCTTCATGGATAGATCCTCCAACTCAAAAGTGCTCACGACAGATATAGATGATATGGAAGATGAATCCGTTCAACGTGAAGATATAGAAGAGACTGGTTCGGACTACGAAACACAGGGCGAAGATATACAAGGAGACATTGAGGAACTTAAAAATGCTAATCTCGATGAAGATATTGATGGTTCTACTGATACAGATTCAATCTCCAGTAGTGCATCCATTCCTACTTTGAATCCTAAGATCATGGCATCAAAAAGCTCTTCTTCTTCTACCACGATCAAGACCCCAGATGCATTAAATAATTCGCCCATTTCGAATGATCAAACTGACGACTTATTGGCTCACTTTAAGAGATTTAAATTCAGTGATAATGATATATACAAATACCGGTTAAAAGCCATGATTCGACATCAGGGTTCGCACACCCAAGGACACTATGAATGCTACAAACGAAAACCGTTATATGTCAAAGATAAGGAAGGGAACATCATCAAGTTAAGTCCTGAGATATCTGAGGAAGTTCTTCAAGAACCTGATCTAGAACATGAATCGCTCAGCACCAAATTTAGAAGAGCGTCTGTCGTATCCTCGGCATCATCGGAAGAAAGTCATGACAACGCCACAACTTTGGCTTCCTCGTCGGATAGGGCAGCTCTATCATCTTTGAATGAAGAAAACATTCCAGAGCCACCTGGGGCTTTCAGAAGAAAATTTAGCAACATGATGGGTCGCAGGCCCTCTGTTTTTCAAGCAGACCCCGAGGGTGTCAAAATAGAGGAAATTATTCCATCAGGCTTGACTACTCCGGCTGAATTGGTAGTCCAGGATACGGATCAGGGCTACTTTGGTCAGGATTTATCCCAGCAAGTGAATTCCAAGCTATCCAACAATAAAATCAAATTGAAAAAGATCCCCACATTACTTAAGAATCCATATTGGAGAATAAGTGACTCAGTTGTCACAGAGGTCACCAAGGCTGCCGTATTATGTGAAACGACCAGTGTTTATATGTTGTACTATGAAAGAGTGGAGAAGTAACATTCTATTCGTCAGATATATGTACTCTATATATTTTATTTATTAGTTGTTTTCTTTGCCCGCAAATTGTCTCAGAAACACAAAACGTTGATGAATCGAAATTCTTTGTTTCCCTCTCCGAATTCTGCTCAAAGAGCATCTCCAATCCCAGATGGGGCAGGATCTGGATCTGAACCCCCAAAAGCGCCAAAACAAAGGCAAAAGGTATCATTGGATCCCGGTCATTCCCCGTTGGATTGGGCTCATCTTAACTCCACTAAGAAGACAACTTTGAGAGGTTTGCCTCCCAATGCGCCGCCGCCACAATACTTGAAGATATCTAAAGAAGAATTAAAACAACACAAGAACCTAGACGATGCGTGGACCTGTATTAATGGGAAGGTATTTAACATCACGCCATATATATACTTTCACCCTGGTGGTCCAAAGGAAATTATGAAATGCGCAGGCAAAGATGGAACATTATTGTTCAATAAGTATCATAGTTGGGTTAGTGTCGATAGAATGCTAGAGAATTGCATAATTGGTTTGTACGTAGGATGAAAATTTCGTCGGATTATGTGTAGTTCCATAATGAGCTCGATGCAACTAATATGGTGTATTTAAATCTTTGATTCCGTGTCTATATAATATCTAGATTAGGGGTAATAACACAATCCAATTTCCAGTCGTGATTTTCTGACGGTATTGTTGTCATTATTTGTTCATCCAAACCAAGTCCTATTAAATAAGGTACCTTTCCATGTCTGTACTGATAAGCACTTAAAAATTCGTCATAAAACCCACCACCATGACCTAATCTTTTCTTTTCACGGTTAAAGGCAACACCGGGGAGTACTATCACATCTAACCCCTCTTCCATGGCATCGTCACCTTCGGTGGGCTCTAACAACTTGAAGCGACCTTTTGGGGTTAATTTCTTGATTGCATCAAATGAAGTGACTCTTAGCATGTCCATGTGGTATGTCCTTCTCGAGCTGTGAGGTGAGTCAACGCACTTCGGTAAATATACTCTTTTGCCACTGTCCAAGCATGTTTGAATGAGAGCCATTGTTTGAACTTCTTTGTCCATCGCCATGTATAACGCGATACTCCTACTTTCTTCGAATTCTCGGTTCAGTGAAAGTCTCCTATGTATCAAACGTGATTTTTCATCAATGTATTCCTTCGGCAATGTGGATAATACAGATTTGACTTGTGCTCTTATGTTTGCCTTGATCTCTTGGATTTTCATCTAAACCCCAATTTGTTCTCGCGGCTACCAGAAATTGTAAATTTCTATACAGATATCGGCTATTCACTAACAGCTATAACTTTTTCGTCAAACCTAACTGATTTTCTCCTTTCTTCGTTAGCTTGAGGTGTAACATTAAGCTCTATTTCGTTGTCTCCAATCTCTTTTTTGACAGTTTGTAGCATCTCTCGGATATCCTGCTTACTTTCTCCCGTTGAAGATTGTTTTCTTTGTTGATTCTTCAAATCTTGCTTGCATTTGGCACAACTACAGGTGAATCCCCAATTGGCCCTCAATTCACGTTGCCTTTGTAACACAGTGTGAGCTGGGTTGATGTAAGAAGTTGTTAACTCTTCCCCTGCTTTGATGTCTCTTGCTGCAAAAACTTTTATTCCATCGGGTCTATATGTCAACGAAGTTTGTACCTCCACATTGGGATCACATGTGTGGTTCAAGTGTGATTGGACTCTGAAAATGCAGGAATCCAAATTGTTTATATTATATGACCCTAGCATCATCATAAATTCCGAATATTCAATAACACCATCTTCCTTCGCTTTTGGGAATACGTTCGAGAAAAGCTCGTAACCTTGCTTCCACAAAAGTTCTTGTTGCTCTTGAACAAATAGTGCACCACCGCTAAAGCTATCAAAGGATCCAGCAGACGATTCTAATGATTTGTATCTAATATCTTGACTAACTCTGGCAAGAGCCTTGAAGTATTCTAACTTTTCTTGCGTCTTATCCTCTATAATTTGTGCATATATTAAACTGATCGCATACAATGCATTCCACTGTTCCTTGATACAATAGTCCTCCAACTCCAAATAAGCTTGTGAGTTGATTGATTTCTGATTTCCTTTAGTTAAATGCTTCAAAACGGCATGGAAATGGCCATCAGCCTTTTTGCACTTCGGAGAACACCACAATTCAGAGCACCCTATGCAATCCAATCCTCTTAGCAACGATGTGCCTGATGAACTTCTTGCGTTAGTCAACAATTTGCCACAATAGGTACAAGCCTTGCCATTCTTTATTAATTTTAAATTGGCTAAAGGGGGGACAAAAAAGTATGGTGCCTCTTCCCAAATTAGTTCTCCCTTTGTTATAGCAGTTTTAGCGTATAAACCTTTTCCTCTTTTGGTGGTCATCAATACCTTGACGTTTTCTGGCAATGTCAAATTCGGATCAGGCGAAGAGGTGATTTCGCTAGCGTAGTTGTATTGAGTAGCTGTATTAGATAAGCCAAATTTTTTCAAAAGAGTTCTTAGCCTCTTCTCCGACACCGTCCAGTTTGGGTGTCTGGTCTTTATTATGGCATGAAGTTTGGACATTCCAAGTGACTCTGTTGTGGGATCTTCCTTCCAAACTGCGATGACGTCATCTACTATTTGTCTCTCATGTGGTATTACCAGCTTGTTGTCTTCCTTACTAGAATCATTTATTGATATCACTTCAATATGTTTGGCTGAAACGTTAGGCATATGCGATCGTGTGGACGTTTGAATCGGAAAAGATGAGGCGCATCGCAAGTTTTGCTCGTACTTGAAAAAGTGATGTTTGCATTGTTCCTATTTAACTATATTGAAATGAGAAACTGAGGAACGTAACTACATCCTTTGGAGAGCGTTGTCTCTTAGCATTATATAGCACTAAGTTACAGCCTCATGAATTTCAATAAGCCGGCCTTACTGATTCTACCTGTATCATGTAAAATAGACTCGGACACCACCAATGTTCTACCGCTCTCGCCTTCTATAGTACTATGAAGCTTTACTAGCTTGTCACTTTCGCCTTCGATGTGAACCTTCTTGGTTTTGATTATAAGAAATTGGTTGGCGAAACTGGGGAACTTGTAGCTGATGGTCATTTTTTCAACCTTAAAATCTCCTTTATACGACGAGCTTGTGCTCTTACACAAAGCTGCATTTCTTTTGAATGTTTCGTTCAAAAGCGTTGCTAAAATACCTCCATGTACAATGAAAGGATAACCACAAAGTCTATATCCAGCATGTACTATAGTGACACTTTCACCTGTCTTCCTATTATGAAACGTCACTGGTTTAATTAAAAACCCACCTGGTTTAGATAAGGTATGCGAAAGGTTGGCAATATCATTTGCATTCAGATCTTTTTGAATCCCTTTTAACTTAGTAAATTCTTGTTTATCGAGGATATTGTGATCTAGGTCTTCCCAAGTATCAAGTCTAATCCAATCAGCACGATCTTTATTGTGGACAATCTTTTGATATATAGGGAGTTGAGTCAATTTGTAATTTAGTTTCTTCGTTTCTAAGCAAATATCTGAACTCGTCTCTGTAAAATCGGCATATTTGTTCAACACCGTTTCGTTGAAGGATAGATACGATCCAAGTATGATAAGGATGCCTGTCGTCTTCCAGTTGATATACGGCAGTCTTGTGTTCTTCGGCAAATAGCTTAAAGGAGAGTCATGTTCATTCCTCGTCGCATACGTCCTTGAGTATCTGACGGGTCTTACCTTCAGTAAAGTACTTCTTGTGAACTTAGGAAACATGACGGTAAAGTGATTTCCTCAGTAATAGTCTCTTTAAACTTTTGATAATAAATGAGATTAGGTGTGTAACACTACCTCAGAAAAATAGTGGGATGGAAATCTCCAAACAAGAAATTACACAACTCCGGTCGCTTGAAGACTACAAGGAATGGTCATCAGGTATTTACAATTATCTAAATGGCTTAAATAGTCAATATGCTGACTACTTGGATTGCAAAATCACTAAAGAGCTTTTACAGAACCATGTGGAGCCCGATATCATGCTTAGCGTAGTTCGATCGACCATATCTCCTGAGCTACATGAGAAGGAGCAAATTTATGGCAAGTCTGCCATAGAAATTTGGAACCACTTCAAAAATTTGAATGAGAGATTCACTTTTATCTATAAACGTTCCATTAGAGAGGTAATGCGTATATTAACTGACCTTTCAGCAAGTAGTGAAAATAAGTTTAAAGCCCTTCTTGCTTTCGATGACAACATACTTTCACGTTTGGGTTTTGATATAAGTAAGGAGTACATAATTTACCTGAGTGATTCTGTTGCCTCCACGGCTTATAATATATTGGTGAAAACGGACACTCCTCCGACACTAAAAAATCTAGAGAAAAAGATGACAGTTTTGAAACAAATCTCTGATGCAGAAGCACAAGGTGTATGCGCTAAATGCAGAGAACCCCACAGTTTCTTGGAATGTGAATCTCCAACGTGGAGCTTCAATTTATCCAGTAACATACATAATCCACCCGAGGCAACTTTAAAAAAAAGTAAGTAGGTTCTGCTCGGATTCGAACCGAGGTTGGGCGGATCAAAACCGCCAGTGATAACCAACTACACTACAGAACCAAGTTCGGGGGGCTGGTAGAGGCAACTTTTTATCACGTGAACTTTAGTAACTATGCATGTAGAACAAAAATGTATATTAACTAGTGTTGTTAAAGTCTATACATGTACTAGAGATACAACGCTGCTTATATATCGTGCCAATACTTGTTCATGTTTAGTACCATTGATTACTGTATTTGGAAGTTACTATGGTATAAGTATATTTGATCCATCCACACACTTGCACCCTTGACCCTATTGTATGTTTTGTGTAATGTTTTTAGCCCCGCTTATCACCAGCACTACCTACAAGACTGACACCTATTCCAGTACTGAACACATGCAGAATAACTAATAATATCTCCATGATTAAATGTATTTCAATCTTGTGTCAGTCGTGTCTACGTGTTTTTCGGGGACATGCTATTGACAGAGAGGCTTTGCCCAATTCTGACGTATGTCTACTGATGGTCTTATATGCTTGTTAATCCTTGACAGTCTTGCACTTAAAAGATTATCTGGATACCAATAACATATGATTATCTCACACATGAATGATAAAGGTGAGATAAGATTTCAAAATTATCTATCATTTCACAGTATTTTCTGATCAATAAAACATGTGGCAAGAGGTTTATACAATAGACTTTCTTAGTAAGTATAGTAGTTGTTTCAGACATTAAAATACAAATCTGTTCTTGCACTACCAAAGTTCTTAGAGATCAATATTACTGTATATAGCCATGGGGCCAACGCAATGTGTTATTTGGTGAATTAGTAGTTAACTCACAGATAGTACTGAATTATAAACCATTTCCTGCATTATTGGAAAGCACTCAGACATTTACTCTTTTGCACGACTAAGTTGCCCGATTCAGTGCCAGTAGATCAGTGTGAATGGGTGTGATCAATGGAATACTTAACTTACAGACTTGGCTGGTACCAATCTGGGCATATTTTCAAAAATGATACAACCCGAAACAATTTTTAACTTAGCACCCATCTGTTTGTAAACTAAAGTATTAATGCTAAATCATCTAAGGTATCACGTTGAATTACAATGACTAGGTACCTGTATTCGTGTTGTTAAATATTGAACTTCAGCAGAGGTTATCATGGCCTACCTTTGATTGAACTTCTCAGTATTTATACCTATTAAATTGATATAGTACTAGTATCAATGGCTAGTTAAGATTCTACTTTTCCCCCACTGTTTTGTTTTTCCACCTACGTCGCCCATTCTGAAGTTATAATAGGATCTTCTTTCGGTTCTGTTTGTGAGTAAGTAAGTTGAAAGTTATTTTGGCATTGATTTAAAAATCTTACTGAAGATGTATCATGCTTAAAATTTTTACCTAAAGGCCCTTCTGGTAGAGCTACTAAAGATATCCCTCAACAGTGTATCGTGAGCATTGGTGAAATGCTGATAATAACGGCCTAGTAAAAAGCGAAGAGAGCTTCTACAGGTATAATCTAAAGCTACCTTGGATCTTGTTCAATTAGTATCGCTTGCCAAGTGACCCACATGGTTCGTATATATGGACTGTAAGGGATGTAATCGGAACTCAGCTCGACCATCACCTGTTTGTTCATGGCATCTAGCCTACCTTGGCCATATATATCCTTAGTGATATCAGAGCTTTTTTTAACAATTATGACAATTGTTCGTGCTCAAGCTATTAGGTCTGGCTTTTGTAAAACCCTTACATTAACATAAGAAAGTCATGGTTTCCACCGTTAGTACAAGAATCCACACCTCAAAGACCGGTTTCCAAAATGGCCTAGGGTGCTTTTTGGATAACCTTGTCACTAACATTAACATTTCACATTGAGTTTTGGCAGAAAAATTACTTGGATCGATTACAATTATAGGAAAAATCTGCACCAGGCTAATCAGCACCATACTGCCTAGTTAAAATCGTATACCCAACAGCTACAAGCCTTTTTTGACGCGTGCATCAACTAAACCTACTCTAGATCTCTTCAAAATTTCTATTGTAAGTTTTGTTACATCATTAGTCAGATCATTGGAGTTGTATGACTCTATAAGAGTTGGCAATATAAGGTCGTCATGAGCTCGCATGCATAGAAAATTCTCTTTAAAGTTCCATTGTGTTATGTATAACGGTAAATTGCCATTATATTGAAGCATTCCATGATTGGCTGTATCTCACAGGAGGCTTCCAAATAAAATTTCTCTTCTGTTATAAAACCTACAAATTGATAATGCTTCCCCCCCAATTTTTCTCCAACTCATACTATATTGTCTTCTCGAGAGGTAACACAGATCTTGTTTTTGGGGGGTTTCTGAAGAGTCTTGAGCTACTACCAACTAAAATTCACTGAAATGATTCATACAAGCGCTTTAATCTATATTGGAAGTAGTTACATATGGTAGACAGTGGCCTTTACTCTTGCTGTTATTGTTGTTGACCAGGGAACTTACAATCGCAAAAATTTGAAACATAGCTATGCTTGACTTTACCTCTTGAAAAATTGCTGCGCAGTCGTTGTTGCCTTATTCGATGGGGCTTCCGTCTGGACGAGTATACCGAACTGGAGTACAACGTACTGTATAAGCAAGAATCTACTCTTCTAGAAACATCTACAAACAGTCTAAACCAACTGATAACAGTAAACACCAGGTTTTTGTTATGTGTTCAAATAGCGGGAGTTGAGTATTATTACGTTTGGCACATTAAAACAAATATAGTTCTTACAATACTTGTGCAAGTCATCTACTATATGACAGTCGTATGATGCCC
Source organism: Yamadazyma pseudoaaseri (assembly GCA_030674785.1). Taxonomy (NCBI): domain Eukaryota; kingdom Fungi; phylum Ascomycota; class Pichiomycetes; order Serinales; family Debaryomycetaceae; genus Yamadazyma; species Yamadazyma pseudoaaseri. The sequence goes on along the minus strand of JAKUBW010000010.1, from coordinate 834 downwards.
TCTGATCCAAATGGTTCAGATTCAATTCAGTTAAAATCATATCTATGTCTAAACTTTTACCAAGTACATTTATCGCTTTAGATGTATACTTTGTCATAAACAATTGGTGAAATTTGCCAAATCATTAGTTGCGAAAAGTAGCTTTCTCGTTTTAATGCTTTACTCGATAACATTGGTGATCATATAGCTGACAAGTCAGAAAGAAAGAAAGAAAAGAAACCAAAAGAAGACTAACTGCTATATGTGTCAATATTTTTTTCTGGATACATTCCCTCAAACGCAAAACTGTAGTGGCGCTAAGTACTACACTACTTTCTTGCTTCGAAGAGATGATTATAGATGTCGAGAAATTGCAGTTTATCTGTGAAGCTTCAAGTCAGATGTTTATAGTAAAGTTTTGAATAAAGCCCTTGATGACAAGTCACTTTAAAAGCGTGATGCCCTGACGAACTGTTCCCTTCGCACTAACTGGGATCATTCACTACGCTGAATACTATCAAAACGGGTTGTAGTAAACGTTTAGAACATTGAGCATTATTTACCTTTTCAGGGGATGTGCTAAGTTTGCTCTTAATGATTTTTGTTAGTAGAGAGTAGCGCTTTGGGATCTTGTATTTAGCTTAGATATTTCCTACCTCATTGAATCCTCAACTGTAGTTGCTAGGCACCTTAACCCTGAATTTAATACACACCGCTCTTGTAGAATCGAGGTATATTTTAGAAAAGTTTCGAAGTTGCTGACTTAGCTGGACAATAGCAAGTAGAATTCTCCAGTCATAATTCATCCACTATTTCCTGCCATATGATTACCTCAGAACCTCAATACCGGTCATC